>JARHVA010000865.1:2777500-3255000 GCA_037957365.1 Torreya grandis
TTAAAGGGGGTGAACAAATTTGACTATTTTTATTTGAATCATCCAAAGAAAGCATAGAATTTTCAACATGTGTAGTACTTTGAGAAGAAAGCACGTGCTTAATTTCATCAATATTTTCATCATGAGAGATAGAGGAACATTCAATTTTTTGGACATTTGCATCATTGGAAAGAGAAGAAGCACACTCATGTTTGGAAGTAACTAAAGGATGTATGCATGTAACATTTTGATTTTCAATATTATGATTGTTATCATTTTGCATATCTATTGTATCATACAACTTTGGTAATTCTTGAAACCTTTCATTATTAAAAAGTAGAGGAATGGGAGAAGTGTCATAGCCAAGAGGGATATCATCACACTCATAACTAAAATTAGAAATGTCACTACCTTTTTCAATAATATTTGCATTTGCATCATTAGTTCTTTCATTATCATTGTTGTAATCAAAAGAGGTTTTATCATGATTTTGATGTTCTATAATGTCTTCATATGCAATACATTGATCATTGAGTGGATTAAAGAAATGGTCATAATAATGAAGCTTCCATGTATTTTTTTTATTAGTGACTCCATAAGGATTTTAACATTTAAGAAACTTATGAAGCACACAACCACTAGGGCCAAACAATGATGTAATTAAACATTCTTAAACTATGCCCATACAAGTAGGAGAGAGAAAGATAGATCTAAAAATTACATATATAAATTTGCAATGAAATTATTTTGAAGGAGAAAATCCTATATGAAAATTAGGGTTTTGACTCAATAACAGAGGACAGGTTCACCAAATGTTTTATGATTTTTTGGGATTTTCATAGAAAACACAAACTAATAAATAGTTTGAAAGGAATGACAATATTCAAATCAACAATAAAATATTGTCAATAATACAAATATTTCCTAATTTAGCATATGCAATAAATATATCAAGTACAAGGTATCTAAAAGATAAGAGATAACATATCTTGTTTGTTATTTTGTTCTGAGATATAACATGATCAGGAGTCGTCAGAGGGCAGCATTATAAGTTTTGACCTTGTTCGTTTTATGTTTTAACTTTTTCACCCACTGGATGCTTGTGTCAAACAAGGACAATAGCATTAACACAAATGTCTACCTCTAATGCAGGTGTCTAGTCAAATATACGCATATGAATGGATTCAAATTTGCATCAGGCCTACATTGTTGCTTGTATAACTTCTATGTGCCTCAAATTATACTTGTTTATGTGCCAGATTCATCCAATGAGCAAAACCCTAGTTATTTTGCATTGGACCTCTTGTAACTTGGTAAAAAAGGGTTAGCATGTGAGTTGAACTAACCCTATCATCCTCATTTGTTGCTAAGTGTTTTCTACATAGCCAATACTCCAAAGAGGGCCTTAGACTTGCATGTAGTTCTCCCTCCTAGGTATATGTGTAGAATTGTAATTGTGCAACTATATGTTTTTTCTCCTAGTAACCCTTGGTACAAGCAATACAATAGTATATTTGACCATTTGAATGCTTTAGATGTTCAATTAAATATTGTAATGTAGTTTGATAACTCAAAATATACAGTATTTTTCAATTTTGTAATTGTCAAATCAAATTTCTAAGTAGTGTAATTAGACTATAGCCTTTGTATATATAGGGGCATCTTGATTTTGAATTAGGATCTAGTGACATGTGAAAAGCCGACAATAGGATGGGAAAAGAGGGTTTAAAAAATGATCACAAAGTGAAAAATATGAAAAAAGACAAAAAGATAAACCTGAACCCCTGCATCATAGTTGGACACTAGCATTGATGCTAGTGTCCAAAATGGACGCACGTGTTCAAAAGATAAAAACATACAAATAACAGGAAACAACAGGTAGGGATCTTTGGTATACATTGGATGAAGAGTAATAAAATAACATACGGGCCCAAGGATATTGTCACGGTTTTTGAAAAAATAAAAATCGATGTAAATTCAATTTTTACTAATGGTTAAAATATGAACTGAGCTCAAAACCGTCAAAATTTTGAGAAATTTAAAAAATTTAATTAATTAATTAAATTTAATTGATTAATTAAAAATTCACGACCAAATCATCTTTTTACTGCAATTTTTAAAATATGTTTAACTTTTTATAAGTTGTGCAAACACATGTTATTTTTCCAAAAATTGTACAAATTACAATTTCCTTTTTCCGCTTGGTGAAAATTGCAAAAAAAAAATTGTGTTTCATGCAATTTACAAATTTATTTTTCATTTCCGTGCAAATTGTAAATTTATTTTTCATTTATGTGCAAAATACAAATTTATTTTGAGGTTCCATGCAAATTACAAAATCAATTTGAGTTTTCGTGTAAATTGTAAAATCGATTTAAGTTTTCATGCAAATTACAAATTTGTTTTGAGATACTATGAAAATTACAAAATTGATGTGAGTTTTTGTGCAAATTACAAATTTGTTTTGAGTTTCCATTTTCTATGCAATTATAAATTACACTTCCCCAAATCGTGCAAATGCAAAATACACTTTATCGAGCCATGTAAATACAAACCTCTACGTTACAATTACTTTTTTCAATGGTGCAAATTGTTGTTGTAAATTCAACTCTCATTTTCCAACCTGCATATTAGATTCTGACAATTTTTAGCAAAATAAAAATTAAATTTTTATTTGTGTTTTTAGTTGCCATCCATCAGAAGAAGTTTTCTTAGAAGGGAAAAGAAGTTATTTTTATTGCTTCTTAAACAAAGAAGTTGTACAAGTGCATTCCAATGAAACAGGAAATGAAAATGAAATAAGATGGATTGAGGAGTCTTCAAAATCTGAGTTTTGTTTTTTGTCTACCCAAACTCCAAACTGTACGGCTAGCCGTATGAAGTGTATGGGAGGAGAAATTTGCAAAATTTTCATCATACAACAGCATCCAGAGAAGAAACAAAAATGGAATTGTTAGATTGTAATATTATTGTTTTAGACCTGAGATAAAAATATAAACTAGGGAAGTGAGATTTTAAAATCAAAAGACGATAATTTACGAAATCACATTTCGGCTCATTTAAGCACCAGGTTCGTGTTATAGCTCCAAAGTGATTGATAAAAAAGGAAGTCAAAACTAAAAATGGTAATTGAGCGAGAAATTGAAATTCGTCAAGTGGTATTGAAAAAGCACCAGAATGAACTTGCACAGGTCAAATTATGGATTGACAGCAGTGGCGATTAGGCATGGAATTTCATTGAGTCATCTTGTCAAAAAGTTTATGTAGAAGTGGATAGATCGAAAACAATAGGTGACAAATGTATGGATAATGTATAGACATAGAGGCAAAGTTCAATAAGGTTGTGAGACATAAAACTAGTAGAACATGGAAGAAGCAAATGCAATTGACAAGTGTAAATTTGAATTTACAACCTTTGTGAGCATTCTCCCAATTCATACCATGTAAATGGGCCAACAACTAAGCAAATTGAATCAATTTTATTGAGACATTTGGTTAAACAGAGACAAGACACATGAATACTACGCTGAGCTCGAGAGATACTGCCTCTACATGCCATCTGCTTGTTCTCCAACATATAGGTGTTATACAGTCTTGAAGCAATACATAATGGATGATGATATTAGTATCTTGTCTGTGCAATCAAAATCTATAAAAATGAAAAACAATGAAGATCACTTTGGGTGGACATTCTCACATGTCGAAAGTGAAGGCAAATAGGCTCTGTCCAATGTTTCTGGGCTTTTCACAAAAATGTTGAATCTTGTTTTGTAATTTCTAGTTACAAATTGAGTGTAAACTCGCAAATGTAAGTTGTTCAAATGCACCATGTCAGCTTTGTAAATTGTAATTTCACTTTTGCATGTGATGCAATTGCACCAACGTAATTTTACACCACTTAAGTGGTGCATTTTTGTAAATTCATTTTTGCAACTATAAATATGAGTGTAAGGCTCATTGTAAAGGTACTTTTTGGCAATGAAACTTTACTAATATTTTGTCTGAAGAGCTGAGCTTTGTTATCAACTCAAGAAAGATTGAAACTGAGAGATTTTGTAAGTTTTGTATTCAAAATTTCTTCGTAAGTTATATCTTTGTATGTGATTCACTTAATTTCTATATTTGTGCTTTCAATTCATCTTCATAATCATTACCAAATTATTAGATAATAGAAATTTCATATTAAGTATTTCATTTAGAATCTTCTTGTGTTCTTTCTATGAATGTGAAATCTCGATGGGGTTTAAGCAATATTATGATTATCTTTTACGGATAAATATGGGATGGTTGTCTTTGATCTGCTATCAGTATTAAAAAATTGTCTCAGTGTATGTTTTGTACTCCTAAGGGTGTGATTATGTCTTTAACACCCATTGAATAAGAGAGATTTCCATGCACACGTGTTTTCCCCTTCTTGGACTATTTTGGTAAATTTTTATATTTAGCTAATTAAAGTTGTCTTTAATTTTTTCCAGGTTTATCATAGTAGCTTATGTGTTTAACGGACTATAATAACCCTGTTCTTCCCTATTTCTTTCATTTCTCTATTCTTCCTTTCTTTCCATTATTCCCTTCTTTCCCCTCATTTTCGTTCTATCTCCTTTATGTTTTCAAGTTAAAAGTACGAAATCCCCAATAGAAAATATTTTTGTTGTAAATAGTTGTGAATGATTTGTCTCTACTTTTCTCTTTTTGGCTTTCAATAAAGGTAGTTTTGTCTGCTAATAAGAGAGGTATTTTGTCTTGTGTTTTTGACTAATGCAAAGACTCAGTGCCCACACTGCTGACTCAAAGTCACCAATTTATTCTCTTGACAAATTTTTGAGTCAATAGTTTTTTATGACTCCGTTGGGGATTGAGGTGCTTTACGCACACGATTTTTAGACATTTCAAGGAACCTCCCCTAAAATAAAGATTGGCAACTCCATCGAGAAGAAGTACCTAATGCCTACATTTTCCTAATTGCATAAATGGTGTTGGTCCATCCCAACCCTAATGATCCTTGTGTCCCATGGGAAAAACATTTTATGATGTTGACTTTGGCCCATTACAATGAGTTCCCATTAGGGTCAAGGAAGAAATTCCCTAAGTTGTCTAGAGAAAATGGTCAAGACGTAGATAAACATATCCAAGCCTTCACAGTGTCTTATAGTATTTTGGGAGTTATGTATGAAGATGTTGTTCTAAGACTTTTTGTTGAAACTTCCATTGGACCTGTTGTTGAGTGGTTCTGGCACTTAAAAAATGGATGTGTTACGGATTGTAACTCTTTGAAGAATATGTTTCTAGACAGATTCAAATCAACTGTGAATGTGTGTGTACTTTTCTCAAACTTCTTTCGAATTCAAAAGCAAGATGATGAGTAGATGAGAGAGTTCATAGCACGTTTTAAAAAATTATTGAAACTAGCCCCTCAGACAAATCAACCAAGTCTCAATAATCAACTCTCTATTTTCATTAGTTCTCTTCACCTAGAGATCAAGTTCATCTTGATGAGGAACAAGGTAAATGACTTATTGGTTGCACAACAAGAAGCCATCGAGATTGAAGATGATTTGATCATGTCTGGAATGTTGAAGAAAGAAGCTTCAAAAGGTGCTACAACTGTTGCAAATGATGACAAAAACATAGTGAACCTCGATACAATCAAGAGTTTGCAATATTCTAAAAAGAGAGTTCGAAGGCAAGTTCCTAATCAAACATGTCAAAAATCTAATAGAGAAAAAGAGAAAGTTATACTTGTCACATATGATTATTTCAGTTTCACAATTATGGAAGAAGGTGAACAATTAGAAGAACTAACGATTGATTAGAGAATAGATGAAGAATTTGACTTCTCATCTGGCGAAAAAGAGAAAGATTTGCATATTTCACCAAATTGCTTAAACCCATTGGTCCTATTAAAGAAAATGAGTTATTAAAAAAACAACTAATAAAACCACAAACAAAAAGGAGTAATAATGCGAAGTGTGATGTTATACTTTCTGAAAGAGAAGATGGTGTGGGACCAGTTTTTAGCAAAATAGAATATCCTTTCTCTATTAAAATGAAAGACTCAATAGTCAAAAATGAAGATTCCTTGAATATTTCGTTTTCATGGTCTATCATAGAAGAATTCTCTACAAGATCTGAATCCAAAGTAATTAAGTTTATGCAAATTTAAAATCAAAGAAGACATCAATGCAGACAAAATGAATGGTGCCCAATAATCATTACAAGTGAAATGGAAACCGTCAAGGCAAAGAAAATTGACGAAGATAATGATGATGACCCACTCAATGATAAATTCATTTCTACTGTGGGAAGTGATTCAGAAAAGAATATCAACACCTCATTCATTACACAAGATAACCATATTATGGTTCCAATGCAAAAACATATATGCGACACACTTCTCTCCAATTTAGATACTATATCTATTATAAATGCATTTGAAGTCATCTAAGAAGACATTGAAAAAAATCAATATTGCTCAAAAGTGCTTACAGAATATCAAAGAATTCGTAATGATTTCATTTCAAAACAAAGAAACATTGTTGATTTGTTCATTCACGATAACCCATGTGTGAATGATAACTGTAAGTTCCTCTTCCCCCCTGCTTGGTCATTGTTGTTAAATGTGTTCGGAGCCCATAAGTCGAATCCATTCTTTCGAAACAATAGGTACTTCTCCCAACAGATGAATGGTTTTGTATAATCTTCTCATTTTCCTCTGCTCCTTGTAAATAGTTCTACTTTTTCAATTTTGGCTTGTTTCCTTTTCCCGTTTCATTTTGGTGTGCGTGTCTGATTTTTCAATAAATGCAACAATTTGTCAATTGCTTCTCCTTCTCCATGTTTTGGTCTTTCTGTCTGCACATATTTGTCATTGTGATCTCTATCTAAGAAATATTATGAGCAATTACATGATTTGCAAGCAACATAATGGACAGGGTATTCATGGATCTCTCTAAGTGAACAGGTGGTAAGTATACATAATTTTTAAAATAGAGAAACTCATTGTCAGTTGCTCAGATCAGGGTGTGAAAATGTGAGATATATAAATTTTCAAGGATATGTCTTAATGACATGGATGATAAAATTTTCACAAAATAAGACATCGACTCCGTAACCCAATGGACAAGGCTCAAGTCACATATTGAAATCTGCTTATTTTCAGAACTTCCAACGATGAGCCATTGATTGGTTTGTGGAGTAGCATTGTGGATTAATAAGCATTCAAAAAAAAAATTGGTCAATCCTAATTTAGAAGTTTTGAGTTATAAATTTGAACATATTGATGATCTCTCAACTATACCTCTTTCGACAAGAGAAGGTTGAAGCAAAAGGACAATCCCTCAAGACGACCATCTTGGTATTAATCGCACAAACAGTGATAGATTGGAGTCAATATTGCAAATTAGAACAAAGAAAGTATTTGTTGGTAATCTTGCATCAATTGTCATGAAGATAACTTCTAAGATATTTTCAAAAGCTTGACACTATTGTAGATGCAGTGCTGATGTCCGTCCAAACAACTCAGAGACCTCAGGGATTTGATTTTGTCACTTATACATTGGAAGATGCAATAGGAGCATTAGCTATAAGAAGAAGAGGTAATTTTGGTTATGGATTTGGTCAAGGATACATTTTCTTTCCTAAAGAGAATATTTATGAAGGCTCCATCAATGTGGTGAAATCATGGGTTGAATGGAATAGAAAACACAGTCTTACCAAAAAATTGCATTCCATGAATTATGTTCTTAACAAGATTTTAGAATATGAGGTATCCCTAGCATTAAATGCTCTAACAATCAAGATCAGTACCCTCAATATTGAAAGAGTATAGCATCTAAAATCTCAAGATCAGTACCCTCAATATTGAAAGAGTATAGCATCTAAAATCTTACTTTGTGGCCATTTATGCTCATGTGTAAGTGTTCATTATGAGTACTTTTGAATGGTTGAAAATCTCTCATTATGCATTCTACTTGGTGTTCCAAATGGCATTGACTTACATTGCCTTTCATGCCAGTTCGATAGGTCCAAGCATCTTGCGAGGGATGAGTGTGTAGGCTCCAAGAGACATTACAAAATAATTTATTCAAAGTGATCACTCAAAATGAACAATCATACCATTGCCAACGCAAAAAGAAATTCCATCCCCTGATGTATTTGAAAAAAAATACGTTTCATGTAATTGTTGATAAACTTGAAGATGCAGTGTTGATGATGAAGTATATTTTTTTAGAGGCCCTTATCAAAAGGCTTACAATAGTTTTTTTTTTTTCAAGTCAAGCACAAGTTATTTCAAACCCTAATCTAAGAAACTTTGAACAACTCCAAATAAGAAAAGCCAGACATTCTCAATTGTTGTACATACTCGAACACAAATCGAGGTGAGAGTATTTTGTGATGCCATGGATTTCGATGATTGCAAGATTTACAAAGTAGAAATAAAGCCACAAGATGAATCAATATTGATAGTAGGAAATGTTAGTACATAAAGTAAACATGAAAGGTACTCCTAAGAGCAAGCATATGATTCAAATGGCAATGTTTCATTAAGACATTTTGTCAAGTAATTCATGTTCAATGAAGGTCTAAGTGAAGTTGTCGAACAAGATATAATCTTTGAATAATTGTTTTCCTATAGAATTGACATTGCAAACCCAGAGAACAATTTTGTAATGGCGAGGAAGGAATTTATAAAATTTTGTAAGACAAGCCACAATGATCAAAGAATGGCAACTCTTTGCATTTTAGTTTGTGTAAAACCACATAACTAAAAAGTCCTCACATACACTATCTTTTTGGATATGTGATTGCACCTATCAAATTGAGTCCCTGATACTTGTATACATTGTCTTTCGACATGTGATAACCCTTATTAGGGTGAGTACCTAACTCTCGCATACATTGTATTTTGACATGTGATAACGTTTAAATGGCTTATGAACCCTTTTTATTAAAAATTAGAAATTTTTCGAATTGAACAAAGTTGTTGTTGAATACTCCGTTGTCCAATAGATAAAATACTAACCTACTAAACTAGAGAATTTAAACTCTTTTTAATCCTTGCAATTTGAAATCCCAAACGGAGCCAACTGTTGCCATGATTTTTTTTTAAAATAAAAATCGATGTAAATTCAATTTTTACTATTAGCTAAAATTTCAAAACTGTCAAAATTTTAAGAAATCAAAAAAATTTAATTAATTAGTTTCGAAATTTATGGCCAAATCATTTTTTTACCTCAAACTGTTCTAAAAAGCATTTGAACCTCCTGTACAAAAAAGCCATTAACATTTCTGCCAATTTGCAAAATTTGTTTAACTTTTTATAAGTTGTGCAAACACATTCCTTTTCCAAAAATTGTGCAAATTACAATTTCATTTTTCCGCTCAATGCAAATTGCCAAATCAATTGTCTTTCATGCAATTTGCAAAATTTGTTTTTCATTTCCGTACAAATACAATTTTATTTCACTCGTGCAAATTGCAAATTTGATTGGAAGTTCCGTGCAAATTGCAAAGTCAATTTAAATTTTCATGCAAATTGCAAAATCGATTTGAATTTCCATGCAATTGAAAATTTGTTGACGTTCTGTACAAATTACAAAATCAATTTGAGTTTCCATGCAAATTATAAATTTGTAAATTCAACTCTCCTTTTCCAACCTGCATGCTAGACTCTAGTAATTTTTAGCAAAATAAAAATTAAATTTTCATTTGTGTTTTTAACTGCCATCCACCAGAGAAAGTTTTCTCAGAAGGGAAAAGTTATTTTGATTTATTTAACCAAAAAGCCATACAAATACATTCCAGTGAAGCAAGAAAGAAATAAGATGGAATAAGGAGTCTTCAAAATCTGAGTTTCGTCTTTTATCTGCCCAAACTCCAAACTATACGACCAACGGTATGAATGCATGGGAGGAGAAATTGTAGAACTTTCGTCATACAACAGTGTACAGAGAAGAAACAAAAATGAAATTGGTAGTGTAATATTCTTGTTTTAGCCCTGAGATATAAATATAAAATAGGGAAATGAGATTTTAAAATAAAAAGACAAAAATTTACAAAATCACATTTCGACTCATTTACACTTGTCAGAAGGGTTCATGCTATAAATACAGAGTGATTGATGAAAAATAAGTCAAAACTGAAAATAGTAATTGAGCAAGAAATTAAAATTCGTTAAGTGATGTTGAAAAGGCCCCAAAATGAATTTGGACAGGGAAAATTATGGATAAGTCAAACATTTTATTTACCAACATGATAAGTTAAACGTTTTATTTGGAAACCTTTTAGAAAGGAGATATGTTTCATACTCTTCATTCATATGTTACTCAATATTTGGTCAAATAGTGCGTACGCTACAAGACACTAAATTAATGACAAGGATTCGATTTTAAATGAATTGTTTACAAAATTTTGATTCACTCTATTAGAGTGAAAAGTCAAGTGGGTTGTTGATTGCTAATCGTATATGGAAATCAACACTGATTGTGTGCAGCCTCTTTAGATTTGAATTTAGGTGGTCAAATAATCACCAATTTTAAATGATCGAAAAAGTCAAGTGGGGTGTTGATTGCCAATATCAATGCAAATCAATATTAATTAAGTGTAGCCTCTTTGGATTTGAATTTGGGTAGTAAACAATCACAAATTGTAAATGCTTACTTTAGGTGATGATATATCACATTGCCACGCATTAATTTAGTGCATGCGACCAGAAAAGGGCTACCTGTATATAGCAATATTTTCGGGAAAATATATATAAAAGGCTTTACATTAACCTCAAAAATTAGCAGGGCTGAAAAATGCACACTTTCATTTCTAATCTATTGACCTGAAAATAATAGTAAATTTGGCCCCGGGAGTATTTGACACCGGTAAGCTATTATTGCAGAGATTAGCAATGTAGAGGCCCCAAGCTAGGGCCAAAAGCTTAAGGTAAAAACTCCAAACTTTGAACGATAAGAGGAAAGCAACAGTCTTAATTGAGGTGGCAGAAAATGCCTTAAGTCATTAAGTAATCTTAAATGATGAAAATAGGCAGGAAACTATAAAGGTGAAGAAATAAGGTCCGCACAAAATTAACATGTAACGGTAGAGGTAAATGCAGTCAAGATCACAACTTGCTACCACATCCTACAAATAATAAACAAATTTTAGACAGTGAATCCTCTTATACATCATAGAACTACATCTTAGCTTACACAAAACACAGGGTGATATTGCTAGTAGGTGCCTTGAAAAGCCAGGACAACAAACCAGAAGACCAGCTTTCTGAGTGATTGGAGGATTGTAATTGCTGCTCAGAAGTTGAATAAACATGCTTCAGCAAAAATTGCAGTTGTTCATCTGTAGAGGCCTCCAGAAACTATGCCACTACAGATAAATAGCACATGTTCTGGTACCCGGAAGAGAGGTCCATAGCCCCTTCTCGAAGACCTCAAGAAAACTTTAAAAGTTGAATGTTGAGATATGAACAGGCTGCAGGTGAAGATAAGAAAAACAAACAGAATCAGAATTTTCAGACTGAAGTACGTACAGGTCAATTCTAATAAATTCTAGTCCCTTTGGAACTTACAAGCTTATAAAAGAACCTACATTAAGCATATATCCAACATAATGTACCTTGGCATGTCTTAGCTCCTGCATATTAAAAAAGATGATCCAATTGAATTTGTCCGGAAAAGAAGACATTACACAAAATCATTTGCAGAGTGAGATACTGGCGAAGTAAATGAGGCACTTTCATTGCATACGTTTGATACAGGTTCCCGTAGCAATATGATTATAATTGTGAGATTGAAACCATAAAAAAATTAATGTTTACTTTAAATCTGCCACAGATATAAGCAATGGTTTTACGCATTACTCTTCCTTTGAGAAAGAATCTATGCCCCAATTGACAAGGGAATAAAGTGTACAAGAGAAATGAAACGAGGCATTTCATTACACATTACAGAAAATTATTTGCAAATCAGTTACCAGAAAGAAGCAAAATGAGGTATTCTTGTTGGATATGTTGTAATAAATTACAAAATCCCAGAGCAATATAATTAAAATTTTGAAAATGAAACCACAAGAAAATTAATGTCGCTCTAAATTCACAACAGATATACATTTGCTGATGGTTTTAGGCACTATGCTTCTTTTGAGGAAAGAATCCTCGCCCCAATTGATCAGGGATTCGACCTACAAGAGGGATAATAAAAACACTGATAAAATTTACCATTTAATACAACAATCTTCTGTCGCCTAAGTATTCTTATGTGGCATAAATACCAACAACTGGGCAAATCATTCCACTTCAGAATTGATTAGTCTACACTTTCTGAGGAACGTAAATTTCCTGCAAAGTCATCATATATAGTTATATAGCTGTCAACACATCAGCTGTCACCTCAACTTCTCTGCTGCCAGAGTACGAGCAATTTCCATAGCCTCTTCTACTCGAGCAGCATCATTCCCCTATAACCAAAAGACCAATCATCAGTATTGACAAATGAAACACTAAAGTCACCACCTCACAGTTATACAGCACAAAGAAATGCAACAACTTCAAAATTGAATGCAAGTTGAACTTTTTTCATCTCATTTTATTCAATGCATTATTATGTAAAGGGACACCAGATAGATTGCATATCAAATATTCTACCTGTCCTTGAGCCAGTCCACCTTTGCCCCCACCTCCATTCCCCTTAAGGGGCTCTAACACTTTCCTCAACCAATCCAACACCACAAGCCCCTTCTTTGCTACCGACTGTGGTACACCAGCATAGACAAGAACTTTATTTGTTGCCTCATCCACACTAAACATCATGACAGGAATGTCCTGCATTGCCATACAAGAGAAGAACTTCCAACATAAGTAACAATAAAGGCTAAGCAAGACCAGTTGCTAATTAAAGTTATGAAAATTGCTATACAAATATACCAAAACAATCAATACTTACCTTTTGTTTCTCCATAAATTTAAGTATTGCTTCTCTGATTGCATTGGGATCCAAACCTACATCAATTCGTGATACACAATAAGCTTCATCCCTCAAAGATAACTTGTTCGCAAGTTCAATGGCTGCAGTTATTGCTGCCTTCATATTGGTTTCTGCAGCCTGCTTTTGTGCCTTTTTCACACGGTCCTGACATTCAAACGAATAAAATGGGTTTTGCTTGGAATCTTAGTATTATCAAGTAAGAATAATTTTAATACAGATTTACAAGGATATACAATGAACTGAATAATAGAATAATACAGAAAGGATTTTAAATGTGGAGAAGATACCTGCAATTGAGTTATTTTCACCCGAAATTCTGCTTTTTTAGCTGCTGGAATGACAGCCAAATCCAATGAGCTCTTCAATGATGCCACTTCCTGCTTGGAAGAATTTAGAAAATATATTATACCAGAGTTACAGAAAAACAAAAACAGGTTCAACTGAAAAGCGTTCATAAATGAAGCAAGCTAACATGCTCCAAGTCACTTCCAGCTTTTATTTTATTTTATTTTATTTTATTTAAATATAGCATAAAAAAAAACACAAAATAAATTAATAAGTGTTCATAAACAAACAATTAAAAAACATCTTAGATTTGCCAATGAGATGGAGGTGAGTTGGTTGGGTCATTTGGATGTATCCAAGCCCACCAAGGTTCAATTCCCACTGAGGCATGTGAGGCCAGTTGTGGCTGTGAGTATCAGGTATACTTGTCATGGATCGTATTCGATCGATGGTGGTCGGCAATGGTTCCCATGGAGTGTGCAGGTGGGTCCCGTAGTAGAGGAGGCAATATCAGTTGCTGGTAATGCTCGACAGCTGGCACGGCTTGCGGTCTGTGGGCTAGCGTTCTGTCGAGAAAGTCTGGTCATTGATGGAATTCTCTTCGAGATCTAGGGGGACCGATTGTGTCCCATACCGGTTGTTGCTCCAGTGATTAAAAGCGATTTCCAGTTGCTAGCTCCAATCAAAAAGCGATTACCAATCAAAAGTTCTAAAAAAAAAATCTTAGATTCTATCGTATAGAAGAGAGATCTAATTATAATGCTCCGGCCAAACAAATTGATAACCAAAAAATTATTGTTTATACCAAATGATTAAAATAAATAAAAATAGATTAAAAAAAAGAGAGAAAGAAAGAAGAAAGAAGAAAAAACTATTATTAGCTCAAGGTATAATAGCTGAAATCCAAGTTATGAAAATAAGAGTTAGATATTTTGTTTAGAAAGTATACTGCATCGTTCCAACAAGAGCTGCTCCCTATAGAGGTTATTGTTGCCTTGGATCAAGAGGGACCTTTAAATGCCACTAGGAGAGATTATTGTTTGCACCGGTCAATAAGGCCCTTTGGATGCTCCATTAACTCTAAATGGCTCAAGAGGGCCATTTGAGTGGCCCTTAAATGTGCCTTCGTATTTTAATTGGGTTGGATAGATATCGTAAGTTGGTTGGATTCATAAGTTATAACAAGATGCAAATAACGAATGCAAAATACTAAATAGCTATGTCACAAGTTACGGCGAACTTTTTCCATAATGCTTGGAATTCACCAAATGTTAACACCAAAAGAAAAAATGGAAAAGTTTGGGTAAGTACAGCTCAAAAACGCGGCAAATAAAAGCAGCAAAATTCCCCAGCCTCCTAATGCACTGTAATTTTTATGTGCTCGATGTATATCATTTCTCAAAGGGCATGAAATGATTTTTGTGTTGTCACTTGTAACCTGTGCTGGCGGGCAGAGAGCGCATGTTCAATATTTGTGTTGTGTGTGGGGCATGAAAGGAAGAGTTATTTTGATTTTTGTGTTGTCACTTGTAACCTGTGCTGGTGGGCAAAGAGCGCGTGTTCAATATTTGTGTTGTGTGTGGGGCATGACAGGAAGAGTTATTTGCACCTTTTGGACATCTGCATACTGCTGCATCCTTTTGGGCATTATGAGCGGAGGTGTCTGTAAAGTGATCAGGCAGAAGTTTTTGTTGTGAACCACCCAAGTGGAGCATGCAGGAGGAGCTGTTGTTAACAATAGCCAACGAGTGGAGGGAGTTGTTGTGAACAGCCCAAGGGGAGCGTGCAGGAAGAGCTGTTGTTGACAGTAGCCAACTGTGCAAGGGAGAGTCGAGCGGGCAGAGAAAGGTCCACGCATTTACAATTATAAGCTCGAAAAAATTGCTTTCCTTAAGTTTAGTTTTGATTTGTTTATTTAAAATTATTTATATTTCTCAAATCTTATTTTAACTTTTTTAACTATTTTATTTTATTTTGAAGTTATATTATCTTTTTCAGGTTTTTAATTTTGATTTATGTTTAGTTTTGATTTGTTTATTTAAAAATATTTATATTTCTTAAGTTTTATTTTAACTATTTTAAGTTTTTTATTTTATTTTGAAGTTATATTTTGTCTTTTTCAAGTTTTTTATTTTGATTTGAAGTTTTATTTTTGTCTTTTTTATTTATATTTTAAATTTATTGTTTTTATTTTTATTATATATATACTTTTGTTTTGTTTGATAAAAGTTTCTTATGAGACGTTCTTCAGCTAGATGCCATGACACAATGGTATCTCCACCATCAAATTCCTCCAAGACTTGGACAACCCTTCTTCCATCAAATTCACTCAATATTTATACATGGTTTTAATTCTTGGGTTAGGCCACATCCAGAATTAATGTGGTAGTTTATTCAAATTTCAACACTTTAACGTTTTTAATGTCTCAGCTCATCCCATTTAAACTAAAATATTAGAAAAACCTTAGGTCATATCGCCAAATGTACATAGAGTTGGACATGGATCTATAATATCAGAGAGTAGAGCGTAGCCCATGTCATTCACAATGATAAGTTTGACACCTTCCTCCAAATATCTCCATGGCCACTTCGAGGTGCACAAGGGCCTAGAAGACTGGAAACTCATTCAATGGTATGAAACTCATTGTTTCCCAAAAACATTCCCGAAACCCCTTTGAGATAATTTTATATGTACTTTATTTTCAGTATTTTTTTTATTTTATAAATAATCTAAAGTTTGTTTTTGTTTCTTAGTTTTTTTATTTTGTAGTGTGTAACTTTATGATACTATATTTATTTATATTTTAACTTTTTATTCTTCATTTTATATCGACTTTCATTTTCAATATATATTTTTTAAATATTTTAAGTTTGTTTATTTTTCGTATGCAAAGTTATTTTGAATTTACATTTGTTTTTTTTTTAAGCTAAATTATCTAGGAAAGAGGACTTGGCCAAGAAAAATAGCATCAAAGCGACCAGAAAATGTTAGTGTAATGTCCCCTTCTCGAGTTTAGTTTGGCTTGGAGACCCTTAACTGACTCTTTTGGTTTCCCATTGCCTAAGGGAAAGAGAAAAAAGGGAAACATGGTTCTTTCATTCAAGTTGCCAAAAAGTGAATATGTTGACAACTCATTTCTATTTTGAATTTTAATAAAGAAGGGGACTTTCTATTTTGATGTAAGTCAGCCCTTAATTAAAAATTAAAATGAAATTGCTTTCTGAATATTTGATTTTCCCTACCACTTGGAGTGCCCCACTTGGGAGTTGGATTGGAGGGAAAAGGGTATTAAAGGAAGGTGGAGAGGTCCATTTTTGGGAGCTATCATCATCTATCAATTAATTCATTTGAAGTTAAGCATGTTTTCTCGCACAATCAACTCTTGGGAACGGAAACCTTCATTGGCTTCAAGTATTCGAAGACGAAAACCCTCAATACTCAACGGGGAATCTTATTGAGAAATCACACTTGGACATAGAGATCGGTTGGACAACCCTAGGAGGTGAGCGATTTAATTGTAAAGCTTCACGAATTGTCAAATCAGTCTTAACAGCCCTTGGGAGTTGGGCGAACCGGTTTGGGAGCCTTGGGACACTGAGCGCAGCAGAAAGGCAGCTTGTTGATGATCAGCGCAACACTTTCAGACCCCTAGAGGAGTGGTGCCTTGCACAAGGGGTTTGTCTTTCAGTTCAACTTTGTTTGGTGGGTGAAAAGTACAACTTCCCTCATTCAATAATATCTTATTTAAATTTTCAGGGCTGCGTCTGTCCAAAAATCAAACTTGGGGTGTCAAACAAATATATTGAATTTCCCTAATTTTTATGAGGGTTTTTATCATGGTTGAAAACTATTTTTATGCATACATAGTTATTTAAGAGGTCTGTAATTTTTGAGTTAGGGTTTCATTAAAAATCAAAATTTTGTATTTTCATTTTAAGGGTTTGCTGCAAATTCCAGAATTCTCTAATATTGTCCTAAATGAGACATTTCAGTGGTCTCAGAGCCAATAATTTGGTACTCTGTGAGAGGATTTCAGAACCTATTGCACAAGAGAAATCAAACTCCAAAGAAAGAAACCATGGGGGATTGTGATCAAAGAACCCCTCTTCAAATGGCATGAGTTTTCTACAAGAGATCATCGCGTAGAATCTGAGAGATGCAGCAATATTTGAGGGAATTCCAAAGAGAAATGTGGGATGCTTTTAAGGAATCTGTGGCTGATTTGGCTAAGGTCTTGCAGGGTTTCAATTCAAACAAGTCAACTAATCATAGAGCAGTAAATAAGGGTGAATGAAACTCTTCCAACAATGAAAGGACTTTCATTAGACCCCCTTCTAAAACTTTCAAGGCAAAATTCCTTCAAAGAGAAGAACCTCGGGGTGAGATAGATCAGCCACATATAGTGGAAGACATGGATATATATGGTGAAAAATACACAACCCTCAGTTTTGGATTGCATAAGAAGTTGTATTTCAGTGATTTCTGTCAATTAAAAATGAATAATGGCATTAGAAGAAATAAAAGATTTCATCAGGAGCAGCCATGAAAAGACAACAAAGATCGGGGAAAATAACCCTTCTCTCTTATGATGGAAAGTCAAAACCTCAAAAAAAATCCCAAAGAAGAAATTAGGAAGCAAAAAAACTCAAATCCGAAAAAAGTTAATGAGCAACCCATTAAGGAATCCACCATGCAAGTGGAAAGTGAAGGATGTTCAATAGAAACAAGGATGACTTCTGATAAACAAAATGTTTGTATTAAAAATGTAAAGGAAGAACGTGCATTACATGTTGAATGCCAAGTGTCCAAAATTGAGGTTGTTTCAGCCCTCGAAGCACCTATCAATCTTCCAAGCATTGCAAAGTTTGAGTTGTTACCGTATGAGATTGATTTTCAAAGTAACTATAGTGATGAGCAGGGAAGTAAGGGGAATGTTTCAATTGATGCCAGTAATTCTGAAATTTTGAATTACAAGGATGGTTGTGTCAAGACAAATCTATCAAAAGCTCCTATTTCTAAATCAAATAAAAGAGGTAAGCAATTTGATAACAGCCCAAGATATGAAAAGCAAAGTCATATACTAGATTTGTTGTTTCATACTATGCCATTTCAGGTCGTTATCATCATGGAAAGCACTCTAAGAACGAAGAGAGGGTGGACACAACTTGTAGTAAAAGATACAAGGATCCTTTTGTTTTAGTTTAAAATGGTCCATGCATAAATGCATGGGATTCGACTAATAGGTGAAGACACATGACGGGCAAATATTTTGATAGATTCAATACCATTATTGCTGATAAGTTTATCATTCCTCACACCTGGGTAAAAAGAAAACCAAATTTAACCTTGGAAGAACATAAAGAATTATTGGAGTTAATCACTAGTTTAGGTTAATCTATGCTTAAGTCTATTTGATATTTACTCCTTATTTAATGTTTGTAAATGGTTGGACCTTTTTCCCATGAAGTTTTTATTACTTCTTTGAGAAAGGCTAACCCAACTCTCTCCTATTTATAAGCACTCTAGTAGTGCATCTTGTATAAAAGAGAAGAGTTGAACAGTTTCAGCATTGTATAATCTATTTTTGTTAATAGATAGTTTATTCTTTGTGTCTATATTGAAGCTTCCATGGCTGTGGTAATGGTCTCTTGGAGAGATATTCGCTGAAGAGTCTTCTTAACTCTTTAATGGTACCAGAGCATGAATCTTTGTTATCATTACTCGGCCCCTTAGCCTCTCATTGCTCAGCTTTGTTTATTCCACATCTTAGATCCAATTTTCATTACTTTGGTTGCTTTGTTTTTTTTAAGATCTAAGTTTTGTAGCAAAGCCATATGATTCCTTTTTAGATCTAAATTATTTTATTCATATTCAAAACACCTCTATTGTGGAGGGATTTTGGTTTTGAGTATGCTTAGATCTGTTGTATTCAGATCTAATCAGTTATAGTGAATTTTGCATTTGAGTTGGTTAAATCTGTTGTGTTGGCCATACATTTTTTTTGGAAAAATTATAGAGTTTTTTTTAGAAAATTGCAACTATCTTGTAGATAAGTTTTCTCCTCACAGAAGTGTCTGGTTCAGAAAATTCTTTCACTACTAGAAAGAGGACTTCAAGAGGTTTCCAAAAGTGGTTATAATAAGGATTCTGAGTAGCATTTAAGGAAATATGAGGTTCTAAATTTGTCCCTACAAATCTATTTTCTTGCATTTTTTTATGTGCGATCAAAAAAAAAATCAAATCTTATATTTAAAGTGAAAAATCAACATGGAAGATTGATCTATGGAAGATTATTCTTTTCCTTTGCTGAAAATATTTTTAAATCCATTTTTTCCAGATCTTGTAGAAAGAATTTAATTTTCTCCAAGCATTTAATATTTTTTGGGTGCAATTTCTGTGTGACCTATTTATGACGAGAAAACTTGAAAAAATTATATCTTTTGATCGGTAACTTGAAATCGAGTGTTGTTTTTTTCAACAGTGTATGTTTTTTAATGTCAATCTATTGGTGTCATTTATTTTGTAAAAATGCACTAAAATATAAAATGTCAAATTTGGGAGGGAGGGAGAGAGGAGAAGCTAATGCAATAGCCATGGGGGGTTTGTTCTTTCAACCTTGTCTACCTTCATGTGTATGTGAAGATTTGTTTCATCATCCACTATTGCACTATCTTGGACGTATTTTTCGCTGCAACCAACGTCTTATTTTGCACGTGCTTTGTACTTGTTTGTACCCTCTTAGCCCACAATGCTCCCTAGTTTTTTGGAGCACCTCTCATGATATTTGATGGCTTCTTTGACAGGTCGACGGTCTCCTTGTTTTGTGCTACTCTAATGAAGCCTAATGTCTTCCTTGTTTTCATTTGATATTTTTGTGTATAGGATATATTGTACTCGCACTAAGTTATAAAGTGTCATGGGGGGTTTGCTTTTACAACCTAGTATACCTTCATGCATGTGTACCTTAGTTTGTGCACCATTTACTATTTTTGTTATCAGTCTCTTCCATCATCACCAGGGTCATCTGTTTGAGAAACCTTATTTGTATTTTCGATGCCACTTTTTCAATAGTTGACAGTCTCACCCAGTTTGAAGTGTAGCTATTTTGGTGAATCACAATGTCACCTTGTCTTCTTCAACCATTCGACAGTCTCTTTCAACGTGATATTGAGCTATTCTGGTGCATACAATGTCAGCGTGTTCGTTGTTTGAGTAGTGGATTCAGCGCACTCGTACAAATCTTTTACCTCCACTCCACCCATTTAACATTATGTAGAGGTGTGCATGTAGTTTTTTTGGCATCACTCCACCCAATCAGCAGTGTGGAGGGTGTGGTGCAGATCCTGCTTTGTAGGTGTTGAGTGTCCCTTGCACCAAGCAGTACTCTTTTGCATTTTTGACACCACTGACAATCTTCTTGATTGAAGCTATTATGGAAAAACTCAATGTCAATTGTTTTTGTGATCGAGTAGTGGATTTGGACAACAAGTGTAGATTGAGTTCCTTTGTGACTTGCGAGCACTTGGACTATGGACTGCCTCGGCATCATCTTTTGGGGGGCCTTCTAATGCTCTCTCTTTTTTCTTTTTTGAAAGGAAAATTTTCCTATGGGTTCCTTTTTCTCCACTTTATGAGAGCTCATTTGTGCATGGGTACCTCATCAGGCCTAGAAGCCAAGACCCATTTTGTTATTTTCTCTCCCTAGTCATAGATTAAGAGAAGGTGTTGGAGTTAATCACTAGCTTAGGTTAATCTATGCTTAGGTCTATTTGATATTTACTCCTTATTTAATGTTTGTACATAGTTGGACCTTTTTCCCATAAAGTTGCTATTACTATTTTGGGAAAGGCTAACCCATCTCTCTCTACATTTGATTGTGTATTAGGTTCAAAACATATAGGCTATTGTGCCATATCAAAGGGTTTTATCTCATTGTTGTTTCAGGACAAGGATATCCAAAAGTCTTTTGGTATGTATCCACGTAACATGCCAAACTATGATGAAAAGCATGGAATTGGAATGAATCATCATACTGCATCACAAAGTGGTAATAGAAATTCAGAACTTGAAAAGGATGAGATACTACAGAATGACTTCACCATTCCTTGTACTGTAAAGACACAACTTTTCAACATTTGAGGTGGACACCAGGTATGCAATGATTCCTATACCATGGGTCTAGACCTTGTTGCAAGAAACGCAACGACCAACACCCGTTTCGCATTAAAACGCCTCGGAACAACGTGACGAGTGCAACATTTTTGACAGTTGTTTACCCACCACATGAATTTTGCAACGGGATGCACCTCTACAACGGTCATCTGCAACACATGTTAGTGCAAAAGCAGACATAAAGTGAAAAAGCATTGTGCAGCATGCAAGAAAAGCTCAAAAATTCGGAAGATTCCCATCGCATGCCGAGTGAAACTATCATGCAAGATTTTAATTTTTTATTTTTGGAAATCACATTTTTAAAGACTATGGATGATTTTAAATTTTTATTTTATATAACTTATTTTTAAAAATTGTACATGATTAAATATCCTTTTTTTTTAAATAAATTTATCATGGATGATTTTAATTTCTTATTTTTATTAAATAAATTTATCATGCATGATTTTAATTTTTTATTTTTATAAAACTTATTTATAAAAATTGTGCATGATTAAAGATTCTTTTTTTCTAAAGAAATTTATGATACATAATTTTAATTTTTTATTTTTATTAAATAAATTTATCATGCATGATTTTAATTTTTTATTTTTATAAAATTTATTTTTAAAAACTCGCATGATTAAAGATTCTTTTTTTCTAAATAAATTTAATATTTAAATTGTTTAAGTTATTTAAATAAATTTAATATTTAAATTGTTTAATATTTAGATTATTTAATCTTTAAATTGTTTTATTTAAAGTTGTTTCCGAATAAATTTAATTTTTAAATTGTATAAATTATTTTATTTTTCCACCTTTCAATATTTAAATTTAATATTTATTCTTTTAAATTTAAATTAATATTGCATGCATTACAATAAATAATTCAATTTAAAATATTTAAGAAGATTATATCAGAGAAATATTGTTAATTGATGCAAAAGAGAATTGATTGATTTGTAAGAACGTATCAAAGCACAGTTACACATTCAAGAAGCTTATTATATGTATGTTTCATATTTCCTTTTAATTTTTTTGATTTATTTGTAGAATTTCATGTACCTCTATATTATTTTCCATCTTCAAATTGTTTATTTTTTGAATTGGTGTAATTATTTTTGTTTAGATAAAAATGGATGCTACATCTTCAATCCCCACTATTCCAGAGTCTAGTAGAAATAAAGAACAAAATCCTCCAAAATATAGTGCAACTTAAAAAGAATTTGAGAAGAATTTATGGAAGTGTGTGCCAATAATTAAAACTTTTTCAAGGGGAAATTATAGTAGTTATGGGAGCAAGACATGGAAGTGCCCTTATTACTTCACAGAGAAAAGTAATTCAATTGCAAGATTGAGGTACCACTTGCTTGTTATGGAGAAGGAAAAATATTAATTTGCAAAAAAATCCTTAATACTAAAAGGAATGATAAATAAGGGTTGTAGAGGTTATGTTCCTCCAAGTTATGAAAAGCTTCGCATATTAATTTTGAGTGAGGAGAAGGCTTGCATAGAGGCAAGATTGCAGGATGTTAGGGATAAATGGGCATATACAGGGGTTTATATTATTTATGATGGGTGGACAGACATTGCACATAGACCTCTCATAAATGTTGTAGTTTCCTCTCCTAAGGGACCATTGTTTTTAAAATCGCGTGACACTTCAGGGCATGTGAAAGATGCAAATTACTTGATGGATATATTTCAACAGGGAATAGAGTAGGTAGGGAGACATAATGTAGTGCAAGTGATAACAGATAGTGCTGCAAATAATTTTCTAGCTGGAGACATGATTGAGGACAAGTATCCACAAACCTTTTGGACACCATGTGCAGTTCATTACATGAACTTATTGCTCAAAGATTTACATGGTGGACTTCTATGGATTAGTCGGTTACTGGGAGATGCAAAGAAAATTCAACAATCTATAGTCAACCATTCTATGTCACAAGCTATATACAGGAAATATTCCTCCTTGCAACTTCTTCGGTGTGTTGATACACGATTTGCTTCATAATTTATCATGATGGAACGTATAATGAAAGTGAAGCAATCACTCAGGGAGATGGTGGTGTCAATAAAGTGGGATAGATGGAGAAGCCGTCCTGGCAGTAATACTGTTGGCATGTGATGAGATTTTTGATCTTAGTGTTGGCACAAGCTCTACATTATTTTGGCAACAAGCTAATGACTTATTGAAACTTTTTTGGCCCATTTATGAGGTACTTAGACTCTTTGATAGTGATAATCCATGCATGGGAGATGTTTTTGAGAGTCTTGACCAGATGAGGGAGAGATTAGAGGTCATATTGAGGGATGGAGCTCCTACGTTTGATCAAATGACAAAGGACTTGGTTTGGGCATGTAGTGAGAGAAGATGGAAGATGCTTCATAGTCCTCTTCATTCTGTTGGATTTGCACTTAATCCGAGGTGGTTTCATAAGAAACCATGGTTAGATGATGAAGTCTCTCAAGGATAGAAAATATATCTTAATAGATTTTATGCCACAAGAGAGAAGCATGCTCAGATTAAGGAGGAATTCTCACAATATACTAATTCAAAGAGAAATTTTTATCATCATGATGCTGCATATGATCATGCCAACTTACAAATCATAACATTTTGAGAGACATATGGAACAGCAACACCCCTGCTTCAAACAACAGCAATTTGAGTCCTCTCCAGGTTTTTTACTATTATTTATCTATCTATCATCACTTAATAGTTGAATTCAATACTGCAATTAATTATGAAACAATAAATTTGGTTGCATTTTATTTAAATTTTAAATTATTTTGAATTAAATTAAATTAATTTTGTTTCAAAGGTGTCAAGTGCTTTTGCATGTGAACGGAATTGGAGTGAGTATGCCTTCATCCATTCAATGAAGTGTAATAAGCTTGGGAACAAAAAGGCATAGGACCTTGTTTATGTACTTTCCAATCTTCGCCTTTTGTACCGTGCTTTGTCTGATTACCTTTCAGGCCCTCATAGAATGTGAGATTATGGTGGCTCCATGGATGATGGTGATGATGAATTGCCAATTAAGGTGTTAGAGGATAATGCAGATGTCCTTTCTACCCCTAGATTCCAATCATCTAGAGAAGAAGGTCAAGGAAATAGAAGCACTTGTAATCCTTCAACTTCGAGTGTTGTAGAGCCTATGGAGGACCACCTAGGCTATTTTGATGAAATTTGATTTTATACAAGACACTGTATATGTTCTTATTTTAAACACTATTACAATTATTAGATCATAAGGATGAAAACATTTGATGTAGACTTATTTTTCCAAAATTATATAAATTATCTATTGTTTTTTATACAAATTGAAATGTTTTAATTATGTTTATAGCTTAATTTTAGATATTTCATATTATATATATATATATATATATATATATATATATATATATATATATAAAAATCCGTTTCTTCTACGCAACCTATCCCAATGTTGTTTCTCGTCACGTTTTCGTGGTGGTCACGTTTTGTCGTTTCTCGTTTCTTGCAACATAGGGTCTAGATGAGGTATCTTCTTATGATAATGTTTGGGCTATTATGGGTATGCTAACATAACTTTTCTAAGATGGCCCCACAATGAGATATTGGTAATTTCATGTTTTGGACTGAAAATATCCCCTTTAAATAGCTACAGATCCATCGGTATGGAGAAGGGTTCTTTTTTTTTTGTGGTGTGTAGGAGGTCCCACATATTGAGATCATTAATTGCAGAAACATCCCAGCATCTTTAGTGCCGATTGGGGTGAAAGTCAAAGCAATGTATGACGGTTACAATCATCAATCAACTAGCATACATTATGATCAAAACTATTTTTCGAAGGGTATAATCTGGGGCATCGTAATAAGAACTTTTGGAGTCCAAGGCAATCAATGTAATAGCAATATAGAAGAGGTCAGCATAAGAGTGGGCATGTATTGGTTATATTTATTTGATGAAATGGAATTCAAGGATGAAGAGAAAAGAAGCAATACTTCACGATATAGTGAATAGAGTTCCAAACATGGCTACCACAAAGGGAAGAGAGGTATATTTTCAGAGAAATCAAGTCGCGTAAATCACTCAATGCATAGAGACAACCGAGGATCTATCCTTAGTCATGGAAGAGTTTGTGGCCACATGGTGGAGGAGTTTCAAGTTCATTACCCTTGTTGAAGAATTTTCAGATAATATGTGGCAGTTTCTAGCTCATTACCCTTGTTGAAGTATTTTCAGATAGTACGTGGTAGTTTCCAATGTGTACACCTCTGATTTTTGGAAAGGAATATCAATTTAACAGTTGTACTATTGTCACATTGCTGATTTCGATGATTTTAAATCATGTGCTGCTGTTATCAGTCATGAACAGCAACAACTTAGCACACCTTAAGGGGATTCTATCATTGGATGATATAGAAAAAAGATTCCAATGGAAGAGAACCAACAAATCAGACATACCAGCGATGTTGTGGATGAAATTCCATGTGATTTGTGGCTGTTGTAATTTGCCTCCAACCTATCCACAGTCTGATCTTCACCATATATTGGGAGGAGCTCACCAAATCATGAAAGGATCCATTTGGACTCAAAGGTTGGGTATTGTAGATCCTTCATTGTGTGGGAGGAGCCAAGTGGGATAGCAGCAACACAATGCGAAGAGCATATGGCAGTTTTCGGTCTTGTGGGAATTTGTGGGTGCCTTCAGGGATCAACAAATTTTGGAGGAACATCTTGAGGATGAATCGCATCCATTATCCATTTGTGATATCAAAGATCTATCACACTGTTTTTTGACAGAAGTTATCCCACTTGACAGGGACAAAATCCAAGCTCTATGGGCACTATAGCATGACCTATTACGTTGGCATAGTGATACTCGAGCGTATGGGCTTGCAATTGCTTGAGGTCAAGCAATTTCGAGAGAGGACTGTAATGTCCCCTTCTCGAGTTTAGTTTGGTTTGGAGACCGTTAGCCGACTCTTTTGGTTTCCCATTGGCTAAGGGAAGAAGAAAAAAGGGAAACATGGTTCTTTCATTCAAGTTGCCAAAAAGTGAATATGTTGACAACTCATTTCTAATCTGAATTTTAATAAAGGGGACATTCTATTTTGATGTAAGTCAACCCTTAATTAGAAATTAGAATGGAATTGCTTTTTGAATATTTGATTTTCCCTCCAACTTGGAGCACCCCACTTTAGAGTTGGATTGGAGAGAAAAGGGTATAAAGGAAGGTGGAGAGGTTCATTTTTCTATCTATCATCTATCAATTATCTCATTTGATGTTAAGCACGTTTGCTCGCACAATCAACTCTTGCAGACAAAAACCCTCATTGGCTTCAAGTATTCAAGGACGAAAACCTTCAATACTCAGTTGTTGATCTTATTCAGAGATCACATTTGGACATAGATCAGTTGGACAACCCTAAGAGGTGGGCAAATCACAAAAAGTGAATATGTTGACAACTCATTTATAATTTGAATTTTAATAAAAAGGGGGACTTTCTATTTTGATGTAAGTCGGCTCTTAATTAGAAATTAGAATGGAATTGTTTTTTGAATATTTTATTTTCCCTCCCACTTGGAGTGCCCCACTTGGGAGTTGGATTAGAGAGAAAAGGGTATAAAGCATAGTTACCATATTCTTACGAACACAATCCATATACTATTCGAACCAAAAATTTTGAGCAAAACGAATTTGTTAGGTTAAATTCATTTTTTTAGGGAACATTTGTTTTTCTTAATTTTTTTATTCATTAAATTCATTTTTGCGGAGGGATAGTCGACGCGATAAAAAAATCCAAAAACCCTAAATCTAATACAGTTTAGTATTTACCATGGTCCATTTAGCTTTAGCGTATACGAGAGCTCACAATTGAAAGTTGAAACTGCAGCAAACATGGTTAAGAAATTGTGGCACATGACAAACATGGTTGCAGTCTAGTAAGTGGTAATCACATTGAATGACGAACAGGGAAGTGGAATCCCAAAACAGGCAAGTTTCAAGACCAAAACGGCAAGCCGTAGATGGCAGAACGTTTTAACTTTTAGGCTTTAGCAACTCAGCAACGACAAAATATTTTACGGTTTACCTTGTATTTTTTTTTTTGTCTTTTCATACTTCGAATTTACTTTTAGTTTAATTTTATTGTTTTAAATTTTGAATGCTTAATAATCTTAATTTAGTAGTAGTAATATTAATTTAGAAAATACTATATAATTATTACTCTAGTATTTACTATTTATGTTTTGTTTAGTTTGAAATTATTATTTGTATTTAATAATTTACTTTAATTTTTTTTTTGGTTAATTTAAAAAAAATTAAGACTTTATTTATCATTTTTATTTTTGTGTTATTTTATATGTATGATGTTGAACAATGAACATTGAAGTTTAACATTCTATTGGGTTTTGTTATCATGTGTTATCAATTTATTTATGTTTTACAAATATGTATGATATATTTATTTTTTATAATTTACAAAATTTCCTAATCGAACTACCAAACCGAACTTTTTTCAAAATCCTGAACTTCCGAACTTTTTTCCACTTCTGAACAATCCAAACTTTTCGAACATGGTAACTATGGTATAAAGGTGGAGAGGTCCATTTTTGGGAGCTATCAATCATCTATCAATTAACTCATTTGATGTTAAGCACGTTTGCTCGCATAATCAGCGCTTGGGGACAAAAACTCTCACTGACTTCAAGTATTCAAGGACAAAATCCCTCAATACTCAGCTAGTGATCTTATTCAGAGATCATGTTTAGAGATAGATCAGTTGGACAGCCCAAGGAGGTAAGCGAATCAGTTGGACAGCTTCGGGAAGTGACAAATCAGTCTTAACAACCCTTGGGAGTCGGATAGCCCTAGGAGTGACAATGCGTGCAGTAGTCGGGCACCCTGCTGATGATCAATGCAGCACTTTCAGACCCCTAGAGAAGTGGCGACTTGCATAGGGGGTTTGTCTTTCAATTTGGCTTTGTTTGGTGGGTGAAAAGTACAACTTCTTCCCTCATTTATTTAGTAAAGTCTTATTGTAATTTTCAGGACTGTATCTGGTCCAAATATCAGACTTGGGGTGTCAAACAAATATTTTGAATTTTCCTAATTTTTATGAGGATTTTTATCATGGTTGAGCAATGAATACTATTTTTATGCATATATAGTTCTTTCAAAAGTCTGTAATTTTTGGGTCAGGGTTTCAATAAAAATCAGAATTTTGTATTTTCATTTTAAGGGTTTGCTACAAATGCCAGAATTGCCTAATTTTGTCCTAAAATGGACATTTCATCTAGAAAATACTCAACACTTTTGCAAATGAAAAACACATTATTGTGTCAAATAAAAAACCAAAAAGGATCCACAACCACAGATCAAAACTACCACAAACTGCCACCAATGCTTTATGATAAAGTGTCAATACAGTTTGCCTACCCAACGTTATGCACACGAGCTTGTGGACCCTGACCTCCCAGACTGCACACACATTCTCTTTGTGGACTGCAACGTACTGAAATTCATGACCAATAGGGCCCCACAAAATCTAGTGATGTAATGTGACAAAAATGCATCAAAAGGACACACATGGCAGACATCTCAGCATACAGTAAACAAATTTCGTTGGGACTCGCACAAACCTATTAGCATTAAATCAATCATCTTCAAAATATAGCTTTCATCATACACAATTCTCCTTATGACATAACCAACCAGCACTCAGGAGGACTGACCCTAATACAGATTAGATGTTCATACAACCAAACCCCCTTCAAGGAGACCTAGCTTCCTAGTACCTGGACCTCACACCTTGTCACAATCTTGGCCATCTCAAACCACAACACTATCATCCTAGCCTCTGGATGGGAATTTACAAACGCAAGCAAGGATTCAACAGATTTGGAAAAAGCCTATCTTCATACCATTCAACTCTCATCCATCTCACAAAAGCAAGACCCATTACTCATTTCTTCCACATAACACAAATCCAAAAAGGAAATGCAAGGAAAGCAAACAATTGCAAATCTACTGACAATATTTTTATATATTATATACTTGTTGTTTGTACATCCATAGACCCAGTTTTTTCATACTTCATGGCAGCTTGGGAAAGTTACACAAGCCCCAACCACCCTATTACATATACACAAAATGGTAGGGGAGTTGTTCAAATTTTGATAAAAAAAAAGAAAGGAAAAGGGCCATCACCTAATCGACCACCACCAAATAAGCGCCATTTTTTGCCCCTAGGATTGCAAAGAGCGGAAGACCACATGCTCACCTCACAAAGCAAGAGGAAGAGAGCTAAAGTAGACCGACACCTCGACCATAGCACTAGCGGCCGAAGTGACTCATAATCCTGCAACAATGTCTCTCTACCCCTTCATGAAGGAGCGTATACAAGCAAGCCATTGGTGATCATGGTAAGCCACTTTTGAGCTTACATTCTTTAAAGTCTTGTTCAATGCATCATGACCCTCGTGAAGCAGGAAATGCCCAACACCATTAAAAAGAATATTGGCTCCATTAATCAACTGCGCCATATCAAATACATTCCTACGCCATATACACTATTGGGGATTGACCATCAAATCCTTCAAATGCTGGTTTATTTCACCCACGCCCCCCTCATCCATCTCCTTTGCAATTGTTCACACCCTTTTTAACCAAATCCTTGTGGGGATTTCTAATCTCCGAATTCTGAAAAACGACGACGGACTTGCCCACAATATTTGAATCCACCAACAGACGCCCCTTTACATTCCTTCCTTCTTGACAACCACCTCGACCTCCACCATAGTTTGCATAGATGGTAGCTTGGAGACAAAGGAGGGGATGCATAGACGGGAGAGAGAAAATAAAAAAGCAAGCCGTCTCTCTTCACCCTTAGTGATTATCAATCCATTTAATTCCTACTTTAGGCAAATTATTCCCACACTTGGGAAATAATTCCCCCGCACTCTCTTACACACTCTTCAATCCCACTAACATCACCCCCAAATGATTAGAGATATTAATCATGGCATAAGGGGTACCTTGGCATTATCACCAAACAAAAGCACAAAAGACTTATCTTCAGGGGAAGAAAAATTTGCTTGCATCCGCAACTATTACCTCGAGCAGAGCACGAGGCAAGTTATTAGTCTAACAAATATCCAGGTAGCCAAAAGAAGCAATCCCACTCCAATATTGGCTGCCCTATCTACACTATGGTTTCCTTCTCTCTTTACTTGAAGGATTATTATATTCTTGAACTGCGTGATCAAATGTAATGCTTCCTCAATGATCATATTTAGTCTACAAGTGGCCATCGTCCCCTTCTTCAGTCCTTTGATTAAAATCTTGTGAGTCTCCTTCAATCACCAAGTTCCTCCATTCTTTAGAAAGAGCCATCTCAATCTCTTTAAGCATTTCAATTTATTCTGCCTAATTATTGGTTTCCTTCCCTGAATCCACTTGGAAAACTAACAAAGGTTTTCCCTTATGATCCTAGAACACCCCACCACTTAGAAGCCCTAGATTACCCTTTGTCGCCCCATAAAAATTTTGTTTAATAACCCCTTGCAGAGGGGGCTGACATTGAGTTGTCCTTCTAGGAGGCCCTCCAAGTTTCTAGTTCTTGCATGCCATCCTAGGAGAGGACGTCCACTAAAAAAGGAGCAAAGAATCATACCAACCCCTTTCTCGTTCTTCAATCAAGTCGCTAGTCCTACACCAAACAGATATTAACTCTGAGAACTGCTTCAATCATCCCCCATAATTTTCATTTTGAGGACGTTGCCTCCTTAAAAATCCTTATGTTCCTTTTTATTTAGATGTTCCGAATGATGATAGTTGAGCCTATCATCCATATTGCCTTCATCCCTTGATTTTTTAGCTTGAAATTCTCAGTATATTATCAAATCCTTCACTAAATCCGATATGACCAGATTTAGCTTCTATTTTCTCATCCACTCAGTCCAAATTTCCCTCGCAGAGGAATAGAGTAGAAATATGTGACTCCCGCATTCCTCACTTTCCCCACAAAGGACACAGAGAAGGTCCATGAAACCCTCTTTTCATCAATTTGTCATATGTCGAGTTTTTCATGCATAGCTAACCATAAAAAAATGTTGGCTTTTGGTAACCTCTCACCAATTCAAGACCTTATGAACAAGAAACCCCTCCCTCATACCCCGAATTATATGGTAAATTTCCTAGTAGGGATACTTAACTATCACTGAGATCCCCTAAGCTCCTCTGTTTTAGAAAGAAGTGGATAATTTTGAAGAAGGCTAGTTTATTACCTTTCCCATTGAGCTCAGGAGGCCAATGTTAGGAATAAAACACTTATAAATCCATATCTATTATTACCATAAACCAAATCTAGAGCTATGCAATAAATGCATCACGAAAACATTCCTTAATTAACCATTAATATGAAAGCATAAATGAGAGCAAGATAATAACACAGATCTAACATGGTTCACCCAATGTGGGCTACATCCACCAATGAAAGTTCTCAAATAAATCAGTAATCTAAAACAAGATTACAATGAACTCACAGAGATAGAAAATTCTCTTATAAAAAAGTGTTGCACAAAAACTGTACTTTCACCTACACCTGCACAATGTTGTATCTCACAAGTTGCTAAACCACACCCTGTAATGAACACCTGCACTTTGACTCTCATCCTCAAATCCACACCCTACAAATAAACCATCAACCTATAAAGGCCACACCACATCCTGTATATATAAGAAAATGAAGAAAATCCACAAAAGGAGGAGAAAATATGCAATGCTAATCCAAGATAAGCATTATCCAACATGTGACAACCCTCCTTCACCTCATCAAGCCTATCCAAAAGCTCTCCCAAGGAGGAATTCGCCATATTCATCTTCTCCGCCTTCTAAGGGCACATTTTCCCATGAACATGTGATCACAACCAACTCCACTCAACAAGGAAGGAGTTCCCTTTTCCAAAAAACAACTAGCTTCCTCAAAACAAGTAAACATGGGAAAAGGCATCTAACAACTAACTCCATGAAATATGAAATATATAAAAATTAGGAATACAAGGAATATTCCATTCATATGTGGAGAACATGAAAATTACGCCCCCCACATCTTTGGAGCCCTTTAGGCCCCAAAAATTTATTCCTATGGTCATGTACTCCTAGACCTTGCTTCCAAAATTCTAAGTCCTAAACTTTGTAAGGCCTTCCACCTCCTCCACTTGGCTTTTTGAGGGGCCTCCTTGATCCAGATTTCTTCCCAAAAACTCACCTTTTTATGCTTTCCACCAAAGATTATTCATGAGGAAATGCCTGCAACTTTTAACAATGTTCCCTATTGTTGATACCTTAGGCAATTGTTCTTGAGTGATAAGATATAAGATAAGATAAATATATTAACGTCCAACTAATGACCACAAAAGTAGGTCAAAGGGACTGCAAATTACAAAAATGTGTCAAGAAAAAGCAGGAAACCAAAAAGGTCTTTGAAAACAAGAAAAACAATGCTGAAAGAAATAGTATAAAACATGGCCAAGAGTGACCATGCCTCGAACCAAACCACCAAAGGACCCAACCACGCTCAGGTCTAAAGAAGGGAGCAAAAGAAATGAACAATCTCCAAGAACCTATAAACATAAAGAAGAACCAGGAAGGAACCCATCAAGAGTTCGATCCAACTCTCCTAGCATCCAAGGCCAATGAGAAGAAGCTCTAAATAGAAGTCTAACCCAAAGAAGGGGAGGTATGATGCCTAGTCTGTCCTCCAATCTTCTGCCTAGAAGGAAAAGTCCTCTGTGAAGGTTTGGTGGATCTAGTTTGTCTCTTGATGTCGTGTCTAAGGTGAATACGTTGATGAAAACTCGGGGAACTGTGAATAGTGCCTCTGGGATTCACTGATCTGGGATGTGGGGCTGTACTAATGTCAATTTGTCGCTTAGTGCCTCTCCTTGAAGGTAGCACCATGAAAAAGGAAGTAATCCGTTGAGTGGAGACTGGTCTAGTGGGTCTCTCAATAAAATGATCACGAAGCTTAAGAGCTTCCTATATATATAAATCCAAACATCTCTAGTCTTCATATCTAAAGAAGTCAGAAAGAGTCAGTGTCCTCCTAAATAGGCAGTAAAACCTCCCTCTGATCTCATAGTAGAAGGGACAACGAAAGATGAAGCGTCCAAATATTTTTCTTACCAAATCCTGCTCCATAGCCTATTGCCTTCTTCATACATCTACCAAAGTAATTTGCAACCAACAACGTAATTCATTTCCTTGCAATCTCTAAAGCCCCAATCCTCCCTCCTTTTTGGGAATGCAAACTACCTTCCATGACCCACCTCTATATCACCAACCCCGTCAAAGGAAATTCCTTTGTAGACAAGAACCTGCCTTTGCAACATAACTTGAAATTTTGTAAAGTGACATGACATAGGTGGCCATTGCTTGAAGGGATGCTTGGATTAATTGTGCTCTCCTTGCAAAAAGTAACAATTTGCCCTCTCCATGAGGAAATCTTCCTTTGCATTCCATCCAAGACCAATTGTAATACTACTTGCATGGCTCTTCCCTCAATTAAGGGCATTCCAAGTAAGAACTGGGTAGGTTATCAATTTCCAAACCCTTAATTCTATGAATTTTCCTTTGTTGATCCTTATTGACATTCAGGGAGTACACTTTGCACTTCCCAAAATTAATTTTTTGTCGAGTCCCGACCTCATTTATTTATTATTTTCTTGATCCACTGTGTCTATTCTTCTGTAGGGGACCCCAAGATGAAAGTGCGATCCACAAATTGAAGATTGGAGCAAGGATCTTGAGAGGAAGTCACCTCCAACCCTTTCAATTAGCCCTCTGATTTCCCTGCTTATCAAACTCCCCAATGCCTTAATCCTTTGGTAGCTTGAAAGAAACCAATTGGTTCATCATTATAAGAAAAGAGAAAGCTGGAGTTGAGATAAAACTATGAATTGATTTCAGCCAATCCTCAAAAAACCCAAATTTCCTTAATGTGTTAATCAAAAACTCTCATTTGACTCTATCATGGGCTTTGTTCATATCAAGTTTAATGAGCAAGCCCTGTTTCTTTCTTTGGGAAACTGAATAAATAGTCTCATGAGCTATAATGATTCCATCCAAGATTTGCTTACCCATAACACTGGTTTGCTCCTTGGAAATCAAGACTTTTAAGGAGTTGTTGCAGTCTTCTAGTCAAAGCTTTAGTCAAAATTTTGTAGATAGTATTACGAAGTGTAATTTTCTAGCTTTAGTCAAAAGAATCAAAGAATTCTGAATTCTCCTTTTTTAGGATTAAAGCCAAAAAGGTCGTGTTCCATTCTCTAGGAATGCTATTTTTTCCTTTTGTCCTCCTATAGACCTTCAAACACATCTTTACCAACAACATGCCAAAAAATTTAGCAAACCCCAATTTGTCTTGGTCTGTTCATGAGGCCTAAACAATGCATATTGTCTATTTTCGACTTGCTGCCTGTATAAGAAAATGGTCACCTACAGGTGACACTTCAAAGCGCTGAGGAGTTTGTCTTGAAGCATAGAAATGAGCGATGGAAACCTCCTTGAGGTCATTACATGTGGTGTTGATCATGATGGATCCATTTGGAATGATAAGTTGGCAAGCTAGAGTTGAAAACCATGTTCAAGGAGTAAAAAACTGAGTTCTGGGATCAAGTCCCTAAAAAAGCAAAACAGAGGTCCAAGAAGGTTTTGTGGACATCATATGACAAGGCTATGAGGACCTTTGAGGCATTCTAATGGCTTGGCCTTGTAGCCTCTAGCATAGAGAATGACTTGGCAAAGTTTGGAGGGCAAAGAGTTGATGGAGATTGGTTTTTGGAGACCCCAAGGTTGTCTAAAAGACACTAAAAACAATCAGTGTTATCTACAATTTGAGTCAAGAAGAGCCTTCTCCATCCAAGAATTGCATACTAAGATCTCACCCTCACATTTGAATGGTTCCAAATGGCTCATGTGAGCATTCATGACATAAAAATCTTTAAAGGAGAAGTATATATTGTTTTTTGCTTCCCATTCACACCTATCAGTCCGTACAACAACCTTAATACACACCTACAGCAAGGTATACAAACAGTAAACCAGTATGGGTGTTTAGGTGTTGTTTTAGAACACCCAAACTGAATGCAGGTATAGAGGAATGCTATGTGACTTTAAGGGATTCAAAGGAGGTCTCCCAACATCATAACCCAAGTCCAAAGAGCTCATGTGTACCTACAGCAGTCAAATAGGCAGGGTGCCTCGATCTAGCAGGGGTCAGACTCATACGCAGCCCAAACATGAGGTAAAAGGAGTCCAAACACTTACCAATGACCTAAAAAGGTGTTAATATGTCTAATGCAATGTTCCAAAGTTAAATTCAAGTTAATGAACGTCTCCAGTTCCTTTTAATCACAAAGTATGCCCCTACAGCTTTGATTGTAGGTTCATCTTGAAGGATAAGCTCGACAACTTTGGGAAATAGACTTCATTCCAAGCATGAGAGTTAAGTGAAGGTAGAATATGGTTTGGAGAGCATAAAGGAGGGTGGCGTTCATTGAATTCAAAGCTCAGAGCATATGGAAAACACCTACAAGATCTCTCACAGTCAACTGTAGTTGACTGTGAGGGGCAGGGAGCAAGTGAACTAGGTTTCTTGAGATGTTTATAGCATGGAGACGAAACAAGTGGGTTCAAACAGTGTGAGATGAACCTAAGGGACTATATAAAGGTTGCAAACACTGTATCTAAGCTAAATCATGCATGATGACCTACAAGTAAACCCTGTTCCAGAACAAAAACACAGTCAGGCAGAAGTCACAAACAGTCCTAATCAGTCAAAATAAGAGCATGTGGGAAGGTCAAGTGATAAACAAACTTGGGACATACTCATCATGACATTCATGATCTATATAGGCTTTTTACAGTGGATATAGAACATGGGGAAGGCACTTTCAAGTGCAAAACACAGTCCTAAAGAAACCTGCACAGTCTGTCATACAAGGAGTCTGCCTTGGGTCTTTGATGATTTGAAAGGGCAAATGATGTCACCACGAGCGAAATTTTGGTACAGGACATGTTTATCACTTGGAGAACCCACTCCATGTATCCATCATTGTCTGAGAGAGCGCAGGGGAGTGCCCTCTATTTTGTCTCAGACAGAGGGCACTCCTTTATGAGCACAAATTGGCAGATTTGGAGAATGAGGACAAAAGAGTAGACTAAAAGCTAAAAGAGCCTTATATGAAGGTGTAGAAAGTTTGAACACACCTAGAACAAGCATGAAAACCAAGCACATGAAGGTTAAACTCAATAGGGTGCTCCATACTCTTAAGATTACAGTCAGGGCTATGAGAAATGGTGAAGCTTGGTGCTAGATGAGCAAGTCATCTTCACTTCTAGTCTTTGATATGATTTCTAGCCTATTGGAGCATGATTATGGGATCATGGTAGAAGTGTCTAAACTATTTGGAAGCAAGGAAAACCATAAAAGGTCATTTTGAGCTCTAAGGTGAAGTCAAGTTTATTAGGCATGGTAAAGCCTAGATTCCAAATGATAGGTCATTTGCACTTCTAACATGAGATACGCATTCCAACCTGTTGAAACATGTTTATAGGGTCAAATAAGATGTGTTCAAGCTTTTAGAGTGCACCCGAAACCACAAGTAAGCCATTTTTGGACCTTAAGACAACTCAGGGATGCAGGAAAGGAGAAAACAAATTCGATAGGAGAAGTTTGATTGCTCACATCTTTCAGAAAGATTTGCATGGATGCCAAGGGAGTTCAAGGATGTTAGCAAAGGTCTTAGACTTTGTTTTTGTGGAATTTGTTTGCAAGTTGGACGTCAGAGTTTTATGAACAAAGCTTAAGAGTCAAAACAGGGCTTAAACCCTTGCAAACCCTCAGTCAAGACCTGATTGGAAAAATGAAGTTGGAGATGCATTCTAATGGAATAGTTTGTTCATGAAAGTTGTTGGACCTTGCAGAGGACTCACTCAGGCTCCCTCCCATACCTTTTATCTGTATGGACAAGGTACAAAACAGGTTTTTTTTGACAGTTTTGTGCATTGTGCAGGTTCTAAGAGGAGTCTGAAGATGAAACCAACTTTGGGAGAAAGCTTAAGACTTGTGCTAACTCCCCATGTTGATTCCATGCCTCAGAACAACTTCTAAGTGCCTCAACAGGAGCTCTCATCTCAGCCAGTCAAAACTGGGATAGTGGACAAGCTAGTGAGAAGGGTGGAAAACTTCAAATGAGATCATTTTAAGGTGTCTCTGATGCTTCTAAGACCATGGAGGGTCTTGACACTTGTCATCCACTCCCTCCCACGGATTTGCATGAGCAACTAAAGCCACATTTGAGGACAGGTGTGCAGGGTACATGCAAGAGGAGTTTTTTTAGAGTGCAGGGAGTGATAGCTCATTTCTGGATGATTCCAGATGACCAGGCTTGCAACCAATGCATGAAGAGGCATGCTTGCAACCCTTCCCCTTCATTCCAATCATCAAACCTGTCCCTAATCAGTTTTGAGACATTCAAACAGGGCTTATCATGAAGGCAATTTTTCTAAGCCAGTTAAGAGAGTTTCATGCCACTTTGCAAGAGTTTGATGACTTGGATGGACACTTGGGCTTCCTAACCTTGCATGGTTCGTCTCATATCCTCTTCTCATGCACAAGTCACTGGTTTTCTTAGCTTGACAAGTGTCCTTGTGACTCTTGAACTTCTCTCTTCTCCTCTCTCTCTCAAGTTCTATAAGAACTAACCATTTTGGCATTGTAACTTATGCTCCACCTGAGTATGGCGAAGTCCTGCTCATTTGCATACCATTTTATCAATAAGACTACTGATGTTTTACCTCTTCATGACTATTATTAGTGTGTTTTACTTGAATGTTGGATCTTGTTTAGTGAAGATTGGATTCCTTAGCATGTTGTCTCATTCTTGCATCCTACTTGCAATTGGAAAGCTTCTTCTTGCAGAGCATGTGAAATGTTCTGGGAAATGCCAAGGATTGGGTGAGTTTTTTCATTAGTGCCATTCAAGGCCTCTTGTCTGGTCCTCCTAGCTTTGCACATTCATCCATAACCTCACAATGCAACATTGATGTGAGAAGACGCAGATTGAAGGAGTGTATGTTCAGTTTGTCCCTTGATTTCATATGTAACATGCAGCTGGTCGGAAGTCATCAATCTATTTGTTATATCACCTCATTTAAGATAGTTTGCTTTCAATTTTTTCTCTCCCTTTTCACCCCCAAAGTTTAAGTGTAGTAGCAATCCAAAGTGGTACATCACGGGAGCTTGTCCTATCTAGAGATTCAACTCATTCTTAGGCTACCCACAAGCCTAAAGGTGTTTCCATTGTGCCATTTGAATGAGGAGCGCTTTGCCATCTCCTCAAAGGGTGCAAATCCAAGTAACAACAATTATCATGAATGGTATTTGACCTTGGGTCTTATACTTTTGAAGATAACCAAACACTACTACAGCTCCTCGTGGACTTAAAAAAATTAAAGTTTAATTTTAATTTTTTTGAGAGGATATGACCCATTTATTTTTATGTCATTTTTAAGTTTGTTTTCTTTCAAATATTTATTTGTATGTCTTTATAGTCTTTTTATATTTTTTCTTCATTTTTATTTTTTTAATATTAAAATTAATTTCACAAATCAAATCTTCATTTTAAAAATTGCAGAAAACTCAACTCCTCACAAATCATGAATTGGGTGATGGAAGCACATCTCACAAAGAGGACCACACAAGAATCTTAAATTCAACTTATGTGCCAAATCATTCCAAGTGATTTTTACTAGAGCAATGCATCAACTACTTCGCAGCACGAGTGAGATTGGAGAAAGATAGGCAACAATCACTAGCTGAAAAACATATGGCAACACAAAAAAAAAATCAAGAGGAAATTTACAAAAACACATCAAGGATTTTTTCATCAAACATGTCATATGTATGCCATTAAACACTTGTAGAAGTGGAACAATTTCTAACCTTTTGAAGCCATTACAATAGCAAGATGTGGATGATGCTTGACCAATTTGTTTTATTCGAGTTTCAAATCACTCAATGTGGCCAAGAATATGCATTTTTAAAACGTAGCGCAAAAACTAGCTAAATTTGTCAAAGGATACATGCCACCTAGTTCTAAGAGGCTTTGGACTAGCCTTTTGGAGAGCACAAAACAAAGGGTGACTTAAAAAAAATTGCAGAAATCAAAGCCTATTCGGATGTAACAAGTTAGCACTATATTGAGTGATGGCTGCTTCGAAATGTGTGAAAGACCATCAATTAATGTTTTGATGTATTTTCCTTAAGCTCTATCTTTATTGAAAGTTATTGACACCATGAACCACAAGAAGGCTTCACAAAATATTTTCAAAATCTTAGATGAAACAATTCTTGAAATGGATGATGAATATATAGTTCAAGTTGTTATCGATAATATCATGAATTGTGTGGGAGCTGAAAAAATAATAAATAATGGTCAAGTATCCACACGTTTATTGGAGCCCTTGTGTAGCACATTGTCTTAATTTGCTACTTCATAAGGAGCCACCACCTCACATTGAGCTTTTTATAGGCAGCACACATCTAAGGAGTTGTTGAGGCCTTGTGAAACAAGATTGACCTCTTTTTATATTACTTTGAGAAGAGTGATTGAAAAACAGTGGTAAAGGTCAATTATTTGTTGCAATGAGTGAGCAAAATCTACTCTTTCATCAACCCCTAAGGGAAAAAGCGCAAAACAAAGTATTCTAAACAGAAGCTTTTTGGAAGTGTAGGCAAAGTTTTACAAATATGTGAACCCATTGTTGATGTGTTTCACATAGTTGATGGTGACACCCCTTGTCTTGGCATGTTTTAAGAGGCAACGAACTGTTGTAGGGAATCCATTGAAAAGGTATTCAATAAAGTGGACACTAACTACAAAGAAATATGGGATGTCATTGATGTAGGATGGGAAACTAACACACACCCTTGAATGCAGCAATTTGTTATCTAGAGCCTAGGCTCTTTCGTATAGATAGAGACATTGTGGAGTCATGGGTGGCATAGATAGGACAATTAAGGATCAAACAAAGACATTCCAGGCACGAGTAGTTTTTGGACAATTTAAGCCAAGTATGACAGGGCACGTCTTGAAAGATACAAATGGCGTAAATCTTATTGATCAAGGACTACTCTTGAAATACAACGCTTTGACTTTCAAATATTGAGTCAAGGAGCAAGTATGTCAGCGTGTGAAAGCAATTAGAGTTGTTTGGACCACATTAGCTCTAAAAAAAGAAAAGTTATTGTCAGTAAAGTTAGGAGATCTTGTTTATGTTTGTAGAAATTTTCGAATGTGCAAGAGCAAAATTGCAAAAGAATCATCTTCTTCACAACTCCAACCTGTTGCAAAAGACTTGGACGATGCAAATCATATTAGCTTTCTTTGTGATGAATACGGCGATGATGATGATGATGATGATGATGACCTAAGTGCTCTTGATGATACAAAACTTTTTGATGTAACAAGTAGCCTATAAGGCTATAGGAAGTAATTTATATGAAGTTTAAGAGCTTAATATTACATGCTTTAGATTCTTAAGACTGAAAGTTTTTGACAATATATCTTTAATATTGTGAATTGACATGCTTTTGCATTTTTTAAGCCATTTAAAAATGTTTTTTATATTGACATATTTATGCATTTATTTATTTTTTTAAACTAGAATGATAAAAAATGATAGTTTTTTTTTAAAAAACTTAATCTATTGGCAAAATTGAACCAAACTTTATCGTAGTCAAACATGAACTCAAACCTTGTGACTTAGCCAAATAGTGCCTAATTATACTAGTTCTAGTGAGACTATACTGAAACCTTTGCTCTGAGGGTAGCAAGTATCTTCATACATTTATTGATCTAGGAGGATTCTCCAAAAGTGGGGCGAGTGATATACCGCCAAGCCCGTTCTCAAAGTTACGTTAATTGTGGATCATAACAGTTTTGACTTTCATAACAGTTCTTTATGCCTCCATGGCTTTGTAATCTTAGCATACATATCTATAGCATTAGATAGCAATCAGATAGTAAAAGATAAGCAGCCATATATTTCCCTCGAGAGTATGCTGTGTGTAGAACACACAAATTAATGAAACTTTATGTTTCAGCTCTATTCTTAATATCTTAATATTATTTCATATTGCTTCCACACACACATACAACACGTCTAGATTCTCATTTAGGGTGTTGTCCCCCAGACCTCTTGGGATCTGGATCATTTATACACCTAAATCTAGTAGGTTTTATTAGCATGCTAACCCCCGAACATGCACCTGCACACAGTCATACACAAACGTGTGTAAAACTGATGGAATCTCATGCTCATGTATGCTCTGACCCAGGAGCCACAACTATATAACCTGAAAAGATATTTTAAAGCTTGTATGTGTTTGAGAACCTGACATGTCAATTGATAAGATGGAGAATGAAGTAATTTTTTAACAAAGAATACAGAAGGGGAAAGGAAATTTGTACACTAAGATTTTAAATGAATAAAATGACAATCATGATTCAGCTGGAAGGAAACACCAAGAATAGAAAATATAAAGGAATAGAAGCATGTCTGACATTTCAAGAAAAAAATCTACCTTCTCCAAAGCAGCTCCCTCCAACTTTGAGGCATCATTTAAACGTGAATCAAAAGATACTGCAGTTTCCATTGCCTCAATGGCTGCAGCAGTTGTAAAGGCTGTTATCCTCCGAACACCCTTCGCAATTCCTTCTTCAGATACAAGAGCAAATGCTTTTGCTTCTCTTGTATTTGACAGGTGTGTCCCTGAGAAATCAAAGCGTCGGTAACAATTTCAAGGATGGGGGATACCCTATTCCAAATCTGAAACCCAATTCAAAAATTTAAAATACTGGAACCTACCACCACAAAATTCTGTTGAGAAGGATGCCCATTGTGGGTTATCTGGATCTATTAGAAGATCCTCAACACGTCTTCCAATGGAAACTACTCGAACGGGATCAGGATAGACCTATACACACACTCAAATCATGGTCAAATTGCAACTGAAATAACTTCAATGGTCTGGCAATGCAATAAAATGAACACCTGCCAGAAATAATTTCTCCCCATTGTACAACTTCTCTATAAGTTTAGCATTAGTTTATGAATGTTACTTCTCCAAACACAGCTCGGAGCCCCAGAATGCGTTTTGCCTCCATCAGGCTAGCTTCTTTAGCATATACATCTAACTCGTCTTTAATCTGCTGATTCACAATAGACTCTATTTGCTTCAAAGCATCAGCATTAACAGGTTTGCCTGCAGGAAATAAGAAAATCAGAGAAGCACAGAACACTCAATGACTAGATAACACTTAAAGAAAAGATGAACATGTTGTCTGTAGGTCGCTTGTAATGTGAAGCTGAAATCATATAAAAAATAAATAGAAATGACATAACCATGTGAGAAATCGAAGCGCAGCTTGTCTGGAGCTACCAAGGATCCCTTTTGATCAATGTGATCACCAAGTACAGCCTATAATCAGAAAATCAAAAAAGCACAGCTCATCATATCAATTAAAAATTTAACATATATCTTACCCCAAATCAAACTGAAATAGTCTAACACATACCCTCAATGCATAGTTTAAAATGTGAGTACAGGTATGATTAGGAGCAATAAGACCCCTCCTTTCATAGTCCACCTGTTCAAACATATATCGATCAAAGCTAAAATATGATGAATGTTGTCCAAAAGAAACCATAAAAACCCTGAAATTCAAGGCACAAGAGATCATTGATTACCTTACAAATGACTTCATCCCCTATAGATATTTTTTTTGTTTCCCCTAGCACAGAACCCATATGGAGAACATAACCACCATATACTTGGGCATTCTTTACATCAAAAGATCCAGATGGACCCTCACAGATTCCAGTATCATAGATCTGGAAACAAAATCAACATTTAATTAATATAAACCAAAATCATTTGGATAATTAATCTTGCAAATCAGCCACTCTTCCTTTGGATTGTAATTGTAAGTAAAAGTTGCAACTTAGGGTTTGATAAAGAAATTCTGGGTGTCTAGAGAAAAACAGGTAACGGAAAGTAAATATGCATCCATCAAGAATTAACAGCAATAAAAAAAATTCCAAAGATTACCTCGAAGACCAACTCTAAGATCATGATAAATAAGACTATAGATGTGCAATTTCATGGGTGGTAATTTTTTTACATCAAAATATAAAGGGTAAAAGGTAAAGGTAGTTGTATAAATCACCACCAAGTGAGATGCCAATTTGGTGAATGAGACCCCCCTTTTGAAAGCCTCCAAGGTAGCTTTTTAAGGATTGCTTTTTCATTTACCTCTTGTGCACAATCAAAACCTCATCTGTCTAAAAAGTAAGTATTGTTCTTTCATTTACCACTTGTGCACAATCAAAACCTCATCTATCTAAAGAGTAAGTCAAAACCTCATCTATCTAAAGAGTAAGTACTACTACATTTCACGTAAAATTTTGCTCTCTAAATTTGTTCAAATCACATAATAAGCATTGTCAAGCTAAAAGAGTTAAAAATGAAATAAAAATATTTGAGTTCCAAATGCAAATTTAGTTTCTACCGAAATTAAAAATACAGCTAATTCTTCCATTTCTAGCCTTGTTCCTATTCAGCTCTCCTTAGGTTTTACTTGAAAAATAATAATAATGTTGCATAAAAAGGGATCTAGCATACCTGTCCTCCTTGCTCTGCATAGAAGTTAGTAGTTTCAAGCACAATACCAACATCCTCCCCAGAGGATGCAAAATCTATGAACTCCGACCCGTTATAGATCGCTTTCACTTTACTAGTATGGTGCTGTAAAAAGAATAGAAAAATGTAAATGTTAGCCTGCCAAAATAATGCAATATTTGTGCAGATGAAACAACCAAATTGAGAAGATTTAAAGAAACTGACGCAAGAGCCGTCAAATAAGTCAATGATAGCGTGACAAAGGCATAAATATCTTAATTAATTAAATATATATTGTAACATTTAAGTAGCTAAACTGCATCAAACCATAAAAGCAAATGTAAGTCTCCACATAAGAAATAAATAAATATTTTCTTAGTAGCTGTAATGTATTTAACACCCCGCTAACCAATATTTTCAAGATAAATTATCTCCACTACTGTCTGCACCGACATTCACAGTACCAGCAAGGAATTAGCAACCCCAGCAACCAAGATGGACCAGAAACTGACATTTAAAGGACCCCCGAGCAAACACAGCACAAGATAAAGACACTTGTCGAAATCTCATTTACCTCCAATCTGAGCAGCAGAGTGAGTCCTCTGAAACCTTAAATTAAAAAACCGCAACAAAGGTGAGACTTGTCAAATCATCCCAAACACAAAAGGAAAAATCAATGCAAGGAACATGAATCACAATAATAACTTCACAAGAAAGGAATGAAACAAGAACGTAACACGGTAAAATCTTGTGATAGCATGAAACAAAGTGTAAGGAATCACCAAGGTAATCCAATTTAAAACACCCAAAGAAAGGTGAACGAGGGGAGGACATATGTCATCCTCTAGTGGACCGTTGACCCTGGAATTGCACTTTAGACAAACATGTAAAATCTATTTAAGACTTGATGCACAAGTAACACGCACCAAAGACTCTTAGAAACTTGTGAAGTGCATCTTCAAAGATCATGTGCATAGAGAAGAGCAAATAGTGCGTGAACCATGGTGTGCACTGTGCAGTTTACAACAAACACACATCTAATAGAGAAACACACAAGGGAAAAGGAAACACAATGAAGGAGAAGTTGACACATGGAAATCATCCAAACAAGGAGAATGCAGATTGCAAGGGATCTATCCGAGTTGGACAAGAATATGCCAAAACGGCAAAGGAAATATGCCACTGTGCAAGACAGGTGGAAGGTTCAAGAATCGAGTATTCTAAGATGGGCAGAAAGTTGGCATGGCAGCTAGCAAAAAGGAGCTGAGCCAATGACAACTGGCAAGGATCCAAGGGATCCAGGAAAGATATAAATAGGGACCTTCACCTCTCATTTGATACATTTATTATTCGGTACAGTTGGGGCGTTTTGTAGATGTCGATTCAGATTGGTTAGGAGAAACTTGTAGCTAGGGCTTGAAGGGTTTGAAGGTATAACATTTGTGAGTTCGTGTAAAGGTCGACCTCTAATGGCAGTCTTTCTATGATGTATGCTTCGTAATGGAATTGTACATTGATGTGAATATGTATATGAAAGCTGGATTACGTACATTTGATGTATTCTATTGTAATATTATTCCTTTACTTGGATGATGTTTGTGTAGTTTGATTTCTTTTGTAATATTGATGTGCATGCTTAGATCTTTATACTTTGTTCTCATAACAGGGTTCTTGGTGTTCTCTTGCTACATCTCGAGTGGGCACTCAAGTCTTCAAGCTTAATTGATATGCTAACATTGCGAGTATGAGTGTCCTTTATTTTGTTACGCATGATTTGACCTATGCAAGGATGGAAGAGATCAAGAAAACACACAACATTTTGGTTCCATTGCCATGTCCCTGTTTGAACAGAGGATGAAGATCGTGGTTGTCAATGGTGGGGTGCACTTATTTAGGGCAAGTGAAGGCTTGGTTTGAAGATGTCTTTGAAACTTGCGGAGAATGACATCAAAATTAAGGGCTCGAAACATATGAAGTGGTTGCAAGTAAATATCCAAAGCAATCTTTATTAGATTTTCTTTTGTGAGTTGTCAAAACATCTTCACACATGGTTAGTGGCCTATCTAGTAAGCCGAAATCGAAACTTGCATAAGAAGTATGCTTGGAAGGAAGACTGAGTAAAGCAGTTGAAAGAATCGGATGAATAGTAGATGAGATTGTGCATGTGGAGAGGTCCTAAGGTGAACATAACTCCCAGGAGTGTGATGGAGACAAGGGACGCAAGAATGACCTATCTAGAGGGAGAATGTGCAGCGCTTACGTCATTACATTAATAATGTGAACACCATACTTCAACATTCACCGCCTTGTGAACATTATTAATCCTATCTACACCCCTTAATGTGGACATGGGGAAAACAAATCTCCCATATCTGCACCTGTACTAATGATTTGGTGATTTTCAAAGGACAATCACAAACCTTACACGATGGTTTTACAAATCGCTGACCAACAACCAAAAACAATACCTGATGGTTTTACAGATGGCTAACCAACAACCAAAAACAATGGTTTACAAGTGACGAACCAGAAACCACAAAACAATGATTTTACAAGTGGCGTACCATAAACCACATCACGATGTGCAATATAGTTTCTAGCTCTCATTATTATCACATTTCAGAGAAGTTACATAGGAGTATTCAGTTCACTTATGACAAACGTGAACAAGCATACATCATCTGTTCTTATTGCAAATCACACTATGCCAAAAATAACACATCACACAACTGAAAAAGCACACGACTAAAAAAAAATTTGCCACTAAATCAGAAAGTGGCCCCATCACTAGTGGCTAACGAGAGGCTATGAAACTTCCAGCCTCTGTTTCCTCCTTCCTCCAGTATAGGGAGCAACTTACTTTCTCTGTAAGTGCTCTATGTATTCTCATGGAGTCAAATGTTGACATTTTCATGGTCAGACATCCCCCTGCTCGGTGTCAGCGTCATATCCAACTTCAAAATTCTTTCGAATTTTAAAGCCTTGATTTTGCATATTTTGGACGTCGATTTCCACCGAAAGTGCGTCCATTACAATTCTGACACAAGATTTTGATTTTTTACTCATTTTTTATATTGACAATACGACTAAATGATGACTCTAGACCTAAACAACTTTGACTCTTAAAACCCATAAACAATCTCTAATGATAAAACATTAAATACTACAAAAACTAGACTATTTTTATGACTCATTAACAATATTGACACTTAAAAATGCTTGACACAACCTATAAAACACTATTAACATGGACCCAAATAAATATTTTGATAAATTTAATATACAATCAATTTTAATCTTGACTGATCCTAAAAACATTAAAATACTAAAGACAATGAATAAAACTAAACTATAAATATAGACTTGACAAATGACACTATAAAATAATGAACCTAATAAATAAACTATACTTGAATATAAACCTCCCTACAATCTTAAAAACAATAGCGACTAAAACTTACAAATACCTAATTCCATTTAACAATGAAGAAAACTACGTGCAACCTATGATTGGTATTGTTCGGTGGATGAGATGTGGTGAAGAAGATATTTGAAGGTTGTTGTCTTCACCATGTAGGGAGTTGAACGTAGAGAAGATTGGGTGGCGTTTGGTGAGCTCGAATGGTGAATGGATTCAAGTGTAAGTAGAGGTCTGTGGATTGTCGTTGAACGTATAGTCCAGGATCTGAGCTTGGATGCAAAACAAAATTGCAAAAAAAATTTCAAGATCAGAATATTGCACTTTGAATCAAGATGTCGAGGAAAACGCAGTTGTCTCTGTTGGATACAACGCGCTTATTCAAAGTAAGAAGCTGAACACAAACAAATGACTATTGAGGTGCAACACTTTCATGCTACGCTTTGATATATTACCACACAGATTTGCACATAGATGCTAAGTCTGGGGACTTTGCGTGCATATGGACCTCGATACAAGTGCTTTCTAGACTGTTAGGCACCGAATAGCAGGAAAAAAAGTCTCCACAACTCATTATTCCACCTGGGAATCTAAACTCCACACTCAGTTGAGTTGAATGAAGCCTGCAAGGCATGCCGCTTATAAAAGAACACAAATAATTCCGCAATTTATATCCAACAGAGCTACATGTATGAAATACGGATTGGCTTATCACTATGTTGAATTGATGGCGAGGAATTCAATGCAACGCGAATTTGATACAGGGCTCGAACAGTCTTGGAAAATGCATAGAAAGCTTCAAGACTCTCATTGGAACAAATCCGCTCTGATTGATTTTATTCATTCACAGGGTTCTCATCATGAACGCAATCTACTCCTTCATAGATTTACCAGACCATTTGCCTGCTCTGATACCAGTTCTTGGGGTAACTCAAAGTCTGTGCATGATTAAATCAATAGCATACTGGAATAATGGAGCATACACAGAGACAGAGAAATCTTTTAACACAATAATATATCCTACATACTATTTCTTCTACATCACAAAACCATACGGAAGATTACAAATATATAGGAAAACTATTTCCTATAACTGGGGAGATACAATCTCCGCCAATATCTCTCACAAACAAACTCCCACTAACAACCCATTATATACAAATATATTGTTAATACAATATATTCGTTAAACTAAATACAACTAACTACAAGCTATTAACGTAATATTGTTATAACAATATTTACGTCATTACATTAATAATGTGAACACCATATCTCAACATGCATAGAAAGACATCTGAGTGGAAGCACAACAAATGGTAAGGACTCTACAAGATGAAGTGCAGACTGTGCTTGATATGAGGGAAAAAGTGAAGGAAAACTTATAAAAAAATCCTCGTCGGGACGGAGTTGTGGGGATCATAGAAACTCCTTTTGTCATTAAAGATAGATGAGGATAATACATTTGTTAAACATGTGGCTTCAGCAAAGCATGGGGGGTTAACCAGAACTGGTTCAAGAAAGACCATAGGGAATGTACTTGACAAAGAATACACTGTATGATCAAGAATTAATCATTGGTGCCAGGATCAATGATTGTGAAATGAACAATATACCAATCGATATGGGTTCAGAGGTTAACATATTGGCAAATGAGACATGGAAGTGGATGGGCAAGCCATGTTGAAACATTCGAACAATATGTTGTTAAGGACGAACAAGACAAGACGACCAATAGGGGTCTTGTGCAAAGCGAATCTCAAAATCTTGGGAGCATCTTTCTCAACAAACTTTAAAGTGATAAAAATGAGGAAGATAACTATCCCACGTTGTTGGGAAGGTAGTGGTGTTATGACAACCAAGTTGACATGCACTTCAAGCAATGTAATATGAGCGGGTTGTGATTCCAATAGACAATGAGCATGGCATAGCTTATGTAGAAGGAGTAGACTATATGGAGAAGAGCACAATCTCTTTAATTCTACTACATAGACAAGGTAGATCGGGAGTCTAAAAGAGAAAAAAACTTCAAGCTAGACAAGTGAGGAAGGGAAATTTGATACTTCTAGCCAAGCATGTGCCCACTAGGTTAGGGACACATTCAAGATTGCAAGACAAAAATGCACAAGGGTGAAAAATGGTGGTTCACCATCAACGACTAGCAGATTTATAGGAAGCCACAAGCTGAACTACATAGTAGAAAAATTTGTAACCCGCGAATCGGCAATTTTATCGCCACTTTTAAAATATATATATATATTCGTAAAATACATTGAAATACATAAAAAAATGAAATGAATGTAGTGAAATGATTGTAGAGATTCAAAAAACACATAACTCAGAGTCATAAATATGTTTTATACGAGTTTTTTAATAAATAAGAGTACACTACTCTATTTTAAACAAAAAGAAAATTACCCCATAGAAGTTCTCTCCGTCTCCCCCTCTGTTGCCCCCTAGAAGTGGAAGGTAAAGACTCCTCTAAAACACCATCCACAAACACATCGTCCAAATCGTCACCAACCCCTCTCAATGCCTCTACTTCTCCTACCACTATAGCTTCTTTTGCTTCCCTATCTAAATTTGCAACCTCCTCCTCGGTAAACATGGGATCCTACTACACATCATCAAACTCAACGATCCAATATGAGTATGGATCAATATCATCCAAGTCAATTGCCTCATGACTATCATTCCCTTCCACTTGTTTCACATAGAGGTGAAAATTGTACCTCCATACAAACGCAATGCCATTCAAACGTGTTGTTAACATATTGCATTTCTTTTGTGTGAATGGCCTCAAACATGCTCCAATTTCTTTCACATTCAGAATCACTACATGGTCGAGACAAGATTCGGATGGCTAGTTTTTTAAGATTCGATGTCATTGCACCATAATCTTCCCACCACAAATATGCAAAAAGAGATTTATAACTTTGTAAGTCAACTAGGTGTGCATTTATAAATAAATAACGACATTACAATAGTACAATCAAAACCTAAAGGACTCAATTTGAATTTATTTTTTTCCCTGGTTGATGGGTTGTTCTTCGAATGCATAGAGGTGAATAAAGAACCTCCCTTCTGTACTATTATAAATCTACAGCTTATTCACAATTATGTCTCTAGTGGCTTCGTCAAAAACCATCCTCTCTATGCATGTATTTAGACCATCCATGACCTCATCAGCACTAAATGAATGCGCAAAAAAAAACTTGGGGTTCAAGTAATAAGTTGCTACATGTATATATCGATGGAGTTGATTGTTCCATCTACGATCAATCAAGCGCCAAATGGGCTCACATTTTTTTATTTTGTTCATAATAATTTGCTATGCTCTCCTTGACCCTGTCCATAGCTTCATACAAATACCCAATTGAATACTTTTTTTCATCCACCAAGCGGAGAACTCTAACCAAAGGCTCTGACACCTAAAAACAAATAACGCATAATTTTAAAATTAGAATTAAGATAAATTTGAACAATTGTTTAAAAAAGAAATAAATGATAAATTAAAAAAGTTAAGTCTAAAGTTAATTTGATGACCTCATCTATGTTCTTTTCAAAGACATCATAAAAAATTATCTTCATAACCCTTTGCCCTTCGGCCTTCTTGCTATATGAAGACTCCACCCACCGTGTGCTCACAAACATCTACTTAAGAGATGTTAAGGAGCTTGCAATGCTCTGCAATGTGATGAACTTCATAGCAAATCTTGTGGCTCCCAGTCGCACAAGCGTTTTTCCATCAATATGTTATCTCATTAAACTCAGCACCCAATGATGATTGTAGACGTACCTTGTGATATTTTTCGACTCTTTGACCACATTTTTCACCCATGACATCTTTCATCTCCTCAAGTAGAAGATCAATGCAATGCGCTGAGCACAGACTCCAAAAAAGTGATGGGTGTCTCTCCTCAAGAAGTCTCTCCGCAACTACATACATTATTGCATTGTCGATCACAACTTGGACAACATTTTTCACACCCACCTCCATGACCACCTCGTCCAACATATCACACAATGTTTGCATTTTTCACCTTGTCGAAGGCATCAATAGATTTCAAGAACACTAACTGTCCACTTGAAGCCGCAATAAAATTAATCAAGGTGCGGTTCTTTCCATCTCTCCACCCATCAGAGAAAATGTTGTAACCCTTCTTGTGCCATATCGTTTTTGCTTATCTACAATGATCTCTGAATTTTTCACAACATTCTCTAACAATGGGCCTCTCAAGTCATGAGTAAGGACCTTGAACCCCTCCTAACAATGGTCAAAGCAATTACCAAAGTCTCCCAATATGGGTTTTTCATCACATTGAATGGAATGTTGTTATAGTACAAGAAGTTTCACTGCCACCCTTGCTTGATTATGCAATTCCATGTTCCAAGTTGTACCTTTGACTGAAGGTTGTGCCCTAAGGATATTCCGATGAACAAAAAAACCTATAAAAATGAATTTGAATTGCCTCCACTAGGTGAGCCCCATCCTCGAACCACCCTTGGGGTAAAAAAAGACCCAAACACTGTTAACTCATCAAATTCAGCTCTTGTTGCCCCTTATCATAGCTGTAAGTGCATCAACAATCCTTTTTTTCATTTTTTTCTCCTCATACATTGCTAGGAAAATAGCCATCTTCTTTTGAAGTAGTGTTTTGTCACATATCCACACAATATTCCTTGGAAGCCATGCTATGTGGTACTTGAGACGATTCAACCCTGTTCTCATCTTAAACCTGCAATAATTGCATATCACAAAGTTGGGCTTTGGGTCTTCATAACAATGTTTCTACGCTGGGTCATCAAACTTTTTGGGCCTACTGTCATGAGAACAGATGCCATTTTGAAGTTACAATATGCAATTGCAAACAAATTTGAAACTCAAACCTAGCAACTTACAATAACATACAATTAGTGATTGCAATTCACGAAGTTACAATATGATAAAATTAAAGACTCAACTTTCAAGACTCAAGAGAATACAATGTAACAATATCATACAATGTGATGACTTTCTATTCACTATATTCTGAAAAATATATTATCGATTATGCAGAGATCGTTTAATAATTTTATGATTGTTTACTATAGTCTAGAGTTGGACTTTATTTATATTAAATTATTAATAATTAAAATTTTAATATATTATTATAAAACTGTGTTTTATAATAATATATTAAATTTTGAATATGAAATATCATTAATAATTCAATATAGTAAATAGAAAAATATTGTTAATATCAAGAAAAATCAATTTGAGTTTTTTTTTTTGTATATGAGGAGTTACCAGGATCTCAAATTAGAGGATTTTTTGAGAAAGCTAATTGCAAGAAAAAAGCTTCATAGATGGTCTTGAAGATTTGTTACAAACTTTATGATTATTAACGGGCCTTAACCTACTTATTACAAATTGTTGTCGCTTGTTCATAAACGAGTTTTGGTATTTTGCCACAAGATTTCTTTTCTTGTGTGTACTTAGTTGTAGCCTTAAGTTGAGTTATTTTAATGTCAAAACACAAACCTACTAGTGTTGTTTACTAAGTACTCCCGAGTCCCAAAGGCCAAGGGCACGACGAGGCTCAAGCTATGAGCAGTTGCAATTGCACGTTTAGGTAATAGGTATTACGGTGACCAATAGCAATTTTTGAAACCCTCAATCTTCGACACAGTCCTCCAATCACCAATGCACACAGGGAAAGGCATGAAAAAGTCAACGACAAAATGATATATTAGGACATTCTTTTTTACTTGTATATTTTTTGGTTTGGTGGTCGCGATCGGATAACAATCCCAAACCTGCGGTTAACGCCGAGTAACCGCTTGTCGTTAACCGCAGGTTTGGGGATGCTACCTAGACTGCAGTTAGCTAGACGTTTAACCGTTTCAATAATTTTTGCAAGTATCCACCGAGTACTTGCGGTTTTTAATACAATGCGCTGAAGAATGAGAAAATTGGGACCAGAGATGATTAAGAGATGGGTCTGTGGGCAACTAAAAAAGAGGGCCCAGATATTGTTAAGAGATGGGTCCCATGCATAGCCAAATATTCGGCAAAAAACCTCGAGAAAGCAAGGAAGAATTCAGGCAACCACAAATGCAAAAGGTTGTCAAGGTAAAGGTTAATGTGCACTAGAAGGAGAAGGTGAAGGATGGTACACCAAAACCAATTGTGGAATCAAGCAATTCTAGCCAGAGTTTAAGGTACCAAGGAATGTGGAGTACAACCCAAAGAGGACCTACACAAGAAGCACGGTGCCTAGACGTACAAGGTACCAAGCAAGAGTGCATAGAGCAAAATGCAAAGCAAAGGCGTTTGGTCCAAGAAAAAGGTCAAGAAAGAAGCCTCGTTGGGTAGGTGGAAGTGTGCAAACAAGGGCAAGAGGATGACACAAATTGACAAGAGACCACCCAGCAAAGTCAACCTGATCAGCACACAAGAAAATAAAAAACAAGTATGGCACCCCGGAGAGCTATTCCAAAGGAGGATTCTTAAGAATAGGCTCCAACTATTTTTCAAACGATGAGCAAGGGAAGCCATAAATAAGGCATTGGTTTCCAATAGAAAATTGTAATGCACAAAATATTTCTTGCTTTCTAGTTTGTTTTGATTAATATGTTGATTTGTTTATATTAATAATTGAAGGCAAAATATCTCGATTTCTTTTGATTGAATTCTTATGACAAACGTCAAAATATCTTTGAGAGGGGTTGGTTGGCCAAGTGTGTAATGAGGGAGATAAAATCCCATTTGTATGGTGTGCTAGAATACAAAGCACACGTGATGGAATGGGCAAGAAATTGACAAACTTGTCAACCAAATATGTGTAAGTGGAAACATATAGCATGATAAATGTTGGATATTTGGTGTATTCTTTGCATGATATAACCCCCCTAGGTACTTCATAGATAGGAACAGAAATTCGGAGCCGAAGATCTTGACTGTCGAGGATCTACAAGTGCTTCTGCTGAAATTGTTTGGTGAAGTAGTAAGTTGGATAAACAAAAGGCAAGCAATTGTTGCAATATCTACAACAAAGGCAAAGTACATGGAAGCCACTCATCCCTATAAGGAAGCAATATGGTTACAAAGGTTGTGTTCAACTATTGGTCTCTTACAAAAAGTTGTAAGGATAGACAAAGACAGTCAAAGTGCAATATGTTTGGCAAAGAACCTTGCTTATCGTTCTCGGTCAAAGCATATTGATGTATAGTACCATTTTGTTAGAGAAATGGTTGAAGACAAGAAGGTACTATTGGAAAAAAGTTGATACAAATGAGAATGTTGTCAATTCATTGACCAAGGCTGTGATACTATTGACCCTAGAATTTCACTGTGTAGCCAAAACCAAAAGTACATGTGTGAGCGACAAATGAAGACAGAGATATGCGCCAATGATCAAAGGGAATAGAGAGTGGCGCACGTAGACCTAACCTTTACATGGATGCACACCCAACACAAATTGTTAGCAAGGCAAGCGCTTGCTGACAAAACCAAGCCCACGTGCATATACGACAAAATCAACACACATAAAGGCCACGTGTATCCAAGAACCGCAGCGGAGATCAAAGGAGGATAGACGACACAATTATAACTAACAGCTTGATTCTGACAGACAAATGGGAAGTGGCGGAAGATGGCATGGTAGCTGACCCAGAGCAGAGCACTGCATTAACTACCAAGTAGACGACAAAGACATTAGTTGTTGATTGGTGGCGATTGGGCTACCAAGTGTCATGCGAGACTAAGACACGCTTATAAAAGGCAAAGACCTGAGAAGGAACAAAAAAAAACAAGAGAGTAAGGAGATGCTTCCGAAATATAGAGAGAGTTAGTCAGTTGAGTAGTACGATTAAGTCCTTGTGAGCACCTTGTAACCTTTGTATGAACGAACTCTCAAGTAATGAATAGAGTTGTTATTGATGGTGTTGTTGCCATCCTTGTTATGACCATAGAATGTTGTTAGAAAATGTCTTATTGGATGAATGATTTACTTGGATTTAATAATGTGTTTATGCTTTTGTTCATATAGGTGCATACTTGTTGCCATGCATTGCTAAAGTAGTGTAGAGAAGGCTCCAAGTAACCCCATGTGCACAAGGTACACCATAAACGAGTCCATTGCCAACTAACACCAACCCAGCCCAATTTCCCTCTTTGTGCCTCGGGTGAGAGCGCAAGGAAATTTGCCTAATGTGTTGGCACAAAAAGAAGTGAGGTTAAGTGTTGGAATGTGCGAAAGGACTAGCGTGCAATGACCACTAGACTAGGCCAACATTTTGGTTCATTGCCAAGACAAGTCGAATTTTTTTGTTGCAATAGTGGGTAGAGATGATGTATCGGATTTCCTTGGAGAATATCAAGCGTTGGTTGGAGCAGCTAGAGGAAAAGTTTGTAACGAATCACCCCAGTCATGGTGGTCAAGAACCAAGAGAATGGGTGGAAGACAACCTGCACAATGAACTTTATGAGGTGTTCTTCTACGAGCTGCCAAAGCATATGCACACATGGCTTGCAATGTATGTTATGAACAAGAGTAGAAACTATGGGCAGAAGTACCTTTGGACTGAACAACACGTGGAGCAGCTGAAAAACTTAGACGTGGTATGGACTAGAGTTGTTGACGTTTGTGGGGCATTGAATAGCTACGTGTAGAATTCACGCTATCTACGTATTCTTGTCCAGAGGACGCTGAGTACCAATTCTTCCACGAGCCTAGAGGCTCATATCTAAAGCAGTTGCCATAGGAGATCAAGAAACTGATGGTAGATAATAGGATAGAGCACTTGCCAATTGCTTTCTAATATCCTACACATGTGGGTGTTGCATAAAATAGAAGGTAGAGAGGGCATGGTGTCTATAAGGTAACAAGGAAAACTCAGCATGGAAGGACCAAGCGAGCATGATCTCAGAAGGCATAGATATGAGACTCAACAAAAGGTGATGGCGAAAAAGGACCCTAGGCAGAGGGAGAGCCTGACTCAAGAGATGTCGCGAGGACCCGCGCAAAACGATAATGTCACGAGGAAAACTCTCGCGCAAATGATACGCGCTTTGTTGATGAAGAAGCACGTGCCAGTGAGCTAGAGCAAAACTTGGAGAGATAGGTTGAAGGACATATAGAAGAAGACATACAAGTAGACTACCATGGAGATGCCCGATTCCTGTCTACTTGAAACACATGCTCGTGAATTTTACCCACAACTAGAAGAAATCAATCAAGATATTGTTGATCTCTCAAACATAAGAGATTTTTTCACACAAGGAAACAACATGATCCAATAGATCATTCCTAACCAACCAATTGGATTGGTGATCATGCAACCCGTGTAAAATTTGAATCCAAGGATGATTGGAATGCCACCAGATAGAGGGGGTACAACGCCTCAAACAAGTAGTAAAACACAAAGTAGAGCAGCAGGAGATGAAGGACTATTGGCAGCCCAACAAATCCTCCAAGCGACAGGAGTAGCAATAGTACAACCCACCGCGAGAGGGGGTGGAGTCGTGTTGCTAATAGGAGGAACAAGAGGCACCCCTAGGAAAGGTCAGAGATCGACGTGCCCTTGGTCAGAGTACCAATACCACAAGCGCCTATTGTGCTCATACAAGTTCCTTGGGTTTTCTATAAGATGTCCCTAAGTTTCCCTGACTATTGAGGAGTGGAGAATGTCACGGAGCATGTCCATAAGTGTGAGCTTATATGGCATGCCAAGGGAGTTGCGCTATTAAAGTGCAAGGCGAGTTAGTTTGCACAACATGGTATCAGAAGCTTGATCGAAATCAAGCCATCATGAACTATATCCTCCTAAAGGCAACCTTCTTGAAGAAATTTGACATCCTGAGTTCGAGCAATAGAGTATCGTTGCTCTAAAAGAGATCACGCAAGACTTGACAAAGAGTGTTCGTGAGTACGACACTAGGTTCAATACCCTAGTGTCTAAGTTGTCTTTTTATATTCACCTAGTACAACACGCAATGGTTCGTTGGAGGCCTGCTTGCGCCATTTCAATGTGCCATGTCTATGAAGACATTCAATGAGCCCCAAGAGGCCCTGGAGGTGGCACTAAGGGCTAAATTTGTTAGAGGCACAGACACGAGAGTTAACCCATTCATGGAGGCACAAATTGCCTCAATGGCTTCTCAACTCCAGAAGCTCACCGCCATCAGCATGCATGATACTTGTAGTGGACTTGAGTGCACAGATTGTGAGGTCGACGGGCACAATAAGAACAATTGCCCCAAACAAATGTGACAGCCATGCTACTTTCATACAAAGCTTGCCGAGAAGGTCATGATGTGCGCAATTGCTCTCTTCTTCAACATGCAACCCAGACAAAGGTGTCCCTGTATTGCAAGATTTACGATGCCTCCACACAACACTGAGGACTGCAAGGTCATTGATGAGCTCTGTGAGGCTAGAGACTGAGGCGAAAGGCAGACGACAGCAAGCCCCTATGATCAAACATATGCCAGATACAAGAAACAACAAGGATATAGAGGTTGTGGAAGACACGGAGGTGGAAGGTTCCCCCGCACAAGTGTTACAAGTGTGGAACCCCCGACCACTATCAATGTGATTGCTCCACATATCCCACTTGTGGATTTTGCAGAAGTGAGCATACTATCAGAGTGCCCGAACCTATATGCAAAGCTCACACATAAGGGTAAGCTCGAGAAGGGTGTAAGAATGATGCAATGTGCGAATAACTCGGAGCAATGGGTGTCTAAGGCAAAGACTAAGAAGAATATCGGCCACAAGGTTCAAATAACCACTCATAGTGGTAGAAGTAGAACTATGCAACCAACAACCACTCCCGCTAAGAAGGTTTCACCAAGATATGAGTTGAAGAGATCTAAAGAGAAGGTGGCGTGCCCAAAACCCTGAGTAGCACCCCATCCAGATAGCTTGTACCAAAAATAAGTATTACATGAGGCCATGGACGTTATTCAAAATCTGCAGCATGAACTACAGTATATGTGCAACTTAGAGGAGAGGTCAACGAAGGAGCTCAGGGCCCCAAACACACATTGATAAACAAAAGGACAATCTTGCTGATCTACTTGCCCTCCTGCACATCGAGGGAATGGTGCTTATGTTGAAGAAACCTTTGACTGACTATAAGGGAAAGCAACCCATTGATGTATTGGCACCAAATATGGCATGAGGGAACAAGCTTATGAACGCACAGAATGTAGGCTACGACCGGGAACTACTTGTGGATGCAAACATCAATAGATGGTTAGTATCCAACATTCTAGTGGACACAGACGCCAAAGTGAACATTCTCACATGAAACATGTGGCAAAAGATGGGCAGCCCTGCCCTACGACCCGAATTACACGTCTTATTCATGGCAAACAAGACCCACACTCAGTCCATGGGAATTTTGCAAAATGCAAACATCGAGATCCTAGCTGCAAAGTTCAGAGTAGACTTTGAAGCAATTGAGTTTGCCAAGACAAATAACTACCCAGCGTTGCTTGGTAGTCCATGGAGTTATGCCAACAACGTAGACATACCCTTCAAGAAGCGTTGTGTAGCTTTGAGAATGAAAAAGAGCTTGTGGTGATTCCATTATCAAATGATCAAGGGCCCCCCTATGTTGAGAGTTTTGATCTAGAAGATGAGTACAGAGCTTGGAGCCAAATGTAGATGGCATCTTGCACTAGGATGAGACAATCAATTTCTGACACCATGACCATTGCTTGCAAACGATGGGTGCAGGAGTCCGATGACGTGACAGGGCGAAAATGTGGCATAATGACAGCTGGACCCTAGTCTTCGCGTGCACTAGAGGCGTCATGCACCAGCATAAAGAACAGTTCAAATGGCAAGCAAATCTGAGTGCTGCGCACACCATAGTTACCATCCAAAAATCAAGAATTCTAAAGCTAGAAAAAATCCGATTTGGAATATAAACATATACGTATACATATATGTGTGTAATATGTTTGTGCAAATTCAGCTAGATTTGGTGCAGATTCGATTGGATTTGTTAAATATGGTGCAAACCCACCCCATCCAAGGTAAAATGAGTGCTTTGCATTGGTAAAGGCAAACTTGATGTGTTGCCCAGATATGATAGTTCCGTAGATGCTACCCCTTTGTACAAGATTTGGAGGCATATCCCAAGGAAACGGATCACATGGGTCCTTGGTATACACCTTGAAGAACATTACAATGCATTGATGGGCTACACACAAGCCAAGTCTTACAACTTGGGCAAAAGTCAAGCGTGCCATATACTCGAGGTTTGAGCAAATCAACAACTACAAGCACTTGCCCACATATAAAGATGGCACAAACCTATGGGTACATGTCTATGAGTGTGAAGAAAAATGGACAACGTGCATGTCTTGTGTTCTAGTGGAGTTATGGGTCCTTGCTTTTTGCAGAACCCCGAAGACTTGGGCTCGCGCATGGTACATTATCAATAAAATGCATCGGGTGACTAACAATTGGACAATTCTAAAGGAGTTCACTCACACTTTTTCCTTCTCATTCGAGCTAAGGCTAGTTGAGCCACTGCAATACATTCGTCTCGCCATCTTGGACAACAAAGCTATAATGGAAGAATAGGTAAGGAAAATGTTCAGCAAGAAGGGACTCGCCCTACCTAAGTTCTTCAAAAATTGCTATGTAAACTACAACTCCAATGAGGATGACGATGTAGTATGGCTGGCGCACAACTGACAATCCCTGATCGAATAGCAAAAGCTAGTGCACAAAGTAGTCTAAAGAGGGTGAGCCAAGCCACTTACACATTGAAACATCTCAAGGAGAGTGGAAAGTAACAGATGCGCAAGTCGAGAGGCACCAGTGCTACTGCGATCCCCTAAAGACAACCAAGGTAAATATAAGCTCGGAGGAAGAACCTAAGATCGCCACCATTGGAGACTACTAGTCTAACATAGAGCTGGCACGCATAATAAAGCTACTCCGTGAGTTCCAAGATCTGTTCCCCAGAATCTACAGGGAAATGAAGCGAGTGCACCCTTATTTAGGGAAGATGAAGATCAACTTGGTTGAAGGCGCTAGGTCCATGAAGAAGCAATTGTACAAGATGAACCCTAACCTGCATGCCAAGGTGAATGTGGAGATTGATAAAATGTTAGTCATCGGCGTCATCTATCTAGTTGAGGAGTCCCAAGTAGGTGAGCCCAATGGTCATTAACATCAAGAAAGATGGGCGCATCGACATATGTGTGGACTACCAGCTCATCAACTCCTTGTGCGTCACCAACCCTTTTCCCATCCCTTCTGATGTAGGAGCATCACCATATGCATGTAAAATTTATGTTGTCAGGAGCATAGGAGGTATATTAATTCATAATAAGCCATTCTTGAGGCATTATAAGTTTGTTTTAAGTCATTCAAGGCCTTTGGAGAGTTTCCCTCCAAAACTAGATTTGAAATTTCAAATGTTCCTTATGTAATTACATTAAAAAAATTGTAATGGTTTGCCAGTTATATGAGTTGTGATAGGTCCATAGGAGTGTGCAACGTAGCAAATGGTCTTATAGAACTTATTGGAGGTCATGGTCATCTTGAAATCTAGAAAGAGTAAATGTAACAAGTAGTCCATGAGAATCGGGTCAAAATTTGCTATCTTGTGTCTAAGTGGTTGGAGAGAATCTTGAGCAAAATTGGAGCATTCTAAACTTGGATAAGACTTCAACAACTTGATTTGAATCTATCCTAGCAAGATGGAGGCGTACAAGACCATCCACAAGCCTAAAAGGCCACATTTTTTCCATTGTAAAAAAAAAATCTCCAGTCTGCCAACACTTTGGCAGAAGTCTGTGTATGTTTTTAGAATTTCTTTATTGTGAGTAAAAGGATTTTGTGTTCAAATTGTTTGTATTTAAATGCATTTCATCTTCTTAGACATGATCCAAGTGTTCTTGAATTGATTTCAAGCTTAAAACATAGACTGAGTTCTTGAAACCCTTGAAATTTCTGATTTTTGTATGTACAGTCATATACAGTGGTGTTTTTGCACATGTAAAACGTTGTATGGAAGAAAATTAGCTAATGGAGATGTTAGAGGAGTGAATTGAGCTCCTATTCCAGGTGGTATACTATAAAAAAAAAGTCAACGAGCTCTATGAAAAATCAATTAAAAGCTCTCGGCCTCCCTATTTTCTGTGTAAACCAAAACGCAGATTTTGGTCACTAAAAAGGCCATAACTCCTAAAATATTAATCCAGATGACTTGATTATTTTTGGAAAAGTTAGATAAAAGTATTTGTGATGTAATCCAAGTGTTTTCATGCCAAAAGGAGCTATATATTTGCAGATATAGATGACTGTGTTTTTATCTGCCTGTAGGTGCTCATTTTTCGAAAATTGTCAAAAAGTCAAAGTTGAGTTTTCCTTACTTTTGAGTGCTATAACTTGGTATAAGGCTTGGATCATATTTATTATGTTTGAAAGACCTTAATAAAGTTGGTTTCAGATTGAAGAAGGGGATAATAATGATTTTGACCTATTGGAGGCACAATTAGGCCTAATAAGACCTACAAGCTTTTGAACAAGGTAAGGTGTTTAGAGACAAAATTCAATATCTTAGAGTCTTATATATTATATGAGGATTGAAACAAGTTAGATACATTGAATCACATGTGTTTAAACTTATTGGAAGCTTCAGATAGATGCATACTGTAGATTGAATACCTAAAGCTCCATTAAGGCTTGAGAAGCTAGTAAGGGTTTCAAGCATCATAAGGAAGATCAGGAAAGAAGATTTGGTTGCAGAGCTAGAAAGAGTATAATATTGCATGGATGGATTATCAAAGACTAAATACAGGCTTAAGATACAGTGTAATACTTCCTTGAAGAGTAAAAGGGGTATAGACATGTATTATCTCATTCAAGACATTTGATTACTTTGTATAGACGAATGCCTCAACGAATCTTTGTTTGTGAAAGTCCTTATACTATCTTGAATTGATAAGGTCTCAGTGTAATGTTTGATGATGAAAGAGAGCATGTTGGATGGTTAATATTGATTACAAGATAGAGAACTATTGTAGAGAGACTAAATCATAGATCAAATGTGTAAAAGCAAACAAAGACTTGATGTAGGTTCAAATATATGGTTATGATATTATTGACAAACAAGCTTAATGTTCCATGAAATTTCTCAATTCATTAGGGATGAGATCTAGTTTGTTGGGTTGATAGATTCATTGATACATTCATAAGTGAATGTTTGTAAAGTGAGTTTGGTAGCTATCACCTTCACTGAAGAAATCCTTGAGGCAGTAGCAGGTTGCGAGGTATACACCTTCACTAATGGCTTATCGAGCTATCATCAGGTGCAAATCAAGGAAGATGACAAACCTAAAACTACCTTTGTAGCTAAGAGGGGGTCGTTTGCTTATAATGTCATGCCTTTTCGCTTGATGAATGCAACTGCAGTCTTCTCGCACATATTCATCGCTACTTTCAAAGACTTTGCCCACCACTTTCTCCAAGTATATATGGATGATTGTGGGGTCTATGGGATGGTGAAGGATCACCGTGACAAACTGAGACTCATATTCAAGCGCTATCGCCAACTCCAGATATCCCTAAACTTAAAGAAATGTATCTTCGCGACACCTTTTGACACGTTGCTCGCCATGTCATTTGCAAAGGCCTCCTTGTTGACCCTGCCAAGGTTACAATCATCTTTCAGGAGAAGCACCCACCACTCAGTGGGAAGTGCACGCATTCTTAGGGCATATCAATTATTACCAAAAGTTCATTCGACATTATGCCAAGATCGTTGTGCCAATGGAAGAGCTCCTGCACAAGAATGATCCATCCATTTGGGGAAAGGCACAAGAAGAGGTGTTTGAGACACTAAAGAAGAAACTGGCCAACAAGCCAATATTGCACTTTCTCAACTGGAACACTTTGTTTCATGTGCACGTTGATGCTTCGGGCACAACTATTGGCGCCATTCCATCTTACAACAAAATTGACCATCCTATCTACTTCACGAGCAGGAAGCTCACACCTACCGAGTACAACTACACCACTACTGAGCGTGAAGCCCTAGCCATGGTCTATGCGCTCCAAAAGTTACGACAATACTTGTTAGGCACTCCCTTTTTGTTCACCAATCATGAAGCTTTAAAGTACTTGGTGAACAAGTCAGTCCTTCATAGGCGTATTTGTCAATGGATTGTCCTATTCCAATAGTTCCAGTTTTTTGTGGTCATGAAGCTAGGGAGGTAGAATTTGGGCCCAAACCACTTGTCACGCCTCAACGCTATAGAGAATGCATGCCCGATTAAAGATGATATGTCGGATGCCCATTTGTATAAAGTGCAACGCATTCCGAAAGCCCTGGTCAAGATTGTTGTATTCCTCAACATCGAAATTGCACCTAAAAACTACTCCACTAAGGAAAGGAAGCAACTGGCTATCTGTGCCACCCCCATCATCATGTTGGCAGGGAACTATACAAGCTGAGGCACGATAAAGTTTTGTGTTGATGCATTTTTGGAGCACAAAGCAATTGTGTGTTGTAGGAAGAGCATGAAGACATAGCTAGTGGCCATTTTGTTGGCAAAGCCATTGCTAACAAATTCTTACTATTTGACCTATGGCAGCATACTATGTTTAAAGACACAAAGGAATACACATAGAAATGCGATGTGTGCCAAAGGACCGGGAAGCCCAATCACACGGATGAGTTGTCCCTAATTCCCATTCTTGCACGAACGCCCTTCGAAAAGTGCACCATAGACTTCGTGAGCCCTATATCTCCATCTGCACATAGGACCGATGCACACTACATCATTGCTAGAACTAATTATTTCACTAGATGGCGAAACAACACCCACCAAAAATTGTATTACAGCTACAACAATGCACTTTCTTTGAAAAAACATAATTAGTTAGTATGGATGCCTCCTAAGCTTGACCAGCGACCGAGACACTCATTTCATAGATGAGACAATGTGCATGTTGTTATCTGAGTTCATGATCACGCACCACAAGACAACACCACACCATCCACAAGGGAATGGGACTGCAAAGGCTTTCAACAAGATACTAGGGAATTGCCTCACCAAGATTTGCGATGTAGGGCGCAAAGATTGGGATGACCAGGTTTCAATGGTCTCATGGGCCTATCGAACCATTTACTAAACCTTTGAACAAGTCCACACCATTTCAATTGGTGTTTGGGACCACGGCTATACTACCAATGGAGTTCCTAGTACTTTCTCTACACATTGCTTGCGTAGGTCACCTCTACGACAACGAGTCATTAGATGCCTCTACGACAACGAGTCATCAGATGTGCGGCTAGAAAACCTAATGACGCTGGATGAACGACACACCATTACACGATGAAGTAGACTGTAGAAAAAGCGCAACAAAAGACTTGGCATGACCACCATATAAAGAGCAAGATTGTAATGAAATTACTTCAACAATAAAGTAGAATAACAACAATAGATCACAATATCACTAAAATATAGCAAAATATATGAATAAAAGACAAGCCACTTCGAGGGGGCAACCTCCACAAGCTTCAATAAGAGTAGAATTCACAATATGATGATAAACAAGTACCCACTAACTCCTATTTATAGTCTACCTAGGCCATGGTTACTCCATAGGCTGACCTACTAGCCAAATGAATGTATAGAAAAATGTGATATAACATCAAGGAGGGATAAATAAGCCACAAGTCGGTTATTCCTATCCCAATACATGCGCTAGGTTAGGGGCATAGCCTGCCCTTCCCCTTCAAACCAACGTTGTCATCAACGTTGAACAACTCTAGATGTTGTCGTAGAAAATCTTCACCCTCCCAAGTTGCATCCTCACTGCTCAGGTTCTTCCACTTGATCAGATATTCCTTAATCTCTCTAGTTCTCAACCTCTTAGTATGTGTTTGTAGGATCTTATTTAGTTCCAAAATGACTCGTCCTTCTTCATCTAGTTCTAGTAGCTCTATCTAGGCTGAAACTTTATATCCAATGACCTTCTTCAAGCAGGAAACATGACATACTGGGTGTATGCGCGATAAATGAGGCAACTCTAGCTAGTAATCCACACTTCCGATTTTCTATAGAACTTGATAAGGGCCATAATACTTAAGAGCGAGTTTTTTGTCCTTACTTTGTTGCTTCAAGGACATCTATTTGTAAGGTTCCTAACATACAAAGACCCAAACACCCATGTCAAAATGTCGCTCACTATGATGTTGATATGCTTGTTACTTCATCTTATTTTGTGCCAATGCCAAATTCTCTCTCAAACCAGCCAAAACCTCTTGTTGATGTTGAATGTGCTCCTCCATGTCTCGAACCTTGGTTTGCATCCTTAAGGAAGAAGTAATGGAAGGCGGATTGTAACCATATAGTGCTAGAAGTGGGGACATTTTAGAAGAGCTATGGAAAGATGTGTTATTCCACCATTCTGCAAGTGGTAGCCATTTAACCCAACGTTCCTGCTTATCTGATACAAAACAACGGAGATACCCCTCTAAACATTTGTTGACCACTTTTGTTTGTCCATCAGATTGGGGGTGGTAAGATGAGCTATGAGCTCGTTGAGTACCTAAACACAAAAAAAGTTGAGTCCAAAAATTACTAGTGAGAATAAGATCGCAATCACTTACAATTATTTTTGGGCTTCCATGTAATTTTAGAACTGCCTCCATAAAAATAGCTGCAACTTTACTCATTGTAAATGGGTGTGAAAGGGCACAAAAATGGGCATATTTTGTAAGCTTGTCCACAATTACCAAGATATCATTCTTACCTTCTAAACAAGGCAACCCTGTGAAGAAATCCACGGAAACCTCCTCCCATCTTTGACTGGGAATTGCTAAAGGTTGTAACATACCCGGGGTCTTAACTGTCTCATCTTTGTTTTGTTGTCATATCAAGCATTCTGCCACAAGCTTTGTACATCTCCCTTGAGTCATTTCACAAAATGCTTCTCACTTGATTCTATGATAAGTTTTCAAGAACCCAGAGTGTCCCCCAATTGGAGATGCATGCAACTCTGCAAGAATCTCATGCTTCAGCGTAGAATCTTTGTACAAGTATAACCTATCTTTATACCATAGGGCATTAACTTTCCATTCTAATTTGTGAGAAGCTATATAACCTTGTTGGATATTCTGAATCAAACGTGTGTATCCTTGTCTTGCTCCCACTCTAACCTGGCTTGATCCACTCAATTTGCCTGCAACATGGACATTGCACAAAGTAATGCTTTTATGGATGTATCATGTCTAGATTGTGCATATGCTACTACCTTATCTTTACCTTTCTTGTATATGATTTCAAAATCATAACCCAACATTTTTGTTACCCACTTCTATTGCTCCTCAAATGATAATCTTTGCTCCAAAAAGTATTTGACATTATCATGATCCATTTTCACCTTAAAGTGTCTACCCATCAAATAGGGCCTCCATTGTTTGACTACATGAAGAATAGCCATCATTTCTTTCTCATAAATAGGCATTTGTAGATTCTTACCTTTGAATTGACAACTCTCAAATGCAAGGGGTCTTCCTCCTGGCATTAGTACTGCTCCCAACCCTAATCCGATGGCATCACATTCAACAATGAACGTCTTTGAGAAGTCTGGAGTAGCCAAAATTGAGGTGGTGCATATAGCTACTTTCAATTGCTCAAATGCTTTAGTGGCTACACCATTCTAGTAGAAGGCATCCTTCTTTAGCAATGCAGTGAGTGGAGTTGCTATGTTGCCATAACCTTTAACAAATCTTCGGTAGTACCCTGTTAGTGCTAGGAACCCTCAGAGGTTTTTGAGAGTTTTGGGCATTGGTCATTCCACCATACCTTGGATCTTGTAAGGATCAACTTTGACACCTTCATGGTATACAATGTGACCCAAGAACTATACCTCCTATACTCCAAAAGCACATTTGCATGGCTTCGCATAAAGCTGATGCTGCTCCAAAACTATCAACCCTGTTTCACATGTTACAAGTGTGTTTCCCATGTCTTACTATAAATCAATATGTCATCAAAGAAAACCAGCACAAACTTCTTTAAAAAAGGCCTAAAAACAGTGTTCATCAAGCTCTGAAAAGTAGGTGGTGCATTTGTAAGACCAAAAGGCATTACCAAAAACTCATAATGGCCCTCATGAGTTCTAAAAGCGGTTTTATGAACATCTTCATCCCTGATTCTAATTTCATGGTACCCCAAACGAAGATCCAATTTTGTGAAATAAACAGCACCATGCAACTCATCAAGTAAATCATCAATTATTGGAATAGGAAACTTATCGTTGATGGTGTAATTGTTGAGTTCCCTATAATCTAGGCACATCCTCCATGTGTCATCCTTCTTATGCACCATGACCACTAGTGATGAATATGCACTCTGATTGTCCCTGATGATCCTTGCCTCCAGCATCTCATAGACCATCTTTTCGATTTCACTCTTTTGCGCATATGGATATCTATATGGCCTGATATTTGGTGGTTGACTCCTTGTAAGTAGTTGAATGACATGATCATGTTCTCTTTTTGGTGGTAGTCCTTTTGGCATGGCCCCAAAAATAGATGGGTGGTCATCAAGAATCATTTGTAGATCAGGATGTATAGACGCCTTTGTGGGTTGAACTTCTATGGAACATAATCGTGCTATAAATCCTTTTGCCCCTTTTTTAACATCTTTGTCATCTAATGTGAAATAATCAATTGTGGAGATTTTGCCCGTAATCCACGTAGTTCAATTTTTCTTCATAATGAACGCGCATGAATAGCTCTTGGAAGTTCATCTCAATTGTACCCAAGGTTGTGAGTCATTGGACTTCCAAAACAATGTCTGCACCACCCATGCGAATAGCAAACATAGGAGAATCTAGATTGTACTCGTCCATAGCAAGCTTAATACTATAGCATTTCCCTGAACAATTGACTATGCCACCATCTGCAATCATGACCTGAAATTCTGATGCTAAGTAAATGAAATAATTCAATCGAGCGACCAACTTATGGTTGATGAAGTTATGTGTGCTCCTGAGTCAATAAACATTGTCACCTTCTGTTTCTTGAGAAAACCCACCACCTTAAGTGTTTGAGGAGTGCTAATACCCGAAAATGCATGACGAGATTGTAGGTTGGGAATCTTCGAATACCTCCTATATTTCTTCTTTGTCATCATTGGAGGCATCATCCTCTTCATCATCTTCACTGGATTCCTCAATGTAGAATAGCTTCTTCTCAGCACATCTATGTCCTTTTCTCCACTCGTGACAGCCGAAACATAATCCTTTTGCATGCTTCTCTTCAATTTCTTGAGGGTCAATCTGGTAGGTGGAGGAAATAACGATGTCAATATGCTACGATCTTTAAAGTGAGTGAATGGTTGCTTCTTGTTGGCTATGAATTTTTCCTTGGCCCTACGTGCCATGATAATAGAATCAAAAACCTTAAGTGGATTAAACATGTGTACCTCATGTTGAATATTGTCCTTGAGGCCACCTAAAAATAGGTCATTCAGGTTCTCATCAAAAATTGTCTCCACACGTAAAGATAGGTTTTGAAAATGATGAATATAATCCTTGATTGAGCCAGTCTGTCACAATTTTGCCAATTCGCTGAAGTAATTCTCTATCACACTATTGCTATAGTGTAATTATAATTCCTCTGTAAAAACTGACCAAGTGACACTGAGAGTCATCTTTTTTTTTTTAGCACACAACCATCGATACCAAATGAATTGTGCAGGTTCTAGATACAAGGATGCAATGGTAACCTTCTATCCACATGGGATCTAATGCAGATCAAAAAAAATCTCCATTTGGTTGATCCAATTGAGTGGATCATTTCCATCAAATTTACGCATATCTACATTTGGTAACAAGTTCCTCTATGGCAAAGTACTTGGATTTGGATTAGGCTAGTTGGGAGATCCAACTTGGTGGGGTTGTCTAATAGCAATCGTTGGATGATTTGGCTCATTATTTTGTAAAGCCATCATGATATTTGCCAAACTAGATTGTACAACTTTCATATCAGATTATATGCCTTTCATATCACTTTGAATGTCTTACACACTATAGTCAAGCTGGGTCACTTTGTGATCTATCTCAGAGAACCCTGACACAAAGTATCCAGTAACTCCCCCTTCTAACTCCATCTCTTCCTTGTGAGGAGTTTTACATGGAGTTTCGACACCCTTTCCTCGGCCCCTAATTTGTGGTCCTACCATAAAAAGGATTGACAATGTCAATCCTGATTGGCACTTTTGACACAACATTGACCAAGCCTTTTTGTACTTATGTCAGCGTCAAATCAAAAAATACAAAGAACATCTCCAGCTATATTTTTCTAAGCTTTCCAAAAATGTAAATAACTCAAAAAAAATCTTTGAATTCCACATTGTAGAGCGAATTTATTTTTAAAAAAACTAAAATTGTAATAATTCACACAAAATACTAACCTCCAAATACTTTTTTTTTTTGTCCTTGACTAATTCCCCAACTTCAATAAAAAAATTGCAGGAAAATTTGCAGCGGATTGAAAGATGTAAGCAAATCTCTAAAATTAGGGTTTTGCCCACAAGATTGCCCAAATCACAGTGCTGATACCACTTGTAATCAAATTACTTCAACAATACATTAGAATAACAGCAATAGATCACAATATGACTGAAATATAGCAAATATATGAATAAAAGACAAGCCACTTCGAGGGGGCAACCTCCACAAGCTTTAATAAGAGCAAAATTCGTAATATGATGATAAACAACTACCCACTACCTCTTATTTATAGTCTACTTAGGCCATGGTTACTCCACAGGTCAACCAACTAACCAAATGAATGCATAGAAAAATGTGATATAACATCAAGGAGGGATAAGTAAGCCACAAGTTAGCTATTCCTATCCCAATATGTGCGATATGTTAAGGGCATAGCAAAGATTTTAGTGGAAGAGCCTCAGGTTCTTCTTTCTGATTCAAACTACTTGAAGCATCCTCGAAAGCTTCAAATCCGATGACTAGGGCCCTACATAATTTATAACATTTTGGAGACTGACACATGCAAGTTATGCGCGTTAGATGGTGAAATGCTCCTTGGGCATTTCAATGGTAGTAAGCGCAAGCCGTATCATGCTTAGCATGCTTGAGCCATGTTGTAATAAGACTTATCCCATTTAAAATCTACATTATATGTTTCGCAGGTTAGAGTAGTATAATTTAGCTTTTGCACGCAATAGTTTTGCGTTGTCGGGGTAATAATATGTCTCTCGTAATACGAGTAGGACGAGTCGAGCGGGGGCTTTCATTTACAAGTATTATGCCAGACATCTAAGTTTATGGGAGAGTGCCGCCACGCATTTTTTGTAAATCACTCTCTAATTGAGTGACAACTTGATAGTATAGACAACTTGAAGAGTGCACAATGCTAGGAAACTTGAAGGTTAATTTGTACCTTGATGACCATTGCAACAGTAGATCTACACTTTGTGAGTTTGATGTTTCTCACACTCATGACACGCAACTATTCACTCTTCGAATGCACATTAGTGTGTTGTGTTTGAGGACCACATGCAAAATTTAGTGTGGGTAGGGGTAGTGCAAAGTATTGCAAAAAGGAACCACAGCATGCAAGAAGAAAGGAAGCGTAGCACCCAAAAACACAAAAGGGAAAAAAGCATGTGGCAAAGATAACTTCACTCAAAAATTCAAAATTTGAAATAATCAGGGTGAACAGCTGACACGTACTAGCAATTAATGCAAAGACGACAACATTGAACACTCGAATGTGGGAAGTCGATATACCATTGCATGGGCAGCCAGTGCATTGAAGGCAAGTATTGGAAAACCGCCAAGGAGAATATTATTTTATTTTACTACTTTGCATTCGAGAGCCCTAATCGACCCCAAGAGCCAGAGCGAACCGGAGAAACAAAGATATTTGCAAATATGCAACCAGAACAACTAAAAACCACCATTTGAAGAATAGAATCAAGATTCTTGTGAGATTGTGAATCAAGTGCACCAATTTTTGAGGCGATTTAGTGAGTAGGAGGGATTCGACAAGTTGAGGTTGCAAGGGTCGTCAACTACCATTGAACTTTATAAAGCTCAGAGCCGAGTCTAAATGTGCCATTTCCAAAGTAAAAACATCTACTGGCCAAAATTCGAGGATTAGGCCAAATAGGGATGTTGAGAGTGAACTACAGGAGTTTCAAGCCCATGACCAAAAAGAAGCAAAAGGTAGGTGCAGTCATAGCACCCCCAAAATCCGAAAGTTATAGGCAACTGGTTGAGGAAAAGAAAATGGAAGGCGGACTAGTTTATATCAGGTAAGACGCAGCGAGTAACGCACAATTCAAAAGACCATCTACAATAATCAAAGAAGGGGGTGGCAGAGACATCAAGTGTGCAAAAAGGGAAAAAAAAGAGAGGACCCAAAGGCAAGGGAAAGGAGGTTAATCCAAGTGCACCAAAAGCAGAAGGCAAACAAAGACCCAATAGGATGAGTTTCACCAAGATGCAATACCCTGACAATGTAGTGTCAAGCGAATAATGGCAGTCCAAAGTAGAGAACTACAACCACCACACTGGAGGCAATGAGGCCAACTTAAAAAACGATTGTGTTGAACACGGGGAGGAAAACCTCTGACGGAAATGCAATTTTTGATGACACAATCAAACAAAGACTGGACAAAGGGGGAGTTCTCCATCTCTGTGAACTCCCGATTTTCGGCAAAGTTGAGGAGTTGATGTGCTTCCTAATCTTGCATGTGCATGGAGATAGATTCTACTTCGCTGGCTAAAAAATGATCACCGCAGCCAAGATTCACAAGGTAGCTGGGCTAGTCTAGTTGGGGAAAGACATCAAGGAAGCGTTTGCAGACACCAAGGAAGTCGAGTGCATAGCGAAGGAGTTGGAATGCAGAAGGGAGGTTTCCCCTTCCCCATTGAAAACACCAAAGACCTAGCCACAACAATTGCAACGCCCCTAGTGAGTACGAAATTGCATGGATCAAGGCATTGGGGAGATACCAACAAAAATTGTCTATACCTCGTGCATCAAATGGCAAGAGGTACATTGTTCAATATTTCCAAGATCATGGCCGACTCGATCATTTAAGGCACACAGAACAGGGGAAAAGTTCAAGTATAAAACCACCCTCATAACCCTTCTTTTTTATGATTGGCGTACCCAAGAGTGCCAGAGAAGACCAATGGACATATCTCATCCACAACAGGTCCCCGAAGCTCAAATATCATATATATGTATATATATATACTTGCCATGGGGTAGTCGCCCCCAAGTATAAGACTGGACAGGTGGCTAACAAGGCTAAAGGATGCCATAGCAAAGGAATGGTGCATGCCCAAGCTACTATCAAACGAAATGGAGGGCCAAGCTAAGTTTGTAATAATACAACACTACTCACTGGCACAGGGTAAGATAGATGATAGCAACATGTTTGGATGATTAAAGTTGCGATATGGCTTAACATAGTATTTTATTGTTGTAGTAAATGGCGTCTCGAACACAAAAAACAACGATGGATGTGATGGCACTGGATGCACATGTCCACACCCTCTGTGCAACATATGTACGCCACAAGGAGGCTGCTCATAAGGAAAAGGATGAAGAAGACGCTAGTGGGTGTGTCATTAGCCCAATACCAAAAGTTACCATAAATGGCTTGTTGCACAACCTACACTATTTGTTGAAACCCAGGGAAAATACTAGCGGCATGGACGCACAAGAACCAATTATAAAATTGTTTCCTGCATCGAAGTCAAGCATTTCACATGCCGCGTCCTCCAAAAAGAAGGCAAAGAAGCCCATGCCACTGTCTCATGTGCAAGACAGCTTGAAAGAAACGGAGTCAGAAGAGGAACCTCCAAAGAAGAAGAGAAAAATAAAGAGGAAGCAAGTAAAGGCTGCCATCCCCTATGCCAAAGGAACTCAAAAATAGCGATCCGATGAGGAGCACCCGAAGAAGAAACGGCAACGGTGTGAGGAGCAGACTAGACTGCCCTCTCTGAGCCTAGAGCAACAACCACGTCAAGAATCCAAACAAGAAGTACCAAGGCCGAAACAACAGGCACCAACCGAAGTTAGGCAAGAAGTGCCAGCTCCCCCACAAGAAAAGTAGCCAGATCAAGGAAAGGGCCCAGAGGAAGAGAAAACCCAAGACCCTAATGCACAAATATTTAGGACCCTGTTGTAGAAGAGGCAGTGCAAGACTCCCCCAACACCAACAAAAATGAGCAAGAAGCAAAACATTAAGGGCATGTAGACATAGGGCCGCACGTCAAAAAGGGGAGCGCTGAAGATGTGGAGGCAATGATAGATAAAGGAGTGGATGCAGCAATGCATCATGCCTAGTATATAGACTCCCTGACAAAGCCCCAAGCTAAGCAAACCATTGGAGAAGGACTAGGGCAGCTATGACCTAAGGCAAGAAAGGAACGGAGAGGAGAGGGGAGGGGAAGGAAGAAACTATCTTGGTAGAAGATAGCGCCCCTCAACAAGAAGGCAAAGGAGAAAAAGAAGCGAAAGACACCATCTGTGCGAGGATCCAAAGGGGCATGAAATCACGCAACAATAACGACACACATGCAGGTGTCCTTTGCAATGGACTACTACATAGAAAAGTCCCTTTTTGAAGTCCCCAGGTCACAAAAATACACCCTTCCAAAGAAGTCCACGAGGGTCTAGACTTGTTTCTGGTAAACTCTACAAATATAAGCGCCGCACAAACAGGGAATATGTTGATGATGCTAGTTGCATAAGTGACTAGACAAAACTTGATGAATATTAGGACCTACATGCAACAAAGGCATACCATGACGAAATTAGCTAAGGCCCTTGAGGAAAAGGAGGAGAAGCGCTTGTCAACAGAAAGAGCACTTAATGAAGCACGGAAAAACGGGTCGAGGCAAAGAGTGCATTCAAAGAAGAGCATGAAAGGCGCATAATGGCAAAACATGAGGACCATGGCTGATCCTAATTGGCTCGATCGCAATGTAAATGCATTGTCACGTACGTTGTATATCTGATGTAAAAAATTTAAGAGGCATGACCCTTAGGGCATTCAAATTCATGTAATGTAGTCCCTTTACGCTTGTGATTAGCTAAGGCAATCATATGCATGTGATCGGGAATTGGGACAGAGGTATGGAAAATATATGGACATGACCTAGGAGACTTACACTACCTACATAATCTGATTTGTAACAGGGAACATTACCAATTCTTCAATTTTTGCCTTCGTTTGGGGTTTGGGTTTGAACCGGGTGCTGGTTCTGGTTCAGTTCAATGTCCCAACACTTAGGGTTCAAACTTGGGCACCCGAGTACGGTTGGGATTCTTCTGGGGCAAACCCTGGGCGTTGGGACATAGAACCCACAGTCCACAAAAATAAAACATGTGTTTTTTTCATTTTTTCAGCAAAACCAATGCAAGTTAATAATAAAAAAGACATTCCTAAACCCTAAAATCCAAGTATAAGCAAAAGCTAAAGCTAAAAACAACATACATGGTAAAAATGAAGTGACAAAAGGAAAACCACTTGCCTCTTATTTTTCTAATTTTCTCATTGCATACTTGCCCTCCATTGTTGTTGTAGGTTTGAATCTTCATCAAGCAGTCCTTCCACTTCAACGACACAAAACTCAGCTAGCGGGAGTGGCAGTGGTGATAGTCCATGTGGTTCTAATGAACCACAACATGATGTTGATGTTGATGCTCTCGATGAAGAGCAATATGACTATGAAAATTAACTTTTAAAGTTTGATGTAATTAATTATAGCCACAGGATAATTATTGATACTTTATATTTTATATTTTAATATTTATCATTTATGTTTAATGGTTATCAACTTATCAATTATCAAGATGCATACTGTGTGGTTAATGACAATGGCACTAATTTCCTATGTATCAAGCTAGAATTTCTATATTTTTTTTATTTTTTATATATTTTTTGTACAGACAAACCCAAAACGAACCCAAGGAAGAAAAAAATTCGTCGTACCGGCAAAACGGGTTCTTCGAACCCACACCAGGGCCAAAAACGAACCAGTAACATGGGTCACAGGAAACTACAGAGATGAGCTTATCATGGCCGAACTCACCCCAGAATCAGACCTGAGCAAGGACATGCTCATCTCTTGCCGAATGTTTCCCATATATGTATGTCCATGGCCAAACTCGTCTCATACATGTACATCCATGGCCAAACTCGTCCCATACATGTATGTCCATGGCCAAATACATCATGTATGAAGCAAAGGGAGAAATAAACTGCCCAAGTTGTAATGTGGATTAGTTGGATTGCTGTCCATCAGGTTTATTTAATCAACTGGGGCCTTCAATGTCGAATTTGTGGCATGCTTTGGTTAGATGAAAGCCTTGGGGGGAATGTGAACAGTCATCTCAAAGTGAGAGTTCAGTTACAGCAAATGGGAAGGAGAAGAATTAGAGAACAAAGAACTGGAGGTGGATAAGAAATGATGTATTTGGTTGTATAACATTTACATGTGAGCTTGTAACTTTGCATTTCTTGTTGATAGTTGATTGGAGGCACAGCCCAACATTTTGGAATTTTCCCACAATAGGTTTCTCCAGGACACAATATGTTTGTGCACTCGTGTGTATGTTACTATTGATTTCCTCTCCACAATTATGTTCAATTATATTTATTTTTACATAATTGAATGCAATATGGCCACTCTGGATGTAGTCATTATATATTTGAGTTTATGTCTCTGCCCATATCTGTATCAAATACATTGGATGCGTGAGACGACACCCTTCCCATGCATATCTAATAACATAAATATTTAGATAATGTAGGCATATTTATTGCATTCTAATATATGCTTAAAATTTAATCTAAAATGCATGTCTAAGTATATAGAGACGTTCACGTATCAAATGCAACCAAGAAAAAAAAATAGCTTAATTATTTAACACTTTTATCAAAATTTTACAAACAAAACATGCCTCAGTCAGCCAAAACAGCGATATGATACAGCCTACCTTTGTAAAAAATAATGAGAAGATAGGAACTAAGACTGCTGCGATTTTAAAATAATCATTTGTCTTGTCCAGATTGTGTTTTCCTTCACTTAACCCAACTATTCCTTCTTGAAAAATTGAAAATATTTTATCCCACTATACATTTAAATCATGATACCAGAAGGCCTAGCCAAGCAGTACGACAGAACAAAACTGCAATGATAGCTTGGGTTCAAACCTTTCCAGGCTCACAATACCCCCTTCCCTGCCACATATATGCAGCCCACAAAAAAGGAATAAAAGAAAAGGCTGAGACAGTCCCAGGGTAAAATCTAAGTTTGACTGGCACACTAGTGATTGCTACTGTATGCAGGCATTTATCGAAGCTTCTGTGTAAGAATGCTCTTGGAGGCTAATGTAGGCACTCCCAGCGTTTCAGTTTTTTTCCAAAACAAAATAATTAGTAGAGGCCCAACGAAAATGTGAGATAGCAAGTATTTTCCTCAATATTAAATAGACACCATGTGAATAGCAAATACTCTTCCAGTAGGCCATTCATGGCATAACAGACCACAAATAACAATAAGGTGAAGCATCAATGTCCACCCACGGTAATGATGTGTAAATAACCTTTTTAACCAATTACTATTATATGTCCCAAACCAAACAAAGAGAAGGGAAGCATAAAACAATTTCACAGTAAAGTATATAACATCCTCTAATAGAGTAAAAATCCAAAAAGATTGTCCAGTCTTTCAATAAGCTGCCAAAATCCATCATTTTGAAAAAACTACTTCGTCTAGAAAAAAAATCCATTAAATACAAAGAGTTCCAACTTATCACAATACAAACTTGTACTAACCTGATTCCAGACATACTTGCTTTTGTCATTTGTTGGAGCTACACCCCTTTTCAACAACTCCGCAGTTGCTTCAGCCTCCATGACAAGAGTTTCCCCACCTGACTGTCAAAGTGAAATTAATGAGAGACGAATGTTAAAACTCGTTCTGATTTTTTTAATAAAAAAATAGGAAATATACAATATGCCAGTTCTAATCTATTGCATGTCTGTTTCCATGGTGCCTTACGCAAAAAGAATACAATAATTGCAAATATCAAAGGTCGGGATTCTTGATTTAGATTGCTTCTCAAAAAAACTTCTTAAAGAGTAGCATGACCTTAGAGTCATCAAAAGTTGATTAGTTCATACATCCCCAATAATTAATTAGTGCAAGTTATACTACTATGAATTTCAATATGCAATTTTTCTGAGATAAGTCCTACTCAGTCACATGGTAACTAAGTTTTTCCCAACATCAATACACAGAAGACAGGAATGTCAAGTACTTAATGTTGGACTTAATTAACATCCTCTTATATATTTTAAAGTATATTTCAACCAACATCAACCAGTTTGAACGAACAAAAACCATGTCTTGAAACCACACTTTGCATTTCAATCTACACTTCTTACTAAAGAAAGCTTTTTTATTTCTAACTTTAACTTCAAAAGAAAGACTTTTCACTTCTATAATAGACGCTGGCACTAAAATTCTACAGAGAACAAACTCACCCTCCCTCGTGCACTTCTTGCTTTCTGTCTAGCTTCTTCCATGGCAATGTTGAATCCATCTACATCAACCTTCAGGCCCATTTCTTCTGCCATAAGCTGATAACAAAATTTCACACATGGTTGTATATCAAATAAAGAAAGTTGTTCAGTTGCCATTTTCCTACATTCATAAATCCCATGAAGGAGCCCCAGATGGTTTAGAAAGGAAATGATAATGATAAAAATCACCTGTGTAAGATCCATTGGAAACCCATATGTGTCCCACAATATGAAGGCATCCTATAATACCAAAAATAATATCAGAATGTCAACGTTTTTATTTTCATTGAGAGCAATAGAAGATACATAGATAGTGAAATCCAAACGTAAACTCTTCACCTTCTAAATAGAACGAGTTTCTAAAACATCAATTACAATTTTCATAAAGTGAAAACATATACAGTGGAACAACATTAACTACAGAGTTAAACCGCATATAGGAAAGAAAAAATTTAATGTTCCAAGTAACATAGCTCAGCATGCAGTAGTTAACAAGATAAAACAAGTAGGCTCGCACATCCAACAGATCATATAAATGCTCCAACTGGCTCTGCTTTCCTAGCATCACTGAAGTGGTGCATTAATGTTTTTGCTGATAACAATGGATGCATAGAAAATTAACCACTATCTATTCAGCACAAGGAGAAAAATACACACCACAAACCACTCAAAACACAACTGTCCAGTGGCAACAACTATGAAGCTCCCAAATTCTCTTAGTAATGCAATCTCAAATCCAAATTAAAAAGAAAAACTCCAACCATCACACAGCACACTTGTGCCGCAAAGTTGATATCAGCCAAGTAAAACCATCGATACGCTAATATTGATCTATAAACTGCCACTTATATTTAATAAAATCCTCAAATTCAAATAAAATAATTGCAATTACATAATTAGCAGCAAGGAAATATTATTAATTTGCTCACAGCTAAACAGCCGAAGCCGAAAAGAAACTCTAAACTATTTTATGATCTATAAATGAAAGACTATGACATGAACCTATACAGGGAAAGGCAGTTTGAAATTTAATATATTTTAGAACATAAAAAGTGAAAAATAGAAGTAGAGTAATTTACAACTCATAATAAATAATGTTAAACAAGATGATAAATAAAAAGTTTTACAAAAAAGAAAAATCTTAACCATAATAAAGGGTCAAAATCCCTTGTAATGAAATTACTTAGATTGTTTTGCAATAATGAAATAATATATCGCAGAATTAAGAGCGAATAATCAGATCCACAGCAATAATAAACAAAAGCGCAGAATACTTGATAATTATGACTGCGCTACTTTGAGGGAGCAACCTCCACAACAAGGCAATAAGAGCAGAATTCGCAATATGATGATAAAAGACAAACCACTACCTCCTATATATATTATACTTAGCCATGATCATTCCATAGGTTGACCCATAGTAGAAAACTTGGGAACCGCGGTTACTCAACAGCGAAAAATTGTGACCCGTACTCAGGACTCAGCAATTACCCAGCAATTACTCAGCACTTTTATCGATACTTTAAAAATATATATAAATTCATTAAATACATAAGAAAATAAAATGATTGTAGAGATTCAGAAAACACATAACTCAGAGTCATAAACATATTTTATATTAGTTTTTAAGCAAATAAGAGGGCACTTTGTAAAATTATTTAGGTTGCCGGCTTTTGGCCAGTTACCAGACCAAAAAACATGGTTTTTGGAGGGTAACCACTCTTAGAAAATTGTGGTTTTTGCCCTGATAACCGGCCAGCGGTTACCCGACTGTCTACCCTTTCTGCAAAAAAATCAAGTTTTTCGCAAGTACCCGGAGTTTTTTAATACAATGGGCTGACCATACTAAGAACTTAGAGAAATGCTATAAGATAATATGAAAGGTATGTAAGCCACAAGTCAGCTACACATATCCCTAGACGCACTATAGGTTAAGAGCGTAGCATGCCCCTCCCCTTCAAAACAACGTTGCCCTCAACATTTAATCAACTTTGGATGGTGCTCTACAAAAGCTTCATCCTCCCATGTTGCATCTTAACGATTTAGACTCTTCACTTGATCAAATATCATTAAACTCTTTTTCGTAGCCATTTTGTGCATGTGAAGGATCTACTTAGGGTCCATAATGACTCCACCTTCTTCATCTAGCTCAAGTAACTCAATCTACATAGAAACATTATGTCCAATGACCTTCTGAAGGCAAGATACATGAAATACAGGATGTGTGCGAATGGATTGGATTAGCTCCAGCTTGTATGCTACACTAAGGGCCATAATACTTTGGAGAGTTTCTTATCCTTTTTTTGTTGCTTCAAAGTCATTTGCTTATATGGTTGCAAGCACACAAAGACCCAATCACCGATGTCAAAGTGCCCCTCACTACAATGTTGATCAGCTTGTTGCTTCATTCTATTATGTGTCATTGATAAATTCTCTCCATTAAACTAGTTAGTACCTCCTGTTGATGTTGAATGTGTTCCTTAGCAGCTCAAACCTTGGGTTGCACCTTCAAAGATGAAGTGGTGGATGGGGGATGATAGCCATAAAGTGCCACAAAGGGAGACATTTTATAGGATGTATGGAAGTGTTGTACCACCATTCTGCTAGTGGCAACCAATGGACCCAACATTCGTGTTTATCTAATGTAAAACAACATAGATACCCTTCTAGGTATTTGTTGACAACCTATGTTTGCCCATCAAATTGAGGATGATAAGACGAGCTTTGACCCAAACATGCAAATAACTCAATCCAAAATTTATTAGTGAAGATACGATCATGATCACTTACAATGATTTTGGGAGTAGCATGCAGTTTTTGAACAAGATTGAGAAAAGCAGCAACTAATTTACTGGTTACAAATTGTTGTGTTAAGGAACAAAAATGAACATATTTTGTGAGCCTATCCACAACTACCATGATGACATTTTTACCTTCAAAACTCGACAACCCTGTAATGAAATCAATGGAAACCTCCTCCCATTGTTGGCTAGGGATGGCTAATGACTGCAATAGGCTTGGTGTCTTAATAGGCTAAAGACAAACCATGCATTCTGCCACAATTTTTTGTATATTCCCCTTGAGTCCTTCCCAAAAGAAATTGCTTGATTTGATGATGTCTTCAAAAATCCCAAGTGCCCCCCCATTGGAGATGCATGAAACTCCTCACTGATCTTGTCTTTAAGAATAGAATCCTTGCATAGGTATAATCTACTTTTATACCATAATGTGTTCCCTTTCCACTCAAATTTTTCAAAAACACCCAAACCATGCTAAAGATTATGAATCAAGCCCTGTGTATCCCTAGCATTCTCCCATTCCAATCTTGCTTCTAACCAATTTGTTTGCCAAATAATCATTGCGTATAAAATGCCTCAAATGAGTCATCCCTCCTGGAAAGTGCATCTGCTACCACATTGTTTTTTCCTTATAGACTATTTCAAAGTCATACCCCAATATTTTAGTCACCCATTTTTGTTGTTCTTCTGATGACACTCGTTCCAAAATGTATTTTGGACTATCATAACTAGTCTTTCCCTGAAAGTGTCTACCCATCAGATAAGGTCTCCATTGCTTGACTGCATGAAGAATAGTCATCATCTTTTTCTCATAGATTTGTTTAAGCTTGTTTTTTCCCTCGAGTTGACGAATCTCGAATACAATGGGTCTTCCTTCTTGCATGAGTGTTGCCCCCACGCCATATCTTGATGCATCACATTTAACAACAAATGGTTTGGAAAAATCAAGGATCGCCAAAATTGGAGTGGTGCACATAGCCTCTTTCAATTTCTCAAATGCCTTGGTAGTTGGTTCAGTCCAATGGAAATCAATCTTTCTTCAACAAGGTTGTGAGTGGAGTTGTTATGCTGCCAAATTTTTACAACTCTGCGATAGTAACCTATTAATCCCAAAAAACCACAAAGATCAGTTAGGATCCTTGGCACTTGCCACTCCATCATAACTCTTGAGTCTTTCATGTGAAACAATATGACCCAAGTAGTCCACCTCATGGACTCCAAAAGCACATTTGAAAGGTTTCACATAAAGTTGATGTTGTTCCTAAACTAACAGTACATGTTTCACATACTTCAAATGTTTTTCCCAAATTTTGTTGAAGATTAAGATGTTATCAAAAAACACCAACACAAACTTCCTTAAAAAAGCCTAAAAACAGTATTTGTTAAACTTTGAAATGTAGACGATGCATTTGTGAGACCAAAAGGCATGACCATAAACTCATAATGGCTTTCATGAGTTCTAAAAGTTGTTTTAAGGACATACTCATCTATGATCCAAATTTGATGATATTTAGAACGAAAATCTAATTTGGTAAAATAAACAGCACCATGCACTTCATCTAACAAATCATCGATTACTAGGAAAAGGGAACTTATCATTTATGTTGTACTTATTGAGTTCTTTGTAGTTGGAGCACATCCTCCAAGTGTCGCCCTTCTTCGGCACCATGACCACTAAGGACGAATATTCACTTTGGCTATGTTGGATAATACCTACCACCAGCATCTTTTGTACCATCTTTTCAATTTCACTTTTCTAGGCATATGGATACTTGTATGATCTAATGTTCAGTGTTGTACTATTTGGAATCGATCGAATCGCATGATCGTGTTCTCTGCTTGATGGTAGGGCTTTTGGCATTGCCCTAGAAATTGTTGGGTGGTCATCAAGAATTATTTGTAAATCAGGGTGTGTAGACATATTTGTTTGTTGAACTTATATGGAAAACAATCGTGCTACAAATCCTTTAGGTCCTTTTTAATAATCATCAATTGATGTGAACTAACCAACTGGGGAGACTTTGCTCGTAATCCCCATAGTTCAAATGTCCAGCCTTTAAAATGAAAGCACATGAATAGTTCTTGAAAATTCATCTCTATTGTGCCCAATGTCATGAGCCATTGTACTCCAAAAAAAATGTCAGCCCCAACCATGGGAATAACAAACATAAGAGAATTTTTCATGGGTGCTTTTAAAGCCCCGGGTCCTGATGGCTTTCCTCCTATATTCTTTCAGGAATATTGGGAGATAGTAGGAGCGGACCTCACGGCTGTTGTGCGTGATTTTTTCAGATCAGGGAAACTTTTGAAACAAGCTAATAATACCTTCATAGTACTTGTTCCTAAAAAATCACAACCTTCACACCTCACTGATTTCAGGCCCATTAGTCTATGCAACACTGTGTATAAGTTATGTACTAAAATGCTGGTCATGAGGATTCAACCTTTGCTAGACAAAATTATTTCTCCTACTCAAAAAGGTTTCGTCTCGGGCAGGCAGATTTTTGATGCTGTGATCACCACACATGAGACTATTCACTCCATGGATAAGAGCAGAATCCCTAGGCTGGCTCTCAAACTTGATATTTCTAAAGCTTATGATAGTCTCATGGACTTTTCTATTCCAAGTGATCAGAAAATTTGGGTTTAATGATAAAATGTCTCACTTGTTATGGAACGCGGTCTCTTCTGCAAAACTCTCAGTGCTAGTTAATGGTGTTCTTAGAGGGTTTTTCTCGTCCTCAAGAGGAATTCGTCAGGGAGACCCTCTCCCCGTACTTATTCATCATTATGGCTGAGGCACTGGAAAGATACATACAAGCAGATATAGCCTCAAAAAAGCTAGTGGGCATCAAACCTGCCTCCTCCCTTCATCCTATGGTGGTACAGTAGTTTGTGGATGATACCATCTTCTTTGGCATCTCATCAGTGATTGAAGCTAGAAGATGGAAAATATCTTAAATAATTATCCCAGAGAGTCAAGACAAAGGATAAATTTTCAGAAAAGCAATGTGTATTTCTTCAACACTCCTAATGAACTTAGACATATAATCATTGATATATTAGAATGCACTGAAGCTGGCCTACCAGCTACCTACCTGGGTCTCCCACTCTCGGTCAAAGAGGTATCTCTTGGATTTTGGAATGGAATTGTGGAAAGAACGCAGAGGAAACTTCTTGGTTGGAAAGAGAAACTACTCAGCAGTGCTAGTAAACTGCAACTTCTTCGGGCTTCGCTGCAAGGTATTCCTACATACTACCTGTCTCTTTTTAAAATTCTTGTGTATTTTGCCGAGAAACTGGAACAGATCCAAAGGAATTTTTTATGGATGGGAGTGGAAGACAAACAGAGAATGTCTTTAGTTAGATGGGAAAAAGTGTCTTCCAAAATCTCATGGTGGACTTAATATTAGGTACATCAGGGACATAAACAAAGCCCTTCTCTCAAAAGTTAGTTGGAACCTGATCCATAAAAACAATGATTGGGGGGAAATAATGTATGCCAAATACATGCATAGCATTGATGATTCCAACTTTCTTCAACAGATGGGATTACCCCAGGGATCTGTGATATGGAATAAAATGCTAAAAAGTAGAAGCCTTCTCAAACAAGGAATTAGATGAAAACTTGGAAATCGCTGGCATATTAAATTCTGGGATGATATCTGGTTAAAGGACAAGGCTCTCATCACACAGGGAAACTATGGAGAGATTGATGACTTGACTACCGAGTTTTTTGGAGATAGGGTCAGTGATTATATGGAAAATAACAATGGGATGAGGAACTGGAAAAATCTTTTGGATTGCTGTGTGCACCGTCTTGAGCTTTTCTCAAGAGTTCGGGAGATCCAACAGTGCGTTCAGGAGATTAGAATCCCTCTTTTTCCCCAGGAAGATAAACAATACTGGTGGCCAGATAAGAATGGATCGTTCTCTATCAAATCTGCTTACCATCTGCTCATTCCTGAAGCTCAGAATAAAGATGTATGGAAAAAGGTTTAGAATCATAAACTTATTCCAAAAATTAACATGTTTTGGTGGGTTGCTACTCATAACAAAATCCTTACTCAGGATAACCTTCAAAAGAGAGGGTTTACTTTGGTTAACAGATGTTTCCTGTGTGGTTCAAAAGAGGAATCAGTTTCACACCTCTTTATCCACTGTGAGTTTGCCCGGAAATTATGGGGCACAATACTTAACAACTTTGATATTGAATGGGTCTGCAATTCTGACCTTAAAGAAGTAATTCTCAGCTGGATCCCAACCTTCACACATCCATGGCTTATGGAATTATGGAAGCAAGCTCTGCCATGTTTGAGTTGGACTTTATGGAAAGAGCACAATTACAGAATTTTCAAGGACACCGCTAGAAATGCTTCTCAGGTGTTTAACTCCTTTGCTAAGACCATTATGGAAAGTGTTACAACAGCTCATATTCATGTTGCGGAGAAACCCCTATCTCAAATTGAAAGCCAAATTGCAGCCAAATGGAAGGTTTTAAACCAGATCCCTGGGTATAATAACTCCAAAATACTACAGACTTAATACTAAATGGATCCCCCCTAAACCTAACTGGATGAAACTCAACTTTGATGGGGCATCCAAGTTGGATGGTAAAGCTAGTGGAGGAATTATAAGGAATGATAAAGGATGGATGTCTATTGTCTATACTGGTGGATTTGGATGCCAGAGCAACAACTATGCTGAAGCAATGGCTTTACTATGGGGATTAAAGTTAGCTATATCCCTAGGAATAAGGAACTTGAATATACAAGGAGACTCTAAGATGGTCATAGATGCCGTTAATAAAGCTTCAAATGTGGAAATCAAGCTAAAAGACATCATTATTGATATCCAATTTCTTTTACAAAAGTTTTTCGAAGCTGGAGAAGGTCTTCGCCAAAGGGCTTCGTAATACAATTCTGCTTAACATGTCTATGCTGGAAGTGGTGGATAATACTGGGTATGCTGACAACGCGGAGAATGAGAAACTCAATGATCTTATCAAATCAATAGTTATGTAAGGGGAGACCTCTCTGACTCTGGTCTTCCCGTGGCTTGTGTTTTTTTTCTATCTGTTGTTCTCGACTGTGCCGTCGTCTCTCTGAAGGCATTTTTTGTTTGTTTGCCTTCTTGTCTTTTTTGACCGTATAGGGTTCGGCCCCTGGTTTGCCGCCTTACTTTATCAAAAACAAACATAAGAGAATTAAGCAAGTAGTCCCCATAGCAATCTTAATACTAATGCATTTTCCAGAAGAGTTGATTGTGCCACCATCTGCAATCATGACTTGAAATTCTAGCACTAAATAAATAAAATATTTCAAACTTGTATCCAACTTACTATTGATGAGAATGCGTAGTTCCTAAGTCAATCAACGCTAGCACCTTTTGTTTCTTGAAAAAGCCTACCACCTTAAGTGTTTGAGGAGTACTTATACCTAAAAGGGCATGACAAGAGATAGGTGAGAATCTTCAGATTCCTCTTGCTCTCCCACACCCTCGCTTGAGGCCTCATCATCTTCTTCATATTCAATGGCTCCTTCAATGTAGAACAACTTTTTTTTGACACATTTATGTCCTTTGATCCACTTGTTGTCACAACCAAAACATAACCCTTTGGTAGGCTTCTCTTCAATTTGTTGAGGGGTCAATCTTATAGATTGTGGAAATGATGGTGTTGTGAAATTGTGTTCACAGCGATGAGTGAAAGCCCTTCTTTTGACCAAATCTTTTGCCTTTACCTAGTACACGAATGGTATGGCTTCAAAAATAAATGTTGGATTGAACATGCAAACCTCAAGTTGGATGCTATCCTTGGGCTCCCCAAGAACAAGTTAATCATGTTGTTTTCATTGATGTCATCCATGCATAAGGATAAATTCTGAAATTGCTGAATATAATCCTTAACAATACATGTTTTGTCGCAACTTTGCGACTTGATTGAAGTAGTTTTCTAAGGCATTGCGATAGTGCATCTATACCTCCTCAGTAAACACCGACTAGATAACAAGAGTGCCCTTATTTTTATTTTGAGCACACAACCACCTATACCAAATGAGTTGTTCAAGATCCAAATAGAGAAATGTCATGATCACCTTTTGCACACATGGGGTCTTATGTAGATCCCAAAAAAATCTATTTTATTGATCCAAGTGAGTGGATCCTTACCATCAAACTTGCACAGTACCACCTTTGATAGCATGTGCTTAGAACTAGTATTGGAGTTGTGATTGTTCGAATTGGGAATACTTGATTGGAGCAATGGAAGAATATTTTGCACAAGCTGAGCTGCAATAGTGGTCAACTGATCACTCAGAGTTGACAATTTATTCTTCATATAATCCGTTCCCCTTTTACTACATCAAGATCATTTTTCCTCACCATGCTTTGTATATCTGACTGAATTTGTTGAACTGCCTCAAAAACCGACGAATCTGAAGTTCCACACTCCATGTCATCCTACAAAAGAGTTTTTGGAGTGTCTTGACCTTTCTCACGTCTGCGAGTGTTAGGACCAACAATGCACAAACCCTAGGAGGAAGGATTTCAAACATGAAAAATGTTTTCCAGCATATTATTTCGCTACGTTTGTCTCACCAAGACAAATCCACTGATTGCTAATTTGCACAATGGTGCAATAAAAAATCCACTTTTTTTTTCCAAAAAAAAAGACTTCGAACAATACCGCTGTGGCGAAAAAATTAAGTTCTCCCCGAATCGCAAGTTATATTTTTTTAATCCTACAGTGCTTATGATTGTCGCATCCCCAGATCCAAAAAACTAAGCCGCAAAAACTGGCCCAAATCAATGCTTCAATACCACTTGTAATGAAATTACTTAGATGTTTCGCAAAAATGAAATAATTTATCACATAATTGAGAACAAAATAATCAAATCCACAACAATAATTGATAAAAGAGCGTAATACTTGATAATTATGACTAAGCCGCTTCGAGGGGGCAACCTCCACAACAATGCAATAAGAGCAGAATTCGCAATATGATGATAAAAGACTAGCCACTACCTCCTATATATACTCTACTTAGACATGGTTATTCCATAGGCCGACCATACTAAAAACATAGAAAAATGCACTAAGATAATATTAAAGGTATGTAAGCCACAAGTCAGCCACACATCCCTAGACATAGTATAGGTTAAAGGCGTAGCATCCCTTCATGTTCCAAAAGGGTATTTGGCCATTATAAGTGGTATCTCAAACAAGGCAATACAGTGTTAAGGATTTAACACTCAATGCGGCTATTTAAAATAACGCAAGCCATGTAGACACAATATTGACATTAATTTTCAGGGGACTTAATCTACTAACCATCTTCAAACATTTACATTAATTTTAATGCAACTAGATTTGCATTAATCAATATTTTATTTACTAGCATACCTCATTCAAAGCAAAATCTGCATACGATCCAACAATATATATTTCTACCAGTATGGTTTTCCATCTTAAGTCCCAACAGGTACCCTTCTTTATGTATCATGAAATACCACTAGGCTTGTTCATGGTGTTTTGAGATGGCATAAGGTAATTCTTATATTGCCACAAGTCACTTGTAAACATCTACAACAAATTTGTCTCATACAGTCAAAAGAAAGAGCCTCACCAAAGACCCCAACTTGGTCTTTTGTTTTGGATTTACATTTAAAAATAAAATGAGCCAAGTTCAATTCTTTCAGCAAGCGGCGTGCTCTATGGCAATACAAGCTAACCATCCACTTGAAAGATGATACCAACTAAAACGAAAGTAAGTGCCTCATCAGAGAAACCCATTTCCTATTTTTGTGTGGAATTAGATTTGCAAGTACAATGACCCAAGTGGCATGATTTATGCCAAAACATGAATAACCGCCACTTGGGGAAGGCTACAAAGTCAAATGAAATTAAGTGCCTCGTTGAAGACCTTGATTTAGACATTTATTTATGCAAACAAATATTAGAGGTGGTATAGGGTACAATTCAGTCAGCAATAAGGAGCTAGTTAAGTAGCCAATGGTCAATGTTGCATCTATAAGCAAACATCAGTAGTTGATTTTGTACTTCTCACTTAAGTATTATACGTCTTTCAACTTTCATTGATAGTAACGTCTCAATGCACCATGGGCCTTATGCTCTATCTGTTATGACTGCTATGAGATCAAAAAAAGCATGCTTTTACTTTTTATGGTCCAAACGTACAATATTTAGTTTTTAATGTTTATTTCTACAGAGTAATTTCTCAGTCATTATTTAGTGATGAGTATCATGCCTTGTGGCCCATATGAATCAATTAATGTGTAATTTTTCAGTCATTATACAGTGATGTGTATCATGCATTTGGTGATATTAAATGTGCATTGGAGCATCCTTACCCTTTCTCTGATTTAAACATATTTGTCTGTGTTATTTACTGTTCAATAGTATTCCAATTATTTTTAGAATGCTGAGTTACTCTAATATGGCCGCACCTGCCCACTAAGCTTGTTATCTTTAACCTCTTGAGCAGCCTTCTTGAATTTTTCAATGCCCTGCAATAAAAACAAACTAAATGGTTTAGGATATAAAATCATCAAAATCCCATTATCAAATTGCAACGATTAATACATATATTGAACTTCAACCATATCATAAAAGACAGCTATTTCAAGGTATGATGTGACAAAATGAAGCATAATGAGCATTTGTATTTACTAGAGTAATAGGGTTCCAGACCTTTTAAAGGTTCATGAACTAGGGATTGAATTTATGAATCTCACACTGAATAAAAATGATGGTTAAACCCTTAATATTCCCCGAAAGCCCTAAATATATAACCTCAAAAGTGAAACATTTCTGAAACTTTTTATTCTATTTCCCTTTTGCTTTGCTTAATTATAAATTTTCAGACTATTACAGACAAATTTTGAAAAACTTCAAGCGCTTCCGACACATTTCACGTCTTTGAAGTAAACTTCAGAACATTGGAATAATATTTCAACTTTTTTACAGGAATAAATTCCTCTTCATCTAAACTGCCCCAGTGAATATCAAGACTTCTAGACCAGGCAGCCAGTACCTTTCAAAGGCTAAGTCTGTGACTCAAAGCCAACTAACAACACAAAAGCCATGTGTTTGTGCACCAAACAAGAATTTTACTGCCCCTTTTAGCATATCAAATTGGGCCAGGCTCTTTTGAACCAAGGCACCCAAGATTTCTCCGAGAAAAAGAGAGGAGGCAATAGAACCACACTATATAAGCATAAATACAAGCTTCTTGAGAAAACAGAGAACCTCCAACCTACCTTGACCAAAGTCTTTCCAAAGCTCAATTCCTCTTCTGCAATAATTTCCTGTATCTTCTTTTCGTGTTGTGTGAGTTCTGGAAATGTTTTACCCATGACTTTAACAACAATGTTCACCAACCTAGCCAGACAAATATCTCATCAGTCAACAAGATCAGTTACATTTTTTTAAAAAAAATCATGTGGTTTAATATTACATCTTAGTTTTCATGCCTAACCTACTAAATCAAAACCATCAACTTCAAACAAGAACAACTTAATGAACAAGATAACGTAAGTGTTACATTATAGAACACAAAAACCACAGGCTAAACATACCAACATCTAAAGAGAATTCTGCTCAACTACTAAATCATTTAGTCCAAGATAAGTTTTTGCATAATTGCATACCCGCTAAAGAACCCTTCTTGAGCTTTCAAAACTTCCCGTCCATATCGAACTGCTCGCCGAAGAATGCGTCTCAGCACATATTCACGACCCTCATTACCTGCAAATAGAACACAAACACTTGTAATTATACCCTACAACAAAACTACATCTACTGTAGGTCATAAAAACCTTCAAATAGTTTGCCAAGCATTCAAGTTGAATCCCATGCCATAAGTATGAATTTTACGTACATAAGCAAGAAAGAAAGATTAAAAAAGTTGTAGAACAATACACAAGAAGAAGATTCAATGTCATGCTTTCAATTCAGAAAATAGGAAACCAAATTTGCACAGACTCGTTCAAAACTAAAACTTCAGTTGGATAACAAAAACTTCAGTTGGCTAACAAAACTAAACTTGTTTGAAGAAACCATCCATAGGCATAAAATAAACCACACTATTCTGTAGAGTACAGTGGAGGCATGTTACAAAGTGGTAGCAATCTCTACGAAGAGATGACAAGCTACAATTTGAATGGTGTCTCCTTTATAGCTATTTTTAACAAAAAATAAACAGTCAAAAAAATAGAATATGAAGTGATTCGATTTGGAATGTGAAGAGTCATTTCACAAGCATCCCCCCAAGAAGTTGAGAGGTTTTGTCATGACCCGAAAATCACAAAAAAAAAATTACAATTTTATCATTTTCCAGTCTTTTTATTACAATTTTGTATTTTGCATTTTTTAGATCAATTTTTGGAATCTAAACTTTAGTTAAATGCCCTAAATAGTTAATGAAGGCATATATTTAGGGCATCTAAGTTGGTTCGCTTGAGCTTTCTAACTTGTATTACAGTTTGCAATTCCGATCAACGGACTAGGAGATATTACCCAAAAAATCTGCCGTATAGTGATATACTAGTTTTTTCAATATTCTGCCCAAAATGTTGTCCCCAACTGCCACCTGAATCATTCATCCTTCCTTGAGAAACAATGGGCCCCATTTCTCCTAGTTCTCATTTTTGATGAACATAGGAAACTCTGACTGAAGAAGTAATTTCATTCCATTGGGGTGAGGTGACCTACCCCGAATTCATTTATACTGATTTCAAAGACCTCTATGTAGGGACGCCAATGAACCAACATGTAGAATTGTCGTGGTGGCACTTCCCACATAATTCACAAGGATGTAGATTCCAACAATGATTAAAATCATCGCCTCTTCTACCAAAATATCAATAAATAATGTGATGAAGCAAATGTCTTTTTTGTGCGTGAGTATATGCTCACACCAATTTTGAGAACAACATACATGTCTATGGGTTGAGAAGATTTTCCAGTGCACCCACCACCATAATTCTTCGGCCACATTTTTGCTTCAAGAGGTTTCTGAATTCCTTGACCATCTTTGACAAGGCCTTTACCAATATATCCCATTTTATTTAACGACTTGAAATCAACGTTTTTTGCGTGCTTTTCAAAACTGCCAAAGAAATACGAAGAATGATAAAAATGCGAGGAAACAGAATATCCTGTTTTATTTAACAGCTTGAAACCAATGCCTTTTGTGTGTTTGTCAAAACTGCCAAATAAATATGAAGAATGATCAAAATGCGAGGAACCGGAATAACATACAATGTTTTCTTTTGTTTTTGTTTGTGCGTTTGCAACAAGTGTCGCTTCCTTTTTTCTGAGCATTTCGAATTTAGCTTCTAAGATTGCCAAGTCCTTTTAAATTTCGCCACAAAAGGCTTCTATTTCTACAAGTTGTTGTTGAAGCTTGTGCATAGCTTCGTTGCACCTTTCCTCTACTCGAAGTTATGCTTCCATAATGGAGCTTCCAAATTGGGAAAGATTATTTTGCATCTCTAACATCTGCTCCATGATGATGCTAAGGTTGGTCTTCAATCATTGATTTTTTTAAAGGAGTTACTCATGTCTTTTCTATGACGCAGAAAATGGATCCACATATTGAAATGGGTCCTCTTGCCACTTTTTCCTGATGGCTTTACCATGAATTGCGAAATTCCTAAAATATGTACAGAAAGTATTTTCATACTCTGCTACCATTGATCCGGATCAGATCAGTAATTCAGTCGACAACGCCCTAAATTACAGAAACTCAATGTGTTATTGGCGTGAGCAATATAATTAAAACAATTGTAGCATTAAATTATATTGTATAACTGTACCAAAATGTGTCATGAATGAATGGAAATAAAATATACATAGAGACGAGATTTTGAATAGAATAATTTACTGCTTCATTGATATGGGAGGGATGTATGGCTATCTCTGGGAAGAAATGCAAGCTGCTATCTATGACAATAGATGTGAGCTATTTCTCACGTGCTATTACAAAAACAAGGTAACAATCATCAAGCATAGATGTGAAGCTATGTTTTGTGTTCTGCATGTTACAAAGCAGTAACAATCTCTGCAAAGAGATGAGAAACTACAAGACTATCTATCTACTAACTCCTTCAACTTTTTTTACAATTCGAATAGCAACTTTGAAAATCTTTATCTTACATACCTCCCTTATTCTATTGTTAGGCTGTGATTCGATTTGGAATGTGGGGTCGTTGACAAGCAATCCCCAAAATGTTGCAAGGTTAAGTCATGACCAGAAACTGAAAAATATACAAAAATAAAATTTTACTATTTCTAATTGTTTTTAACACAATTTGCATTTTTCATTTCTTAAGAGTGTTTTTTTACTCTCAACTTTAGTCAAACGTCCTAAATAGTTGTTGCGGGTATATATTTAGGCTAAATAACCAGGTACTGCCTTGGAGGCCCCTGTACTGGTATAGTTCTGGTACTAGTACTACTCTAGGTACCTATCGGGTTCTTCTATTACCTTGGGCACACAACCGTCATAATAAAGACATAATTAAAAAACAATGCTGATTTGCATATGACATTCATAATAAAAACAAAAAAGGAAAAGAAAACATAAATAAAAAACACAACAAAAACATTTAAAAAAAACAAAGCTAGATAAACTACTGCTAGTCCTAATGCATCTGGTTCAAATGAACCAATTGTTGATCTCGATGAAGAGAAATACGGTGATTTGTTCACACAGTTCTTAAGTGAGCCATATTATGGTTAATTTTGATTACATTGTCAATATTTTTTATATTTTTAGTATATTCTTTTATGGGCGTACCCAAGTTGTACTATACCCAAGGTCCTAAAAATAAATGGCAAACCCAGAGTACCTCAACCACATACCCATATCCATACTTGAACCCGTAACAATAACCGAGTATTTAGGGCTTTTAAGTTAGTTCTCTTGATGAGCTTTCCAACAGATTATTGTTTGCAATTCTGATCAATGGGCTAGGAAATATGACCTCAACAAGGTGACGTACTTATGATATACAATATACTAATTTTTTCAATATTCTGCGCAAAGAACTATCCCAAACTACAACCTGAATCACCTCTCAACCCCACAATGACTTTCTATGTAGAGAATTTCTAGAAAATTATTGATAGCGGCATAATCCATCCCAACTATCTCCAGCATCACTAACCACATGGCCTAAGGATTCCTCTTCATCAATTTAGGGTATGTTCCCACTAGTTGAGAATGGAGACAAACCACCATATTCCACGAGGTGGTAGGATTTGTCATCTTTGTTCTCTGCATGAAAAGCATATGGGAGAGCACTTTACTTAATGAGTCATGTTTACTATGAGATCTAGGGGAAATACAACAATTTGTACAGACTCAAAAGGTTCTCTAGCCACCCTTTTTCATTATCACAACCATAGGTTCTTGGACCTTTACCTTCAAGGGGTTGCCTCTTTCAAACGTTGAGTTTACAAGGTACTCCTAGCTCTACTAGACTAAATACATCATTTCTACCTATTTCTAACATTGGCAATGTCAAGCACCTTGTGGATGCCATAGTTTCACTCATAGGTGTTGAAAGGTATGTCAAACAATCTCTCTCTTTTAATGTTTGTCACTAGGGTAACCCCGGCCATCTTATTCTCACATTAAGCATTCTGAATCAGCTAATATTTGATTTAAAGGGCCACCTAGTTCCCCTTGCTGCAATCCAGGTTATGAGAACAAACGTGCATTACAAGCTCTCTCTCGCTACCAGTACAGAGCATTGACTATGGATAATAGTACATGTTCTAGGAGGAGTACCCGGCTTTCTTGGATTATTGAATATAGCCCCGTTAGCCAAGGTCATTCTCTTACATATTACATCATTTCTACCTATTTCTAACATTGGTGATGTCAAGCACCTTGGGGACGCTACAATTTCCCTCATAGATGGTGATAGGCCTAGAAGACAATATCCCTCTTTGAATGTTGTTGATAGTGTAATCTTGGTCATCTTATTTTCGCATTAAGCATTCTAAGTTAGCTAATATTTGATTTAGAGGGCCACCTACTTCCCCTTGCTGCAATTCACTTACGAAGATAAACGTGCATTACAAGCTCTCTCTACTAGTAAGGATCATAAACTATGGATGATATTGCATGTTCTAGGAGTACCCTATTTTCTAGGATTATCAAACATGGCCCTGTTAACCAAGGTCATTCTCTTATACACATCATCAAAAATTATTAGGCCCTTTTGTGGTGATTGATGATAGACTGTTGTACTTCTACTCTGAACATAGATACAAATTAGAGCCAACTTTGATTTCCACTCTCAATATGCAGCTTTGGCTTCCATCATAGACATTCACATGACATCATTAGCACCTACCTTTCACGGTGTTATTTGTTATTGTATCATGACTTAAAAGAAATTGGTTTGCCCATGTCGTCAGCACTTTTCATTGTTCTATTGTTTGTTACTTTTACAGCGCTTCCAATTCATTTTAACACTCCTTAATACAATTTAACTTGTACTTTCAACGACATTAATATGCAATCTCTTTCTTCCAAAGTTATGAGAAAATGAAAACTAAAATGGAGACTAAAATGTCCCTTTCATGGGCCAATAGTGCCAAAAGTAGATTAAACTATAGTTTGTTGGTCCCTTCCTAAGGAAGTATGGTCAAAAATCAATTCCGATGATGCCTCTAGAGGCAATATTGGAATTACAGGTATGGGATCAGTTTATTGTGACTTCATCCTCATTCTTGCCTCATGGTTCCAACAATGAGGCGAAAATATGGACATTGATCATAGGGCTGATTTTGGCCCAAATGCATGGAATAAACAACTTACAAGTCGACTAAAGGAAAAACACCTAACTCGAAGCTCAACCATCCACGGTGTCCAGCATTTGAAGCTCAACAATACTTTCAATAGATCTCGTTTTCCCATTGCTTTTGGGAAGCAAACAACCCTATTGATCTTCTCGCCAAAGCAGCAATTCATATGGGAATCTTCTCCAAAAGTGAAGACTCTCTCACCTTGGAGTGGCCAAAATTAGAGGTCTCGATTCTCTAAGACATTGACGGAATCATCTTAAAAAAAGGAAAAAAAGAAAAATTCAAATCAAATCACGAGGAAGGTGACAAGTTTGATCTTAGATTATGCATATAAAACTTTATTATTTTATTCAATGATGTAATTGTTCTTATACAACTTTGTTCTCCTATAAATTAGTAGTCTTCATCTATCTCCTAAAACCATGCAATCTAATATAGGTGGGTTGTTTCAACAACACATATGCCTCATACCTAGTATTATAACTAAAACTATAATGTACTAATTTAATATTCTAAAATTCCTCATGGTTCCAACAATGATGCAAAAATACAGACATTGATCATAGGGCTGAGTTTGGCCCAAATGCATGGAATAAACAACTTACAAGTCGACTAAAGGAAAAACACCTAACTGGAAGCTCAACCATCTAATGAATTCAGCATTTGAAGCTCAGCAATACTTTCAATAGATTTCATTTTCCCATTGCTTCTAGGAAGCAAACAACCCTATTGATCTTCTCGCCAAAGCAGCGATGCATATGGGAATCTTCTCCAAAAGTGCAAACTCTCTCACCTTTGAGTGGCCAAGATTAGAGGTCTCGATTCTCTTGGACATTGCAGGAATCATATTAAAAAAAGGAAAAAAGAGATTCAAATCAAATCACGAGGAAGGTGACAAGTTTGGTCTTAGATTATGCATATAAAACTTTATTATTTTATTCAATGATGGAGTTGTGCTTATACAACTTTGTTCTCCTATAAAATAGTAGTCTTCATCTATCTCCTAAAACCATTCAATCTAATATAGGTAGGTAGTTTCAGCAACCCGTCCGCATCATACCTAGTATTATAACTAAAACTATAATGTATGTAATATCCCTTTTACCCACCAACAAATCACCAATCACCAAGCCAGCAAATCACCATACCCAGCCAGCAATATGAAATCGCTACCCTTGAAGAGGAGCGTTGCAATTAACTAGGGAATTGCCCATTGAGGGAGCGCCAAAAAACAGCAGTCATTTATTATAAAAGGGGAGTGCCCATATAAACAGCAGTTATTAATACAACATTAATTATTTATTAATTAATTAATTAGTAATCAGCATTCATTTGATGAAAGTTCACCACCTTTGGAAAAGACATGTTGTTTGATGTTAAGGCTATGAAGGTATTAATAGTCAACGATTGGTGGGTAGGAAAATCATTCAATTATGTATTCAATTTTATAACCATGTACAAACAACAGCTTTGAAATCGCTCTTAAGGACAAAACCCCTTAATTGTGTGATGAGATTTCAAAAACGAAAACCCTTGTCATCACAATAACCCAAGGACAAAACCCCTTGAGGATTTATATTTTATTATTTGAAATCCAAAAACTTGTATTGAACAATTAATACAATTACATTTTATTATAAAGTATTATTCCTAGTGCAAGTTTATATTTATACAATATTATTTCAAAGGGAATTCCAAGGAATCCGAATTCTTGTCTAATATTCCAATTTGAGATATTACAGTGGTATTAGAGCTTTTGCCCTGCCAGCCTGTGGGAAAAACTTCATGCAAGGTGACGATCAAGAGATCCGCTATTATTTGAGAAATAAAAATATGGGTTCCGACCAATAAATGGAAGAAATTGAAAAGGGAGAAGAAAGGGCAAATATGGGAGAGAAGAACCGAGATGAACGGATTGATAGGCTCATTCAAGGACAGGAACAATTGACTAATACAATGACTCAGTTAACTCTCGCAATGCAATCTATGACAAATCATAGATATCAGAATGGTGAAAATAATCATTCTATTACTAGCAATAATCAATTCCCTTAAAAAACAACCATGAGTTCTTCAAATAGACCTTTTCATCCTAAATTTATTTCAAGAGAAGAATCGATTATGGAAGAAGAAACCCAAAGTTCATTGGGAGAGGACATTACTTCTAATTTTGAAGAATATCGAGCCCTTTCAGATGAAATACGAAGAGAAATATCACTCACAAATTTCATGGCAATGAAAAGAAATCGAAATGGTACTAGAACGGAGCATAGACCCCCAAATACTCAAAGATATCTTCAACATGTGTTGGGTAAATTGACTTTGTCTATTTTTGATGGCTCTAACAAATGCACAGCTCGAGCATGGATACAAAAATAGGATACCTCCTTATCTCTCTGATATATGATGGAAGAAGAAACAATCAAATTCGCAACCCTTCATCTTGAAGGAACAACTCATGAATGGTGGTATCATGGGTAGATTACACAAGGACATAATCTCATTAAATCATATGATGAATGTACTAGAAAGTTGATTGAAAGAATCAATAGAATTGACCCCAAAATTCATTTTCGGGAATTGGCACTATTGAAACAAAGAAGCAATTATGAAGACTATGTGGCTGAATTTCAGAGGCTCACCGTGATGGTTCCAGACATTACTAAAAGGAGGCTTGTAGTCTTGTTCAAAGAAGGATTGATTGAGTCACTCAAGGGTTTAGTCAACGACTTTAATCCTTTCTCCAACAAACAATCAAGAAGGCATTGGATTTGGAGACATCAACACCAAGAAATAAAATGGTGCCATTTATACAGCCGAGAATAGCCAATAGCGGGCAGCCACAGGGCATGCCTTTAGGATAGCAAGGGACAACCCCATATGGCCAACAAAGAAGACCATTTCAATCAAGAGGATTCCAACCAAGAGATCCACCTAAATCAGGTAAGGAGACAGAAACAAGAAATGAGTTAAGGAGGAAAAACTTATGCCTCGCTTATAAGGAACCTTGGGTACCAGGTCACCGTTGTTTGGAAAAGGGACAAGTCCATTACATCGAATTTGTTTTAGATGGTTAACACGGTGAAGAAGTTGAAGCTGAAGAAACAATACATGAACCAAAAGAAGTGGAAAAGACATTGGAGAGTACCTTTGCAACTTTATCAGGAGCTCCGAGATACCATCCCTTCAGAGTAAGAGAGTCTACAAGGACAGAAAATCACCTTGTTGGTAGATAGTGGGGCCACCCACAATTTCATTGATGAAGGATTGGTGACAAAAATGGGTTTGAAAGGCGAAGAATTTCAAGGTTTTAAGGTGACAGTTTCTAATGGTTTTACCATTCCATGCACTCATAAAACTCAACAACTCCGTCTCACATTGGGAAGACATCAAATAAATGATGAATTCTATGTTGTAGACATTGGTGAAACAAATTTGGTGCTAGGTTTTCAATGGCTACATTCTTTGGGGGGACTTTACCCAAAACTATCAACCCATAGAATTAAAATTTAAAGTAGATGGGAAAGAAGTGGTCCTTCAAGGCATGGCTAATGGAGCCCCTCAAGTAATTACAGCCAAGAGGATGGAAAGAACATTCATTAAAGGCCAAGTTTCATGGGCAGCAAAATGTTTTGTGAGCTCTACAAAATCGGAATTGCAGAGACATTATGAAGATATTCAACCCAAGATTAATAAACATGCTAAGGATTTTGAGAATATTCTACATAGGTTGCCACCAAACAGAGGGTTTCAGCATATCATTGAGTTAGAAACCGGTACCAAGCCGGTAACAATCACACCTTACCGCCACCCTAGAATCTATAAAGAGGAGATTAGAAAGGCTATCAAAGAAGTGCTGGAAATGGAGCATATTTGGTCGAGTTCAAGTCCTTTTGCTTCGTCCATGGTCCTAGTCAAGAAGAAAGATGGCACGTTGAGAATGTGTATAGACCACCGACAATTGAATAAAAAGACCATTAAGAATAAATATCCAATACCAAGAATTGATGAACTAATCGATTAGTTCCATGGAGCTATTTTCTTTTCCAAAATCGATTTAAAATCAGGATACCATCAAATCTGATACGGGACGAAGATGTTCAAAAAACTGCATTCAGATGTCATTATGGCCATTTTGAGTTCTTAGTTATGCCTTTCGGATTGACCAATGCTCCAACCACCTTTCAGTCTTGCATGAATCACATATTCGGTAAGTATTTGGGAAAATTTGTTTTGGTTTTCAACAATGATATATTGATATATAGTACGTCATGGGAGGAACACTTGAAACATTTAGACATAGTGTTAGAACTATTTGAGCAACAATCTCTTTTTGCTAAAATGTCTAAAGGCAAATTCGAAATGTCGGAGATTTTATACTTGGGGCATGTCATCAATAGGCAGGAAGTGCATGTTGATCAAGAAAAAATCCAAGTTATATTAGATTGGCCCCCTCCTACTACCATGACTCAATTGAGAGATTTCTTGGGGTTATGCACTTACTATCGAAGGTTTGTTAAAGGGTTCTCTCGAATAGTTGTCTCTTTGACTAATTTGACAAAAAGAGGAGCCTTTCATTGGTCTGAAATTGCTCAATCAACATTTGAGAAACTTAAACAAGAAATGAATTCATGTCCAATTTTGGCTGTACCAAACATTTCATTATTCTTTCTGCTAGAATGTGATGCGTCAGGGGAAGGAATAGGTGTTGTTCTAATGCAGCAAGGTCATCCAATTGCATTCGAAAGCAGGAAACTTAAAGAACATGAGTGCAGGTACTCTATATACGACAAAGAAATGTTGGCAATCATGCATGCACTGGCCAAGTTCCGCCAATACCTAGTATGTGAAAAATTTGTGGTAAGAACGAATCATAACAATCTGAAAAAAAATTTAAGTCAGAAGGCTCTGAACGATAGACAACAAAAATGGGTGAGCAAGGTCAAAGCCTTTGATTTCGACATTGAATATGTGAAAGGAAAAAATAATATTGTGGCAAATGCATTATCGAGAAAACCATCTTTGTGTTCCATATTTATGATTGCAGTTGATTGGAAGGCTTTCATAACAGCCGAGTATGTCAGAAACGAGTTCGCTAATGCGGTCTTAGAAGGAAAGATCGCGGACGAATGATACAAGGTAGTAGGTCTCATTTTGTATAAAAATAGGATCTTAGTACCAGAATAAAAGATTAAGCATAAAATGTTAAAGGCTATTCATGATAGCTCATTGGCAGGCCACCCAGGCTATTTTAAGACATAAGCAGATAAGAAAAATGTTCTTTTGAAAAGGGCTTAAAAGTGAAATTCTTAAGTACATTCAAGAGTGTCCTACTTGCCAACGAAACAAAATAAAGCACGAATTTCGAACAGGAATGTTGCAGCCCTTGCCCATTCCAACTCAAAAATGGGAAGGTATTTCAATGGATTTTGCTATTGGGTTGCCCATGGTCAAGGGATGGGTTGCCCATGGTCAAAGGAAGAGTTATGAGTTGCCTCTTTGTAGTTGTTGATCATTTGACAAAGTATGTTCATTTCTTTCCACTCCCCACTAAGTATGATGCCCCCTTGGTAGCTGGAATATTTTTTAGAGAAATAAAAAAATTACATGGGCTGCCAAAGAACATTGTTAGTAACAAAGATAGCAGATTTATGAGTTCGTTTTGGCAAGAGCTCTTTCACCTAGCAAGCGTTGAAATGACCCCAAGTACAAGTTATCATCCCCTAACAAATGGTCAAACAGAAGTCGTCAATAACTGGATTGAAGGGTATCTAAGGAGTTATATTTCAAGGCAACAAAATACATGGATCAAATGGCTGCATTTAGGAGAATTATATTATAATACCTCTTATCACATGTCAATTGGAATGACACCTTTCAAAGCTTTGTATGGGTATGATGCAAAGTCTTTCATGGACTTGACCATTCCAGATAGTAGAGTTCCGGGAGCTTAAAACTTGATCCAACAAAGTCAAGATATCCTTAGGTCTCTCAAGGACAATCTTCAGTAGGCACAAAATCAACAAAAGTTGTATGCAGATCAGCATAGAACGAAAAAAAAATTTGAAGTAGGGGACATGGTATATTTGCGATTACAACCCCACAAGCAGTCCTTCATAAAGCAAAGTAGAGCTGAGAAACTCAAACCACGATTCTATGGTCCATATAAAGTCATGAAGAGAGTGGGAGAGGTTGCTTACGAATGGGAATTACCAGGATGTAGCCAAATACATCATGTTTTCCATGTTTCGTGACTAAAAAGGGCACTTGGACAACATATTATCCCTTCTATAGGTGACATGGTATATTTGCGATTACAACCCCACAAGCAATCCTCCATAAAGCAAAGTAGAGCTGAGAAACTCAAACCACGATTCTATGGTCCATATAAAGTCATGAGGAGAGTGGGAGAGGTTGCTTACGAATGGAATTACCAGGATGTAGCCAAATACATCATGTTTTCCATGTTTCGTGCCTAAAAAGGGCACTTGGACAACATATTATCCCTTCTATAGAGCTACCCCCATTAGATGAAGAAGGCAAGTTGATCTTAATACCCGAAGCCATCCTTGAGGTCTGTGACAAGAAATTAAGAAACAAAAGCATCAAAGAATAGTTGATCCGTTGGAAAAATTTCCCTGTTGAGGACGCCACATGGGAAGGAACGACCATTTTAAAGCATCCCAACTTACAATCGCTGGACGACCAGCAATTTTGGGAAGGGAGAATTGTAACATCCCCTTTACCCACCAGCAAATCGCCAACCACCAAGCTAGCAAACAACAACAAATCACCATACCCAACTAGCAATATGAAATCGCTACCCTTGAAGAGGAGCGCTACAATTAACTAAGGAATCCCCCATCGAGGGAGTGCCAAAAAACAGCAGTCATTTATTATAAAATGGGAGCGCCCATATAAACAATAGTCATTAATACAACATTAATTAATTATTTAGTAATCAGCTTTCATTTGGCGAAAGGTCACCAACTGTGGAAAAGACATGTTTGATGGAAGGCTATGAAGGTATTAATATTCAGCAATTGGTGGGTAGGAAAATCATTCAATCGTGTATTCAGTTTTATAACCATGTACAAGCAGCAACTTTACAATCGCTCTTAAGGATGAAACCACTTAATTATGTAATCAGATTTCAAGAACGAAAACCCCTGTCATCACCATAACCTAAGGATAAAACCCCTTGAAGATTTATATTTTATTATTCGAAATTTGAAAACTTGTATTGAACAATTAATACAATTACATTTTATTATTTAAAGTATTATTCCAAGTGCAAGTTTATATTTATACAATACTATTTTAAAGGGAATTCCGAGGACTCTGAATTCTTGTATAATATTCCGATTAGGGATATTACAATGTACTAATTTAATATTCTTCATAGTTTCTAAGTTGTACCATTGCATGCTAAGTTTCATGGTGGCTCGAGCTTTGGTCACATAAGAGAAGAGTCTAAGGAGAAAGGGCGAATGCTTGATTAAGTGATTCATTTTGTGAATAAATGAATACAACCCTGTAGTTAATTGCACATAGGGTCTTCACGGATTTCAAATAAAGTGAAGCAAAACAAAGAACTTAATTAAAATAGTTGAAGCTCATCCTAACTAACGCATAAACTATGTAGAGAGACATAGATTACAGCTCCTTAACATTAGTATTCATCCATTTTAAAGCAGAAAGAAAGTGGAAGACATCCATGAGAAGCAGACACAGTTTAACAGAGAAACCTAAATTGCATAAATCTGAAAGTGTTTGTTTACACAGAGTCAACCCTTACAAAATATTACATAGGCATATATAAAGAAGAAGAATGGGGCTCGTCTCCTAGTAGCACGAGTCCCATTCTGGTCAATCATGCCCTAAATGGTTAGGGCTAAATTATACCAAAAAGAACCCATACCCCAAAACAAATAGAAAAGATTCCCCAGGGCCTACTAAGAGAGGATCAAGAGAAGGTTGGACGTGGGCCACTTCCCAATTGATTTGGTAGGCCTTGTTGAGCCACCAATGATTGGTCAACGAGGTTGGCCTTGCGATCAAGCTTCTGTAGGTTCACAAGGGGCTCCCAGAAGATTATTTATGCCTGGATCAACAATTTCTCATGAGCCTTGAGTGGTGCTTCCAAGAAGACCTTCACGTCTTGGACTTGGTTGATGCTCGTCGTGGATTGTGTAGCTAACTACAAGATAGTTTTAGCTCCTACCTTGTTGGCTTTGGCCACATTTGTAATGTCCCCATTTCTGGCATGATCACCTATCATATGTCAGCTAGCCTAATTGTTCCCGTAGGCTGAGTCGAAGAAGAAGGGAATACCTTGGATAGTTAAATTATATATTTAACTATTTTTCCTTGGCAAAACGAAAGTGGAATATGGCTTTGGATATTTTTGTGATATTTTTGGATAAGTTAAAAATATTAAATAATTTGCTAAGGGTAGGAGCGAACCACTTGGAGAGTGGAAAGAAAAAGCAGAAATAAGAGAAAAATGGGAAATAAAACAAGTGACAATTAATGTAATATTTTATTTATTAAAATATTATATTTTGGCCAAAGGTGACTGCCCAAGTTTGTATAAGGAAAAATAAAATAAATATTGGAGGTGGACTTAAAAAATAAAATAAATCATATTGTATTTGGGCGCCCAAGTTGAAGATTATAAATAAGGCATTTGGGAGTCATTTTTGATCATCTTATGTTATTGTCATTTGATATTCGAAGAGTTTCTCTTTGGCTGTAACGATGTTTCAGCTTTATTCCAAGGACGAAAACCCTTGAGAATCCAGTCAGTTGGACGAAAACCTAGGTCACCGTGTGAAGAGTTCATGACGGAGCTCTAATTGGACTTCATTGCATTATTTTTGGCATAATTTTGGAGCACAAACACATCATTATACAGATTTGGAGCTGCTAGGGTGTAATTTTCCAATTTGAAGAAATTGCAATCAAATATATAATTGGAAAGGAGCGATTTGGGCAAAAAGGTATATAACTTTGATTGCAGGTTATTGTAGCCACTGTGGCAGGAATTTCTATGAAATTCTTGGAAGGGTTGGTGAGTTATAAAGTCAGAAATTCATCCTCAAACCCTAGCCATGGCTATAGGAGGAAATCACCACACTTGGAGAGATATCTTATGATTTGGAGCTTCATTCCAATTGGCCAGCCTTAAGGAAAAAATCGTGGCCTTTGATAGGTGAAATCGCAGCTCTTGGAGGGGTAATTGTCGGTTATAAAGTGTAAATCAGTCTTGCCATACATCAGCAATTTGATTGTAGACATTAGGGTTTAAATTTGGAAGAGGAAAGGATCATAAATTTACTTGTGGAAGACCTCAAACCCTAGGCACTTCATCACAAGCCTAGTCACTGCCATTATTGAGAGTTTTTGGGCATGTTTGAATGCTAATCAGACTTTGGGACAGCTACAGCAGTTACAGGATCAACTACAGCAGTCTGAAGCTTCATGTTCAGTGATTAGAAATCACTTCAGCCTTCATTCATTGATCATAGAAGTCACATTGTTGAAGAGCTAACTCACGGGTATGTTGTAATCAGTTTACCATTCAAATCTTTTCATCTTGTATCCGCTGTCGTATGATGTAATCAGTCTGATCCAAATTGTATCAGAGTTGATATCTGTTGTATTCAGCCTGTTATAGTGATAATAAAATCAGATTTGAGGTTGAATGCTTAATATTTGTTTATGCAAATCTGTTGGTTATCATTTCCATTTATTGGCAAATGTTTTGGTATTGAAAATCAATCAAAAACAAGCAAAACAAACACCTAAACACTCAGAAATCAGAACTCAGTCACATTGTATGCCAAGTGTTTGACAAAATGCCAAACCATCAAAACTGAAAATTAAGGGGCAGATTGACAAGGGGTTCTTACAACCTTTCTCTTCATGATCTCGTCAAAGTACACCAAGTGGACCCGAAATCCGTCCCTCCCAACTAGGGTGCCATCAAGGTGGAAGAGCACTGAAATGCTAACATTCTTGAAATAAGTAAGGATTTGGTCCTTACTTTTCTCTAGTGGCTCGATGGTTGCTTGGGTTGTGTTCAACCATTCTTCTATGGTCATTCGCATAGGTCCTACAAAGGTCTGATACAGGTTCAAGTCTACATGGGGCATCAACTTCAATTTTGGCAACATCCCCCTATTGATGACAACAGCCAACTTCTTGCGCTTATTATCCACCCGGATAATATTCCTGTGATATGTTTGCATCCTTTGAAGGATATCTTTGCTTTTAGAGAGAGCTCTAGTCACTTCCTCGAGGATGATGAACAGTTGGGTGAGAGCAGACTCCACTTTGCTAACTTAGCCTGCAAGGAAGGTGCTCCTTACCTGAGACTCCAAAGTTCTCATTTGCTCCTTAACGGTGTCTTCCATGTATTATTGCATGAATTTGTATGTGGGCTATCTGAGGTTCATTGGGAAGATAGGATCAAGGCCATACACTAATAGGAATGGCAAACTTTTAAAAGCTTGATTATATCGGGAGCGGTCAGCCCAAAGAGCATATTTCAAGAGTGAATGCGAATCCCTGGGTCTCTTTTCGGTCAACTTCTTGATTGCATCAATCAGGTTCTTGTTAGTTGACTTAGCCAAACCGTTCCATTGCGGGTAGTAGTTGGATGAGAACCTCAAGGTAATGTTGTTCTCGTAGGCCCTCTCAGTGAGCTCTGTCGACTGGAATGCAAGTCCGTTGTCGCAAACTAGTGAGGATGGGGTGCCAAACCCATGGTTATGTTCTCCTCAAAGAATTTAATGACTTCCTTGGTTGTGTTATTTTTCATTGCCGCTACCTCAATCTGCCTTGGGCAATAATCAGTTGTTGTGAGTATAAACTCATGGCATGCCGAGGAGTTCAAATTAATAACTCCTACAAAATCAAGTCCCCATTGGGAAAATGGTCTTCCTTCGATAACAGGTTGCAAAGGCATTTTTGCATGGACCTCTCGTTTAGTGAAGGTCTGGCATTGGTGACACGAATGCACATGGGCATGAATATCCTTGAAGATAGTGAGCCAATAATAGCCCGCTTGCAGGGTTTTGTGTGCAATTGCATGCCCGCAAGTATGGCCACCACCCAGCTTGTCTTGAAAACCAGTCGTGACTTCCTTGGACTCTTCTTCTAATAGGCACCTAAGGTAGATGCCTTCATAGTACTTCCAATAGAGAACACCTTTCTTCAGCATATAACGGGCCACTTTCAGCATGAGGGCTCTTTTCTGTGTCTAAGCGAATCCAAAAGGTGGACTCCCGTAGAATGGGTAATGGATGACTAGAACATACCAACCTAGGCGGAGTGCCATTGACTATTCTACTTGGTGTACAATAATCCTGGGGTTAATCTCGGCGATTAACTAAGTGAGACCTTGGCCTGGGACCAATTTGGTTGGTTTGACCTAGATATCATATTCTTGTAATTTGGCCATCCACCGACCTTTGCATTCTCCCAGTTCGTTATGCCCTAGCATGAGCTTTACAACTGGGCTTGGTACAATGGCGTGCACCTTGTTCTTGAGAATTTAATGTCTAAACATCTTAACATCCTTGACCAAGGCATAGGCATGCTTGTCCAAGGTAGGATACTTCAGCTCTACATCTTCAAGTTCGTACTCATGAAAGCAATCGGGTGTTCTTCTCCATCCTGCTTCTAGGTTAGCACCGTAGCTACGATATGATCAAAAGCAAAAGAGTAGAGGTAAAAATCTTTGGTGTAGTTCAGGCTTATCAGTACAGGGGCTTACATGATAGCTTCCTTGATATCTTGAAAGGCTTTCCTCACTTCGGGATTCCATTCCACTTTTGCCTCCTGCTTTAACATTGCATTCACAGGTTTAACAATCTCAGAAGGTATCTACGATAGGCATTTGTCTAAATGCTTCAATGGGAGTTTTCCTCCTACACGAGGGGACACCCGAAATAAACTTCCACACAAAGTTAATCCTACAGAAAAAAGATTTTAATTCTTTTTTACTATTGGGCAAAGGTATTCCAAAGATAACATTAGGATGTTCAGGATCTATAGAAATACCATCCTTTGTGATGATGTGATCGAGAAGCTTACCTTCGGTAACACCAAACAAGTTTTTCTTTGGGTTGAAGGAGATACCATACCTTCTACATCTCTCAAATATCCTTTGAAGATGATGAATGTGATCATGATGATGCATCTTCCTATTAGACCTTCAAAAAAAAAGTCCATGTCTCTCTAGAAGGTTGTTCCTGCATTGATTACGTCGAATGGCATTCGTTTGTAGACAAAGGTGCCCCACTTGGTTGTGAACACGGCTTTGGCCCGATCCTCTAGATTGACCAGGACCTGATTGTATTCTGAGAATCTGTCCAAGGACATCATTTGCGATCCACTTACCATCTAGGTTACCTCATCAAGAGAGGGAAAGGGGTAATTATCTTTTTCAGAAGCTCTGTTTAGGTTTCTGAAATCGACACAGAGTTTAATCTCCCCATTCTTCTTGCAAACGGGCACCAAGTTGGCTACCCATGTCGAGTGACAAAATGGGAAGATAATCACGGCTCAAAGGAGTTTGTAAACTTCCTTATGAATAAGTGGCTCTAGGATAGGGTTCACGGGTCGTTGCCTCTTTCTGAAAGACTTTTGGTCATGTTTGAGTGGGATAGTGTGTGTTATCAAACTCGAGTCGAAGACCTTGAGGTCTCCATATGTCCAAGCGATAACATCCTGGTGCTGTAGTAGTAGCTCAACTCAGGAAGAATGCAATTTGGGACTAAATGGACATCCCGAGGGTGGTCTGGTGATCCCAAACTGATAGTTCTAGACCTCTGATCTAAGTGTACTGGTCTCTCAAATCTATGAAGACCAGTCGAGGTTGAATATCCTCTCCAAGGAGACCATTCCTTTGGGGACTCGATTTTCTTTCAAGTTCTTGATGACATCCTAGTCACAATCTTTGTTTCTAGGGTTGTCTCTTTCTGCCTCCTCTATAACTTGGGTTTCAAATACCCTCAAGTTATTAAGGAATTCTAAAATGCGACGGTTGTCTTCAAAGACCTGGAAGTTCTTCACATTGTCAAAATGAAGCCAAATTAAGCCAAATTAGATTCTATAGGTAGGAAAAACCAAGACGGGAAATGGGTTTGAAGGAATTAGGGAGAAAACTGCAAAAAGGCACTTTTTGAGGAAAATGCATGGGGTCGGCAATGAAAAACAACTAGGTCGACCCAATCGACCCAATAGGCTAAAAAGGAGCGAAATCCACACTGTCGACCCAATAGGTATGTGGCAACCCTGGTATTGAGGAGTACAAGATAAGCTCTACTGAAAAGTTTTGAAACCTTGAGTCATCTAGGGGTGTCAGATTTGCAACAAAGGTTGCCAATGAATCAGCCACCTGGTTTTCTTCTCTAACAATGGGGATAACGTTGAAAGCATTGAACATTTCTATTAGATCCTATGCCCTGTGTTTATACTTCCTCAAATAGGACAACTTACATTGGAACTTGCTCTTGACTTGGTTCACTACCTATTCAGAATCCCCAAATACCTTCAATTCATTAACCCTATGTTTTGATATGAATTGCAGTCCTAAGATCAAGGCTTCATATTCAGTCAAGTTGTTGGTGAAAGGGAATTGCAGCCTATAAGCAGCCAAATGTCGTTTTCCTAATGGGTCAATTAGGAGGATTCCTGCTCCAAAACCTTGTTTGGAATAGGCCCCATCAAAGAATAGGGACCACAGATCTAACAATTTGAGGTTTTGGTCGGCTTGGTTTTTAGCACATTTTGTAGACGGAGTGTAGATGCCTATATTAGAAGATGCTAGGTTTATCCTTTCATTGACCATGTTGTATTATGTGATCATGTGTTTCATCCTCGGTTCTTTGTCAACATGGATTTGATTGGCCACACCCCTCCAAGGCAATCACATATGGGAAAAGTTAGTAGCCATGTATCCGTTCAAGGTCTTAGACCAATTTCTACTTAATAACATCTTGTATGCTTCCAAGATGTCCACTACCTGAATGTCCATAGATTGTTGGATCCTGGGTTCAGATTTTAGTTGCATATGCACATTTAAGAGCTCGCCTACCACCTTAACCTCGGACTAATCTAATTGTACAACTATCTTATCTAATTTAGTAGGTGTTAACCCTATTTTTTAACAAATCCTAGCAAGCATGACATTCACAAAGGCTCTCAAGTCAACCAGACAGTTATAAATGTTCTTCCCAAACACCCTGATAGTAGGGAGGAAAGGGGAAATCTCAGCCACATTCTTGTGTATGGGTTGGACTGGTGTGTGCACATTGGTGTGTGTGGGCTTGGACTTGGGCTGGACTGGTTTGTCTGTGAGGGATTTTAGGAGATCTCTTTGCTCAATGATCTGGGCAAGCTCATGCAGAGTGATGTTCACTTTGATCCTTCATGTCTTCTACTATATTGTACCCAAACTTGCTAATGGCAGGTAGATCTCTTCTGGTGGCTTGGGATTATTAGCCTTTGGAGGTGGAGGATCATTTCGGGCTCTAGGATTGGGAGGGGTTGCACCACTGTTAAGAGGAATGGACGTAGTAAGAGGTTGTTGTTGCATTTGGTTCCTAAGAGCATAGTTGCTCCATTGGAAGTACTAAAAGGCCTGCACCTCATCAATGGCCTCCTCTAGTTCAATATCCTCTTGGATAGGGAACTCTAAAGTTTTCAACACCATGGCAATGCTTGGGGGCCTTAAGGAGCTTGGAGCATCGGTTTGACCAGTAGCATTGGGGTGGTTTGGGACTATCTCGTATTCCTCCATCTCCCTTTGGAAGATATCAAAGGCATTGCAAAATTCAATGCAGTCTGACTCTCCATGTTGGATTGGGTTGTGCACATAACACTAGTTTGGCAAGGCCAACTCGCAAATGTTGATCTCAAAGAGCTTAGTAGGCAAGGGTTTTTGCATGCTTGTTGGAGTGGTTGTGGAGACGATTGTATCTCTAATAGGTGAAGTTCCTAGCTGAACTTTCACCACCATTGTTTCCCACTTGGAGACCCAGAAAGTCATTGTTGAGCTTTTGTACCATGTGTTGTATAGCGTCTGTATCTCTAATAGGTGAAGTTCCTAGCTGAACTTTCACCACCATTGTTTCCCACTTGGAGACCCAGAAAGTCATTGTTGAGCTTTTGTACCATGTGTTGTATAGCGTCTAAATCAGTCTTGGTGGATTCCTAGGGTACATTTTGGACATTATTCACGACAGGGACCAGTGCTTGACTATGGGCTTGGGGTGCTACTTTTTTATTAACTAAAGTAAGGAAGCCCATGTTTAGTTAGGAGCAACGTGTTTCAAGGGAAGTTGATTCGCAACTGGCACGGGTTGTGGCATGGGTACATTATGGTATAGTGGCAAAGAATGGATTCAAAGCCGATAGGTTTGGCAGTGCATTCAGGATTGTTGGTGCCAACAAACCTTGAGGATTGAGTTGCCTATCTACTTTGATGGCCTCAACGTAAGCTAGGGGCAAATCTACCAGTAAAGGATCTTTGTGCAGGAACATAGTTGTGCAAGTTTTTGTAAATTTCAAGGGCTAATTGAGAGACTATTATGTACAACATAGTGAACCAGCTATATATCTTTTGTAACCTGGCATTGAAATTCCTTATGGGCTCATTTGGTTCTCTTTATGCATGAAAACTAGTGGTACACCATACTTCGGTCAATGACTTGTCCAAACTGGAAGGAACGTATTGTTGAATTGGTCCCAGCTCGTAATGGAACTTTCACGCAAATTCAAGAACCGGTCATATGTCATGTCCATCTAACTAAACAAGAAAATTTTGCAAGCAATGTCCTCGTCTTCTACATTCAGAAGCCTGAAAGCAATTTTGTATGAGGTCACATGTTCTTCAGCAGTACACCCTACACCCGATGTGAATCTCTAGGAGATATCTTTCTGGATTCTTGGGTAGGTCCTGGACAACTCCAGGAATGTCAATGGCAAACCCGCCTAACCACACCATACGTGCAACCATAGGCAAAGGTTGGTTAGGGGTTGAATGAGAGGACGAGTTAGCAAGTGTGACCACAGGTCTTGGTCTTCCTCTAGCAGTTTTGGTTCTCCTATGGAATTGCAATGGGGATATTATCAGGTGCCCAAGACCCGCTCGAGATCTAGTGATATGCACAGTAGGCTCCAAGTTGCTCTTAGGTAGGCCAGTGACCTAAAGCCTTGTCAGACAATGAGAAAAAGTACCCTCCTAGCAAGCTCGGGGAACAATTGAGGGACTTGCGTCCTCTCGTTTTAGGATTGTTGCTAAGACAATCCAGGGCACGAATTGTGGGTATTGGGCTCGATTAAATACCATTTTCATGATAGATCTCCAAGAGATGCACCACTACCCCCAGAGGCTCAATACCAGTTTCCTCACTGATCCACAAAACTTCTATACTAATGGCCAAAACAATTGTAACATATTGAAATCCAGAGCTCTACTTTACTTCACTTCACAGTTTCTAAAAAGGTGAACAGAGATCAGTGGTTCACAAATAAACATCAAAAGGAGGGAGAGGGTAAGGCAGAGAAAAAAGCTTTCTGAACAAATGGCGACACAAATGCTTCAAGGAACCATAATGTGCCCAACTTGTTGGAATAATTGTCGTTGATGTCAAAGGAATTGTAACAAAAATGTCAAACGGAATTGTTGCTAGAAGTTAACGGAAGTGTTTCCGGAAGTGAACAAGATTGTCGACGGAAATGTCAACGGACACATCTTTTGGTGAAGAGGTGCCTCTTGGATGGGACGCATCCTTAAAAGGCTATATAAGGGAGAAGAGAAGTATTACATGCATTCAATTTGATTGAAAGTCATATAAGTGTGAGAGAGAAGGAAGAGAGGAAGAGCAAAAAATGAAATAGAATCTCTTAAGAAAAGAAGTGTGAAGGGAAGATTTATTCTAATGAAGAATATCATTTGAGAATTATGAAAGAGAGGAGAGTAGAAATTATATAAGAAAATTAGTGAGAGAAAAAGTGTAAGAGAAGCAAAGCCATCATTTGATTGAAGAAGCAATCATACACTGTTTGAGGAGAAGCAATCAGTCAAAGAGAGATCTCAGTCACCTTCAAGCAAAAGGTATGAGAAATGTTGCTTGCTTTTGGTGTCATAAGGTTGGCCATATTGCTAAATTATGTCCAAGCGGAGTAAAGAGATCCTCAAGGTATGTCAAAGGCTATGGAGCCCCTAAAAGATATAAGAAGGGCCAAACTCAGGTTTGGAAACCTAAGACAGTAAAGGTTGATCAGATTGAGTCTAAGAGTGAGAATTGATTGCTTTCTATAGTAGAGAAAGAATCAGACAGGAAGGACTGTGTGAAACTCTTGTTATCAAGAGTTGTAGAAAAGACAATGAATACTAGTCCTAAGCAGCCTGCACATCAAAGAGAATCTCTTGTTATAATTGAACATGACCCTTGTCAAGATTCCCGATTATTAGTTTATAATGATAGTGCGTTGGATGGTAGGACTGTTGCAAGAGTTGAGAAAACGAACAACATCATGGATGTTGTGGTTAGTGAGTCAAAGAAGTTAGACGTGCCTAAATGGATTCTAAGAGAAAGAAATTAGTCTCATGGATGCAAGAGGATCAAGGAAGTAACATAGGAGATGTGGTCATCCCCTGGGTTCACTTTGTTCTAGAACCCTTTGTGTGGGGTGTCTCTTCTAGGCTTCAAGGAGACACTTTACAGAAAAAGGAAGCATGGTGGATGCATGTTGGGTCTTGGCTATTTTGCATGACAAGAAAGTCATGAATGTGAGTTGATAGATCAGTTTGTATATGAGTTTGAGGTAGCTTGATATGATGTAGTGTCTTGAGGGCTCTTGTGAGCATGTATTCAGATAAGTCTAGTTGCTCTGAGCATGTTCTCGATGTTCAAATCAGTAGTAGGTTGATGTTATTAGGAGTTTGCTTTGCCATGTTGTGAAGTTGTTTATGCCTATCTGAGGTGGTCCTATTGACTCAAGGGGTCAATAATAAGCAAGGAGTGGATCCATGTTGTTTAGGTCTCCATGAGACCTATTGGTAGCATGGGGGCTAATGGTGCCTTCATAATGAAAGCAAATGTTTTGAAATTATCTAAAGCATGGAGGAGGTTTATGGAGGTTGGCAATGAAGTGTTTGACAGGATTTGGATCATTGGTAAGGTCAGATGGGCCATAAAGTCTCATTGGTGGTTCGTTGAGGAGATAGACTTATTTTATGTAGGTCTCTACTAGACATAATGAAGATGTGAGACCTATTGGTGTTCCCATGAGGGTATTGACTGTATGTGGACAGTGTTTGAAGAGTTGTTTGCAGACCTAGTTGGTTGAGGAGACCTGTTAAAGATGTCATGATCTAAATGGAGCATGGAGTTAGGGGAAGCTAACTCAGTTTGTTTAAGAAGCTTGATGAGAAGCATGCATGAACAAAGGGGGAGCATGAGTCTAAAGTGAGGTAAATTTCAGTTTGGATTGACCAAAAGGAGATATTTTAGCAAGCAATCATCAAGGTCAAGTCCAAGGATCAGGTGGCAAGGTATGAATCGGTTTAGGTAAGATCAAGATCTGATGGAGAACTGTGGAGTCATGCGTCAAGCTAATGAGAAACAAGTCAAGTTGAAAGACAACAGATCAAAGGTAAGCATTTGGTCAAGTTTTCTTCAGTAACATTAATTGAAATTGGAGTGAAGAGACAAGGTGGCAGCTGTGGAGAGCCTTTGCCATTGATGTCAAAGGGGGAGAATTGAAAATAGGGGGAGCAAAGGAGTAGAACCACAACAAAGGGGAGTTCATATGTTATTTCATGGAGATTGCCATCAGTGACAGAGGGAGATTGTTTGAATAATTGTCATTGATGTCAAAGGATTGTAACAAATATGAACGGAAATGTCAACCGGAATTGTTGCTGGAAGTGAACGAAAGTGTTGCCGGAAGTGAACGGAAGTGTTAATGGAATTGTCGACGAAAATGTCAACGGTCACATCTTTTGGTGAAGAGATGCCTCTTGGATGGGACGCATACTTAAAAGGCTATATAAGGGAGAAGAGATGTGGAAGTATTACATGCATTCGATTTGATTGAAGATCATATAAGTGTGAGAGAGAAGGAAGAGAGGAAAAGCAGAAAATGAAATAGAATGACTTAAGAAAAGAAGTGTGAAGGGAAGATTTATTCTAATGAAAAATATCATTTGAGAATTATGAAAGAGAGGAATGCAGAAATTATATAAGAAAATTAGTGAGAGAAAAAGTGTAAGAGAAACAAAGCCATCATTCGATTGAAGAAGCAATCATAGACGGCGGAATCGATTTGGCTTGGGGTCGATGGCTCAGAGTCTAGGGGTTAGTGCTCCTATGGGTCGGTGTTCATGAATTGGCCGGGTTGTTGCTTGGCAAAGGGGTCGGTGTCTCCAGTGGGTGGGTGCTCATAAATTGACCGAGTTGGTGCTTGGTTTGGGGATTGGTGTCTCCAGTGGATGGGTGCTCATAAATTGACCGAGTTGATTCTTGGTTTGTGGGTTGGTGCCTGCAAACATTGTAAAAGAGTTATATATATATATTTGGAAGTGGTTTTCTCCTGAAAGGGTTTCCACGTAAATCATGTATTCTCTTGTGTTATTAATTGTTAGATCTTGGATGTTTATGGTTTTCGTGGTTGATTACATTTAAAAGATTAAAATAATTGGCCGGGTTGTTGCTTGGCAAAGGGGTTGGTGTCTCCAGTGGGTGGGTGCTCATAAATTGACCGAGTTGGTGCTTGGTCTTGGGGATTGGTGTCTCTAGTGGATGGGTGCTCATAAATTGACTGAGTTGGTTCTTGGTTTGGGGGTTGGTGCCTGCAAACATTGTAAAAGAGTTATATATATATATTTGGAAGTGGTTTTCTCCCGAAAGGGTTTCCACGTAAATCATGTGTTCTCTTGTGTTATTAATTGCTAGATCTTGGATGTTTATGGTTTTTGTGGTTGATTACATTTAAAAGATTAAAATATTATCTTATACTAATTCACCCCCCTCTCAATATAAGCTTGTGCTTAACACAGCTAGAGTTATACCATAGTATGCTAAGTTTCACGGTGGCTCGAGCTTTAGTCAGACAAGGGAAGCGTCTAAGGAGAAAGGGCAAATGCTTGATTTAGTGATTCCTTTTGTGAATAAATGCATACAAGCCTGTAGTTAATCGCACACAAGATCTTCACAGATTTCAAATAAAACGAAGCGAATCAAAGAACTTAATTAAAATAGCTGAAGCTCATTCTAATTAACATATTAACTATGTAGAGACATAGATTACAGGGCCTTAACATTAGTATTCATCCATTTTAAAGCAGAAAGAAAGTGAAAGACATCCATGAGAAGCAAATAGTTTAATAGGGAAACCTAAATTGCATTAATTTGAAAGTGTTTGTTTACACAAAAAACCAACCCTTACAAAATATTCCATATCCATACATATACACCACTATGAATCACCTGCAAAATACCATTTGCATGTGCAACGTTCGAGGGGAACTTCACTCAACTCTACTTATCATAGACACAATGCTCTCAGAAGTCAAAGTCCAAGGGAAAATACGCAATCCTTTACAACATACCTTTAGTCTGCAATGTGTTGAGCACACACCACACTGAGAGGGGGGGCTGACTCAGTGTGTCATAATAATTTACTTTCTTTCTAATTAACTTTCACAAAAAAACCATTCACATAAGAACAAGTAAATGCAGAAGACAGAATTTACGTGGAAAACCCTCAGTGGGAAAAAACCACACTTGAAACGCTGCTTGGATCTACTGTCCAAATCCAGCCATAAGATTAATAATTCTTTTTACAAAAGTTCTGTAGGCACCAACCTACTTAGAGAACACCAATCTCCAATGCCAAACACCAACTTAGCTCTAGATACCGATCTCTTTAAATTGAAGCACCAACTTCACTACCACGCACCGACTTGGCAAAAGACACTGATCTTTCTGTTCTAAGGCACCGATCTCATTTAAACAATTTCCACCTTCTCACTATTGCTTTGTCAACAAATGATGGCACAATCAAGTCTCGCTCTTCTTCCTCTTCTCCTTGTATATGATAGAAAAAATTATTTCTTATTATTTTTCTCCAACATCCTTTCACCTTATATAGCCTTCAAATGCTTTTTCCAATGGGGGCGTCCCATTAGCAATGCACATTTTCATTAACCAAAGTGTCTTTTATTTTATTTTAATTAATTTCAATTAACCCTCCAAGATGGGCAATTTTCCCAAGGCAGCAATATAAACAAAGAGAGTCGACCTTGTCATTTAGGCATTAATGCTTATAGCCATAAAACTCCTTGTTGCAATTAAACTTTATTGAAAGTCGGTCCCATCAACACAAAATCATTGCTGCTGTAAATTAAATGTATTTAATTGCTGGTCCTCATTAATTAATGACGACCTTCCATACTTGGGCGCTCAAACCAATGCAATTAGTCCTTCCATCCTTGGGCATTGATTTCCAAAAAGGTCACGCTTTTTACAAGAAAATTCCATCAGATAATTCCATTACTTTTTGACACTTCCATTCATTTTCAGCAACAATTTCGTTTGACGCTTCCGTTCATATCCGTTGCAATTCCTTTGACATCACTGACAATTATTCCAACAATCTCCCCCTTTGTCATTGATGGCAATCCCCATGAATTAGTATATGAACTCCCCCTTGTTATGGTTCTCCTCATTTGCTCCCCCTGTCTTCAATTCTCCACCTTTGACATCAATGGCAAAGGAATGTTCAAAACAATCACAATGTATTTCACCAAAATATCTATGGGGCTGAATAATGCAATGATTAGCTCCCCCTTAACTCATGCTCCTTATGACGGATTTAGTGTCTGAGTGAAGAATGGATCACTCCCAATTCTTGTCTTAGAAACTCAAAAGGTTCTTTTGGGAGAGGCTTAGTGAAAATGTCTGCAACTTGCTCCTTTGTAGAGACATACTCTAGTTTTACCTTCTGATCAACAACTTGCTCTCTTAGAAAATGATACTTGATGGAAATATGCTTAGTTCTTGAATGCATAACTGGATTCTTGGAGATGTTTATTGCACTTGTATTGTCACAGAAAATAGAAATTGGATTGACATACTCAATTCTAAAATCACTCAAGGTTTGTTTCATCCAAAGGACTTGTGTATAACATGATGTTGTTGCTATGTACTCAATTTCAACTGTGGCCAAGGAAACTAAGCGTTGTTTCTTACTCAACCATGACACAAGACTCTTTTCAAGAAAGAATGCACCTCCACTTGTGCTCTTTCTATCACAAATGTTCCCTGCCCAATATGCATCAGTATAAGTTATCAAAATGAAGTCCTTTCCTCTTGGGTACCACAAACCAAGATCCATAGTGCCTTTGAGATACCTGAATATCCTTTTGACTGCCTACAAGTATGTTTCTTTTGGTGTTGCCTAAAATATGGCCACTAGACCTACTGCCTGCATGATATTTGGTCTTGATGCAGTAGTATACAATAGACTTCCAATCATTGATCTATACAAGGTCTAATTGACTTATGTTGACTCATCATCTTTGCTCAACTTACACCCTGTTACCGTTGGAGTACTTACTGATTTACAATCATCCATATTGAATTTTTTCAACATTTCCTTAATGTATTTGGTCTAAGAGCTGAAGATTCCTTTACTTGACTGAGTAATTTGCAACCCAAGGAAAAATGATAACTCTCCTAACATAGACATTTCAAATTCTTGTTGCATTACCCCTGCAAATTCTTGAGACATTTTCTCTGTCTCCGCCAAAAATAATGTCATCAACATACACAACCACAATTAACTAGTTCTCACCCTCAGTCTTGATGTATAGGTTACTGTCAACCACTCCTCTCTTGAAACCTTGATCAAGCATCTGTCAAGCCTAGCATACCAAGCTCTAGGGGCTTGCTTTAGTCCATATAATGCTTTCTTCAGCCTACACACATAGTCCTTATTCCCTGATAGAGATAAACCTTCAGGGTGCTCTATGTAAACCTTTTCTTCAAGATTCCCATTGAGAAATGTAGACTTCACATCCATCTAATAGACCTTGAAATTCTTGAATCCAACATATGCTAAGAATAGTCTTATGGCTTCTAATTTCACCATAGGTGCAAAAGTCTCCTCAAAGTCAACACCTTCTACTTGAGCATAGCCTTTATAGACCAGTCTTGCCTTGTTACCTTGTCATCTTCATTCAGTTTGTTCCTAAAGACCCATTTCGTTCCAATTACATTCTTGTCATTTGGTCTGGGAACAAGTTCCCAAGTTTCATTCTTCTCTATTTGGTTCAATTCTTTTTACATAGCATTGATCCAATGTTTATCATTGTTGGCTTCTAAAAAGCTCTTCAGTTCTATCTTCGACAATAGAGAGAAGTTGACATTTTTCGATGTATTCATTAACCTTCTCCTAGTTTGCACTTCAGCATCAATATCACCGATGATTTGATTTTCTACATGATTTTTCTGAATGAATCTGGATGGTGCCCTTGAATCTGGAGTATCTGATTCTTCTGAATGAATATTAGTTGGTACACTAACTTGTTTAGGCCTAGTTTCATCCATTCTAACACTGGCACTCTCTACAATTGTTTGCAGCGTTTTATTATAGCATCTATAGGCTTTACTCTTTGAGGAATAACCAAGAAAAATACCTTCATCTCTTTTGATGTAGCATTTGCTTCCGAACACTTTGAAGTGTTTGATCAAAGCTAGTCTACTCTTCCACAACTCATAGGGTGTTCTACTATTGTTTACCCTGATTTGTCCTCTGTTCAAGATGTAAACTGCGGTGTTGACTGCCTCTGTCGAATATCTATCTGAAAGCTTGGATTCGTTTAGCATTGTTCTTGCCACTTCTTGCATGGTTTGATTCTTTCTCTCTACAACTCCATTTTGTTGTGTAGTCCTAGTGGCTGAGAATTGTCTCTTTATTACATGCTCTTCACAAAATTCATTGAATTCATTTGAGAGGAACTCACCCCCTCGATTTGACCTTAGGCATTTGATCTTTAGATCCATTTCATTTTCAACCAAAGCTTTAAACTTTTCGAATGCCTCGGATTTCTCTTTTAGAAAGGCAACCCATGTCATTCTAGAATAATCATCAATAAGCAGCATAAAATAACTCTCACCTCGTATGCTTTGCATTCTTGTGGGTCCACACAGATCTGTATGGATCAATTCCAATGGCTTGGTTGTCGAGTACTCTTTTGATCTGAGACTCGCTCGCGTCTACTTCCAATGTTGAATAGTGTTTGAAGGTTTTGTGATTTTCAACATGTCTCTTATAGCATTCTTAGTGTTGATTTTCACTAAATTGTCAAAATTCATATGGCCCATTCTTTTATGCCATAACTAGCTTTCATCAACTTGACTCATGTAGCATTCCTCTCCTTTTACTTCACTGAGTATGTACAAATTATTTGATGTTTTGTTTGCATCTACAACTAATTTTCCTATGTCTGCTTTCCAAATCTCACAACCTTGAGCATAAAATGTGAGCGTGTTTCCTTGATCACACATTTGGCTAGCACTCAATAGGTTATGCTTCAACCTTTCAACCTACAAAACATTTTCAGTTTTTGTCTTTCCATTATCAAGACTGATGGTACCTTTTCCGACAATCCTAGCGGTAGCATTATCCCCAAACTTTACTATACCTTCACTCATTTTCTTCAAAGCGAGAAATTTGCTTTTATCCCCTGTCATGTGGCTTGAACACCCACTGTCAATATACCATTGTTGCCCTTCGTCTTGTGCACGAAACGTTGTTTGAACAAGCATAGATTTTTCCTTTTTTTTATTAACTTCCTCTTGCTTCTCTCTCCATATTTTTGTAGATTCTTTCTTTTTTATAATCGGGGTATTCACCTTCTTGTTCTATTTAGGGGTTTCTATAAAAACACTCCTGAAGAATTGTGCTATATGTCCATAGTTGTTACAATTATAACATATAGTATTATTCTCATTCTAATTCAATAGTGGGGCAAATGAGTTATAGTTTATATTAGAAACTCCATAAGTGCATTTTCCATAGTTCCATGCGTATTCATTTCTTGCATGTGCATTACACCCTGTTGCTCTATGACCAAATTGATTGCAAGAATAGCAATAACCATAGAAGTAGTTTGTGTACCTTATCACATTGTTCTGCCTTGACAGAAATGATCTTATGAGATATCTATCAGGGATGTTCTTACCTTTATTTTCTCTATGAGGATTGACATGCTCTGTCTTCTATTCGCTTTCTATATTCACAAACCTCTTAAGTGCATCTGCATAGCTCTTTGGCTTCTCTGTATTTACTTTTTTTGATGAGTCTATAGATTTTGAACTTTGCCTTTTTCAGTGTTCGTTTGGTTCTCATCATAGCCAATGCCATAATGAATGGTGACCTTTGACTATTAGTATGTTACTCAACACTCCGGTACTCTTCTCAAATTTTGATATGTTCTTCAACTCATTTGTTGTCTCCAATTTTAATTTCAAGGCAATCATTTCAGATTCTTGCATTTTGCCCTTGTCCTCCTTTGTTTTCAATTTGGCTCTTATTTCCTCCTCAATTCTTTTCATTTCCTCTAATTGAGTTTTTAAGCCACTATAACCTTGTCTGATTCTTCAACATTCTGTATCATCTTTGTTTTCAATGCAATGTCTTGCTCATCATATTTTTGAATTTGTACTCTTTGTTTCAAATTCTTTTTCTTCAGCATTTTTATCTCTCCTAAGGCACAAATCAGCTCTTCTTCAAGATCTACCACTCCATTTTCGACATCATCCTCTTCTTTCAAGGTGTCTGTACTTACAAAGGCTTCGAGTTTTGTTTCTATTGCCATGAACAAGGTTTCCTCCGTCACTGTCTGATATGCAACCTTCTTGCACACAAACATCCAGCACAAAACATCAAGCGCAACATTGTTGCACAAACCTCCACTGCACTCACAGAAGTACTCAACAGCAACAATTTGTTGCGCTTGCAGAAGTACTCAAGAGCAACCATATATTGTGCTTGCAAAAGTAATCAAGAGCAACCATTTGTTGCGCTCATAGAAGTACTTGTGACTATATGGCATTCGCAATTGTACCCAACACTATGCACCACAACCATTTCACTCACAAAAGTACTTAATCACTATGCACCCATCCATTACGCTCGTAGAAGTACTTGACACTATGCAACCATTTGCTATGCTTGCAAAAGTACTTCAACATTGTGCAACACTTGTAGTTGACTGTTATGCTTGCAATTGTACTTAACAATTGACCGTTGCACTCGCAATTGTATTTAACAACTAACCGTTGCACTCGCAATTGTAAATCTATGTAAAATGTGAAACACATTTCCAACAACTAACATTGAGCTTATAGACATTATAAAATCAATGCATCAAAGTAAGACATAAGATTAAAGATCTCATCAATAACAACACTATTCAAATCAAAGACCATAATTATACATTGAATGAATCTTTCACAACACTTAATCAACACTTAAATTATTTTCCAATCCACTGCCAAATCATAATACTACAAAGCAAGACAATTTGCATATGACAACATCTATACAACATTCGACTATTTCGCATGAGCATGACATTGATAACATCATAGGCATGGTTTCAAGTCGACAACAAGCATTTCTATTTGGTCAAGGCTATAAGGAGCGAGATTTACTTAACACAACTATGATACTCCGCAACTACGATGGCATTACTAGCACACCACTTGGTTTTATTACACTTCCAATTATGGTTGGTCTTAGGCCCCTTAAAGTTTTGTTTTACGTCATTCCTGACTAAAGGTCATATGATCTATTACTCAAAAGTCCATGGCTTAATCAAATGAAAGCGTTACCTTCTACATTACACCATTGTCTCAAGTTTGTGTATAATAATGACATACATATTGTTCATGGCACACCTGGTGAGCTACCTATCCTACCTCTAGGATCACACATGCAATCATCTAGTGCACTTAGTGAGGAGCAAATTATTCAACCTTGCGTGATGCGACTATTCCCACCACATCCATTCATGGTTCCTACCACATTTGAGTTTATGACATCACCTCCAGGTTATTGTTTCTCCTGCATCTACATGTACAACACCAGCACTATTCCCCTTACAAGCTCCTATCCTACATTTGCATCATTGAGTCTACAATTCTTATTTACCCAATTTCCAAGATTGATTTGCAACCTCTTACCATAGATAATATCCAAACATCTGTTTTATCGCGATATATTCCTCTGCCTACACTTACAAAGGTTCCAGCAACTCTCGCAGTTCACTCTCCACATGTCTCTCCTTGAGATGATGAGTGCACTTATTACACAGCTCGTGACTACTTTTCTGGTAGTTCAATGATATCATTATTGTACTATAGCTTTCTCACTGTAAATGGCTTCTTTCCTTTTATTTGTTGCATCTTTAATGTACTTTCCTCCCTCAAGTTTGATTCCATACTTTTTATTCTTCTACATTTGATATCTTTGGCACTTGCCTTCTATTTTATCTCAATATTCTTCCAACCCATTAGTTTTTCATTGTTTGCTATGTTGCATTGGCCCATGCCCATTTGATTGTTTATCCCATTCCAAACATTTGCACAGATTTCTTGATTATAACAGCATACATATCAAGACCTTCTGTCGCAGCACACATTGAGTTTTGAGGGAAGTGGTAGGTTGTTTGGAATCCTCTTCTTGTTGTTGTTGTTGGTTTGAGCCCCTTGGCCTACCTATTTTTTATTGATTCTTGATTGTGCCCTTAGGCTTCTATTTTCGATTGAGCTCGTTGACTTATACACCTATGCTAAAGGTTTATTGAATCCATGTTTTACACACGTGCTTCTCATGGTATTTTTTTTGAGTAGGTGAGATGTCAGATATACAGATTATATATGATTATGGACTATCAAATGTTACGCAGCTACTCTCTTGCCCACACCCTAAGGATCATGATCACATTTGTGGTATGCCTTACCAAAGAGGTATCTTTATATAGCAAATTTTACAGTGATATCTTTCTTGCTTCTCATTTATGATGTTGAGTTATCTTATATCGATTATGTCACATCTTATTTTATTCATGGTTATACGCAGCAAAAAAATTAAGAAAAACCAAGAAACTGCGTTAGAAGGATAGTACTCTCATCATTTCAAGCCTTATGCAAGGCCCATCGTCAAATGGAAGAGATCAGTGAGATCCATGAGAGCAAACACCAAGCTGAATCACCATAAATATCCATTATTAACGTATATTTTGGCTTGGTCGGCTCAACAGATAATAATAATATTTTTTATTTATTTTATTATTTTTTATTTATTTTTTTATTTTATTTTATTGTTTACCATTCTAATTACAGCTTCCAACTATCACTAAGAACCCGACCACCATCTCTAATCAAATTGCTCGGGTTCTCAATTTCAATCACTTCTTGGACCTTTCTACTCAAGAAGTGATCGTCTCTCGTGATAATGCCAACTTTATTTATGCAAATGTGATGACCCGAAGTATAAGAATGTTCTGCTAGGGCAGATTTTTTGTAATATCCCCTACCAATAGAGATATATGAAAGACACAAAACTATGATACCAAAGACCAAAGCTCTGATACCACTGTAATATCCCCTTCAAACAGCTCTGATCACAGATACAAACTTGCAGAATAGATTCAAATCAGCATACACAAATCACAGTATAATCTCTCAATAGCAATTAAAGATCACATTACTTGTTCTTCTGGACGATTACACAATTGAGTCTTTGTTATACAAATAAAAGAATATTAAAATCTAGTCTTAAAAACCTTGAATTCATGCAAACTGGGAAATAACTTGCAATTCTGGAAGTCTCGGCCTTTCTGTGTCAACACACAGGCGCCGTCGTCGGTCGATATATCGCCGACGTCGGTCACTGTCGGTCGGCTTTCTGCCGACGTCGGTCTTCAGTCGACCGATGTCGGTCACTGTAGCCCTTCCTCTGCCGAAGTCAGTGCCTGATGCGCTCTGTACGGACCTGTACGGACTTGGTACGGCCGCCAACCTGTCTCTTCTTAACCCCTGATAGCTGAACAGCCTGATCTCACGAATATAGATTCTAACACAAGATCTATCTCTGTATAACTTATTAGATCAAAACTAAATAAAGAAAATACCTGAAAAGCTCTGTGATAAACTTCTGTGTGAAGTTATCTCTCAACCCTGGAATTCTGTGATAACTTCTGGATGAAGCTATCTCTCAGATCTGTATCTCTGTGATAACTTCTGGATGAAGCTATCTCTCAATTTGGCAATAAATCAGCTGATATCTCACAGCCTCTAAATCACACACAATGAAGAGGGAACGTTCTCCACTGCAATGGAATCCTGGAACCCTTGGCTCAGTCTTCACAGAAGAATTACTTCAATTTTCAATAATCAATAATCTATGCATAATCCCATAATGGCCTCCATATGAAACCCTTATACCCTCAAAAGATATGCCTGCCCTAATTAGGGTTTTCTTAAATTAGCATTAGGGTTTCTAATTTAGAATTAGAGCAAATAATTAACAATTAATAATTAATTATTAATGAGACCAAATAATTAATATTTGATTAAATCAATCAAATATTAATATCTCCCTCAATATACGTCGGATCCTCAAACCGATCGAAGCAGGTGAATCAGGGAGTGATTCCGCATATGACCATACCAAAATAAATACGCTCCGCTGCATATCAAATATCCCTAAAAAGTAGGAGCTCATGCCAAATGTGTCCGAAAGAGCCCGAATGAAAATCAAATGTAGAAATCCTGTGAATCAAAGTCAATCCAAGCTCCATTATGACCCTCTATCCATCCTATTAGCCTACGAAGGTCGTATAATAGGCCAATCATCACATCTGTCAATGTCCATGAAAAAGGGGACATGACATTTTTGGACCCGGTTGTGAGAAAGATCAGCATAGTGCTCTTTTATCCTAACTTGAAAAGAACAACCAAATTCACCGATGTAGACGTTACCACAGCTACACAAAATAATATAAATCCCTTTATGACAAATAGGGTTGGTTTGATCTTTAGCTTTATCCAACATTTTCATGATTGAATTAGGAGAGAAAAATACCTTAATGTTTCTTCTCAGGATCTTCGCCAACTTATCCGTAGTCCCTTCGATATAAGGAAGAGTGACCACGCCAACATTCTCCTCCTTGTCAACATTATCCTCGAAATGTCTAATGCCATGATCCTTTTGCATTCTATGGATGATCTTATTAATTTGTCCCTCCTCATAACCATTCTTCTTGAAAATTGTAGAAAGATGTTCAATTTCTTGACCAAGGTGATCTTTATCAGCAATTCTCTTTGCACGAGTCATTAAGGTGTTTATGATGCCAAATTTTTGTGCAGGATGATGATGGGAATCTGCATGTAAGTAATTGTCCGTGTGAGTTTTCTTCCTGTAGACAGTGTGGGACAAAGAGCCATCATTGTTTTTCATGACGAGGACGTCTAGAAAAGAAAATTGGTTTTATCTTCCACCTCTGTAGTGAATTTTATGTGGTTAGATCTACTATTAAGAAGATCAAGAAATCTATCCAAATTTTGCCCAACATGGGGCCAATTTGCATTTGTGTCATCCACACAAACCGTTTCCACCATCTCGGCTTTAGAGTAGCAAACTCGAGAGCTAAGCTTTCAAAATATTCCATGTATATGTTAGCCACAACAGGCGAGAGGGGAGAACACATGGCAATACCTTCAGATTGTTTATAAATAATACCTCTAAAGCTAAAGAAAGTGGATTTCAAACAAATTTTAACCAATTTAGTCGTCTCATCATCAGAACGAATCCTAATAATTTCAATAGCATCTTCAATAGGGACTTTCGTAAAAAGAGAGACCACATCGAAGCTGACTAATATGTCATCTTTCTCAACTTTAAAAATTTTCATTTCATTAACAAAATGCGTAGAATCCTTTATATAAGAATCAGTCTTGCCAGAAAGGATTTTTAGCTTCTCTGACAGAAATTTGGCAAGGGTGTAAGTAGGAGAACCAATAGTGTTAACAATAGGTCTAATAGGAACCCCTTATGAATTTTCAGCAAACCATATATGCAAGGAACAAGGCAATTCTTTGTAATGAGCTTCTTTTTTAAAACATCATCAAGAGACGAGTTTTTTATAGCAATTTCAACATCTTTCAAAATTTTACTACAGGATCTTTGTCCAACCTTTTGTAGCTCCCAGATGTCATTAAATGATTAATCATCTAATTTTCATAGTCAACCGAATTCATGATAACCGTGGCATTTCCTTTATCAGCCCTAAGAATAATAATATCTTTATTATTTCTTAGCAACTTTAGGGCTACGACCTCTTCTCTGCTAATGTTATTCTTGGGAGGTCTGGCTTTTCTGATAGCAACTGCACATTCCTGTCTCACTTCTTCGGCACCTTCAACCAGAAGATTTTTAATAGAAACCTCAACCTTGCTGATTAAATCTTCAACCAGAACATTTCTAGGGGCAATGGCAAAATTCAAGCCGTATTCCAGAACTTTGGACGCAGCTGGATCCAGAGATTGATTGGACAAATTGACAACAATAGTCTTCTTATCCATAGGGGCGCTAGATTTCTGCTTACTCAGGAGCATATCTAATTTCTTATTTTGCCTGTCTCTAGCTTTATCCAAAGTGAACTGCATGATCCCAGCTGAGGAAGATTCCAATCTGATCCATAAATCATTGCGAATAGTATTGGCCTGTTTCAAAAGCAACCTGAATAAGTCTTCAGAAAGTTTATGCAGCAATTTTCTGACATGTTTTAATTCAGCCCGTACAATGGATAGACTAGCAGATCTGAGGGCATGTAAATTGCGATGGATAGACTAGCAGTTTCAAATATCACATCTTGCTAGCATCTACACCTCGCATGTTACATGGATATCAACATTGTGTAGTTACATTGAGATTGTTACATTCTTGCTTGTGCATGTTTGAGTGTGTGTTGTCTTATTCAATCCATGTCCATAGAGGATCCTCTAGCTGTCATGCTGTCATGTCTTGTGAATCATCGATCCTTATGTGATGTTTTCCTATGTAGCCACATATTTGTGTGTAATTTATGCAATATACTACGTGATATTTTACGATTGCTTCCATGAACTATATCATGCATTTACTATGTTGGTTACCATGATCTTACCTATGCACGTTATTATTTGCGATATTACCATGCTTGGTGCCTATGTTGCCATAGTCCTTACCATGCATCTATGGGGGCATACTACTTGTGTGTGTTACATTGTTTTATCTAACCCCACTAGGGGCACATTTGCAACATTTGGGGCATACTAGTTGTCCCTTCCTCACTTTGTCATTTGGGGGCATCATAACCTTCTCCTTGAGTTACTATTACAATTAGAAAATTATGCATACGGAACTTTCACCGAGGAATGCTATTTACCCCCACACCTTCCTATTATGAACATTATACAATGTTATCCATACTACATTGTTTCACATGGACATAATATTTATCCATCTCTTCTATTTCCACTATGGCAGTGCACGTTATTGCTCCCATCTCCTCCAAAATTTCATCTTCATATGAGCGAACGCATATTTCTATTGAGCTTTATATGATGATATTTTACAATGGTTACATTTTCCAAAATTAATAAAATTATAGAGTGATGGTTACATGCTATTTCTATGATTTTTCATGCATTTTGACACTTCGTCAATATACATTTTATAACACATGATGCATTTGACTCTTTATTTTGAGATGCGTGATTGCAACACAAGTTTTTTGTCCAATCCCTCGCCTCAAAAGGGAAGCACATATCCAGATATTTTAGTTTTCAAGATGGAGCAAATGGAATTGGGCAAAAGTTTTGAGCGAACTGAGAGCACCATAAATGGTCTATTTGTCTACTTCCTTGATCAACAAGTGGATTGGGTTGCAAGAACCCCAAAAAAAAATCTCGCCGAAATAATGTTTTGTTTTGGTTCTCACGAGCAATAGTGACATTGGTATCACTAGGTGTAGATGTTCATATGCTCCCCTTTCAATTTACATTTTACACATTACTACAATTTCACATTGATTAGACATTGACTGTTGTTACAATTGTGCATTGATCCAAATATGGAATATTTTTTAAAATAAAGTAAATTTGTTTTTATACTTTGAAACGCATATGCATTTATTCATATATGCACAACAAAGTATGAGGTAGTATGTAGACACCCAAATTTTAGGAAAAGTCCCTTTGCTATATCATTTTTTACCCGTTTTTGCACACTTGGTCCACTTGTCTATATTTGGTCACTTTTATGACAACGCCTACCCCAAAATACTCCTTATCTGGCCTTTTGCTTGCCAGATGTCTTTAGCATTCTTCCTCTTCAAATTTTGCGCCTTCCCTGCATATCTTCTAAGTTGCTTGCACCATCCCTAAGCGTTTGTCCCTCCTAAAGACACATTTGACAACCAAAGATATGTCGCCAAATCTGCCCACTACAGATTTAACAAGCCGTTAGATTTGTCCCTTTTGTTTTTGTGGATTGTTTTGCATTGGCCTAATTTCCCAAAGCTTTGATTTTGCATATCACTACTTACTATAGTTGGCCACGGCGCATAAGAAGTCCTATATATACAAATCATTCCTAGCCATTTACCAAGTACAAGTATGAGCTAACGGTGAATCCTTATCTATAATCCAAATTAGAGCCTTCACTTTATATTATAACGCTACACTTACGACAAAGTTTTCCATCTTGATACTTCAATCTTCTTCAACCTATTGTGACATCATCTACTTGTGCCAAAAAGAGGGTTAGGCAAATGTTTGTGTACTTGCATCATCACTTGTAGGGAAGAGGAGGTTGAAACCCTTGCTCAATATTCCATTTACACTATACAAGAATTACATGGGATCTGATTCCATCATGCAAGATATGTAGCTACAACTCCCTTGAGGTTGCCTGACCCAACTACTTTTATTCCTTCTCCTTTGCATGTGTGATGTAGAAAATTATGTCAAGAGAGGAAGAAGACATCAATTCAAACCGCCAAATTCACAGATGTGCAAATACAAGACTATACAGCATCAAAAGACAACCCAGCACAGATAAACCCGGAATCCCAAAAGGTGCAAAACACACATTTGTCAGTCACATAGGCACAGGTTCAAATCTGCCCTAGGTAGATCCGTTGGTCAAGAAGCAAACACCAAATTTGTTCTTGCACTATGAGCAATTTTGATTTAACACAAAGCTCATTCATTCCTTCCATACGAGGCCTGCACTTCCATAATTCTAGAATTTTATCTAGGAGTGATTGTTCCATCTCTTTTGCTTTTCATATTGCCCATTGCTTGTCAAATCAATTTTAAATAGGCATTTATACCATTCATAGCCACTATTTTTGTATATTCTAGATATATTTTATAGTCTAGATATACCATGTGCATCTTGTTTTACCATTTAATTAGTGTCATTATACTCTAGTGTCACATTTTGGTAAAACGCTTCATTTTATCACCTTGTCATTATCCCAATTTCTCCCCATATTGGAAACATTACCGTAATAAATATCTAACAAGGATTTGATTGATAGTTTTGGTTATGCCGATTACTTATAAATCTTACACTTGAAGAAGTCTGAAATGTAAGTATTTTCCCAACTACCATAGCTTACAAACATAGCACTTGCCTAGCAACATGAGAGAATATTCAACTAAGACCTATTGTCCTTACCAATTAACTACAAGTAGTTAGTTTGTCAACACTTTCATTATGCATCATAACTAATCACTATACATTATAAGTTGTAAAAGTTGAACAATATTACTTGCTTATCCTTTTGGAGCATGAACGATCATTGAACAATGGCTTGAGCTTGGTATCCACTTAAGCTAAAGGATCTAGAGACCTTCTTTAAGTTCTTGTCGTAGTTATGTAAATGGAAGAGAATGAAAGTGGGATTTATTCTCTAACAGTATAAGACTGGTAAGAAAATTTGTCTTTTCCAAATTTGGCTTAAGGCATGGGTGTTGTACTCCTAAAAATTGGAAACTAGTATGAGTTTTAGATGTGCCACTTAAAAATTTTATGCAAAGAAAGAGCCAACACATATATAAGGGAAGGTTTGTTACAAAAATAACATGATTCACGGGAAGTTAAAAAGAGCATGTGGTCTATATAATTTCCAACACTATAACAATTGAGAGGGCTAGAATTTTTTATGAGGGTTTGTATTATAGTCGATAATACAACTATCAACTATCCAGGTTCCAAACAGAATGCAATGCAAATGCACAACCAAAAGTTGATTGATACATGAGAATTTACAAAGTGATTACAACAATAATCCAATATATTAGGTCCTGGTCACCTACACCATACAGCTAGCAAGAGATCATACATCTATTAATGAGTAGTCTTATGGGTGTGAGAACTAGCCAACACCATAGAGCTTGTAGAATCCACTCCACCTACCTGTTGAGGTCTTGAAGATTAAACTAAATGAAGACAAAAACGTTGGCCTGCTTTGAACCCAGCCCGTTGCATTTTGCTGACTGCAAACAGAGAATGTCAAAATCGAGTGCCGTATATAATTTATTAGACTTTCAGTTCTTGTTTGCCCGCTATTTCTCTTTGTTATTCCTCATTTTCTTTGCTATGGGTTCTTAGGTGAGTCCCATACCATAAAAGTTCAAAATGTAAACTTTTCTGCAATTTTGACATTGGGAACACCCCTTTTCAGGATTTAACACCAGGAAAAAGCTGGATATTTGGAAGTACTTCCCTGTAGTTTCCATTTTGGGAAATAACCAGGATAGCTTACAGATCAAATACTATGATTTGGAACTTCAAAAAATTCTCGGCAAAGAGCACCTCCCCTTGTCTTTCTGAAGATGGTGTCCCCTAGAATTTTTAATATCTATGTTATTTAGATTTGATAATAAGGAAGGCGTGGAGTAAAGACTCTGCAAGTCACAAGAATTTTTAATATCTATGCTATACAACTTTTATTATAGGGAAGATGTGGAGGAAAGACACTGCAAGTCACAACCTCTCAGCCGTACTGTTTTTCAACTCTTCTCGAACTTTCTCCAATTTTTTATATGACATGAAGAATAACTTAAGGTAATTCTTATCTTTAATGTCTGCTGATAATATAAGTTGCACTTATGACATTTAAGTTAAAATTATTTGTAATAAACAGTCATGGCAATCCAGCCAAAGATCTCAGTGACCATGAACTTTAATGAAACCATAAGTAAAAAATTGCATCTGCTGAAGCTTGAATATCTAAGCATCATATTCATAGGTCCAAATTCAGAAACAGAGTCGGAAAAAAAAACAGGGTACCACAATTGCAATGATCAGTAAGATGAGATAATGAATGTTTACATGATGCTGTGTATTTGAAAAAGAGATTTTTGGATTCAACATGTTGAATAAAATTAAATACAATGTTTCGGGTACATTATGTGTGTCCATCCTCAAGGATAAGAAGAAAATGAAAAATGCTCCGAAATCAGAAACATGATGGATCCAGAAATCTATTTTTCAAATCAATAAGACACTTTTAAGATAATGTCCATTTCAAAGTAGCTGTCTATGTGGATACGCTCAAACAAACTCTCTCTCCCCTTCTCCCTCGCACCCCCCCCACTCTCTAAATTTCTTCAAAAACATTGTCAAATGTGATGAACAACAAGGGTTCTAAAAAATGCGAAAATACAGGAGATCTGACTAGCCTCAAATCTAAAAAGGCTTTGAAATACATAGTTGATAATTCCTTTTCAAAAATTTACAAAGTTCATACAATTAAAACAGGAATGTTGTTACCCCTACCCTCTCTCAGAAAAGTGGCTAAGTGAGATCCCCCCACAGCCCGGCTGGGCCAGACTAAATTTTGACGGAGCCTCAAAGGTAAACCCAGGAATTGAAGGCTGCGGGTGCTTGCTAAGGTCTGAGTCAGGTCAATTTTTGGCAGTGTCCTCCTTCCACGAACAATGAAGCTGAAGTTCATGAGTTAGTGGAAGGTCTTAGGTTGGCCCAATCACAGAGAGTGGACAAGTTAGGGGTCAAAGGAGATTCTATACTGGTCATCAACACAATGATTCGCCTCCAAACTGGAAGTGAAACTACCTCTTAAACCTAATATTTGACTCTCAGTCTCTCTTTCATCAAATTTCTTTTTACCATTGCTTCCGTGAAGTGAACAAGCCAGTTGATCTCTTAGCAAATGCAAGGGCAGATATCATAATTTCTCCAAGTTTGAAAACTCTCTGCCATCAAAGTAGCTGGGGCTAATGGAGCCGCTTACGCTAGACTCTCCTTGAATATCTTAAGGACCTGATTTTCCTTGGGGTGGGGGAGAAAAAACATATAAAATAAATACAAAAACGGTAAACAATCTGAAGCATCGTATCTTTGAACTTTATAATTTTACTTTATTCATTTGTTGGGTAATACAAAAACAGTAAACAATCTGAAGCGGAATATCTTTTAACTTTAAAATTTTGCTTCATTCATTTGTTGGTAGATACCCAAGGCCTTTCCCAATCATGTCACAAATCTGTTGTCAATCCCTTGGCCTATGCCATAACTCAAGGCAAAGATGATCAGCCATGGACCACCACCGCACATATCTCCAATCTCTCCCCTGCTCTTCGATTTTGTTGATTAGACGTTTCATGTCTGTTGGAGTGTCTTCCCTGTGTCACTCCTACAAATTGGCGTGCTCAAAATGATTGCAATTCTGCTTCAGCATCCTCCTCCTCCTCGGCACCCTATTTACTGTTTTTCCCTCTCCAATTGCCCATCTTTCTCCTCATCTAATCTGTCTTTAAAATCCCATCCTCCATGGCTGCCTCTGCTGGTCCTTCCCTTCCCTCTTCTTCCAACACTTATCAATTCCTTCCAATTGTCTAGAAGAGGACTTTGTCTGTCATGTTTTGGGTTGTGTGGTTATAAAGATTTTAGCACTGGATGAATCTCCTGGTTCAGTTAGGGATAGTTTATTGTGTTGTTTGGGAATGATTACTGCAGCATTTTATTCTTTCCAACTCACTGTTTGTCACATTATTCCCCCTTCTGCATTGCCAACGGTTGAGGAGCTTGAGGCTTTATGGGAAATCTACTGGCCTATGCTGCTTATCAAATACCGTAATGAGAACCTCTACTTTCACACTCCTTTGGCTCTAGAGGAAGAATTACTGGAATGGCATCCACCAGCAGAGCCAGAGAGGAATGACCACTGCTTGAGTTTTCAAAAAGCAGTTCTCCAGCCTTACCAAACGTCTCGAGTGAAGTAAAACGTCTCAAGGGCTACCTCATTCCTTTGCTGAGCTATAACACGAGTATGTCAGCTGCATTTACAGCAGGCATAGCCTTCATCTTCACACCCTAGAGCAATTGGCTTGAATTCCATGCTTGAAAGGATAATATTTTGGTACATTTTTCAGAGCCCAAGATCACCTTGGTGGCCTATTTGTACACCAAACCTTCTAAAAAAGGCAAATCCCCTCTTATGCATCTCCTCTGCACTGAATTTCTGTCATTTTGTAACAGCTTATTTTTTGTTATTTAAAATTAAAATCTCACTTTCGGTATCTAGTGGCTCTGCCACCTTTTTTTTTTTCTTGTCAAGGCATTTTCCAATCATGGGTGAGGACCCTAATAGAATCCCTTGTTTAACCAATTAAAAAATAATGAATGTTGCATTCTCTGTAATGCAGTTTCTTGCATAACACTTCAAAGAGGAAAATTTAGAAAGAGAGTTTACACTAAAATAAACAGGCCTACATGTCAGGTAGAATGCTAGAGGAAGGGCAAACCTATGGACAAACGCTGCAACAAGAAAAAGAAATTACACAGGAACAAAATTTAAAACAAAATCCTTCATTTGCAATAGCATGCTTCACCTGGACGAGAACCATCTGCAATAGCAAATGACAATGTTCTTATATGGTCTGCCACTACCCTGTAAGCCGTATCAATTTTATCTACATCATCTGCCCCCACTTTACCCAAGTAAGGTCGAGCTCCAGTTGCCTGTTTAAACAAAAGAAGAGCAGTTCACATGAGTACAAAAAGGTAACAAACTCAGCTATGAATACATTGAATAGCGATAAATACAGAAATCATCAAAGATCCACAGCCAAAAGATCACACAAAAGAAAACTTTCAACAAACTTGCCTGCTGCACAGCATCGAATATAGGCATGAAAATATCTGTATCGTAATTGCTCATCTTGTTTTGAAGAATTGAAGTCAGCCGTTCAAATCCCATTCCAGTATCAACGTGTTTTGCTGGTAAAGGCTTCAGAGATCCGTCACTCTCCCTGTTAAACTGCAAAGCAATTAAAGAATCAGTTTGGAACCAATAACAGGAATCACCATCTGCTTCCTTATTGATCTTGTCCAACATTTTAAAAAATAATTGATTTTCCTACTAATGCCAAATAGACAAAGATTTATGTATGAAATGTCAGACGCAAATTCACCCAAAAAGAACTAAGTTAAAAAACATGCCTGAATGAATACAATATTCCAAATTTCGATGCATGTAGGATCATCATTATTAACTAAAGAAGCTGCATTGCGGTTTCCTAGTCTATCAAAGTGGATTTCCGAACATGGCCCACACGGTCCAGTATCACCCATTTCCCAAAAGTTATCCTGTATGAAAAGAGTTATTTTAAAATTACACTCAATAACAGCAAACACATGCATTCAATTATTAGAAACAGTCATGAATCAGAGTGTATAATACAAGGATCAAGTCTGGATGCCATATGAATTTGCATACGAAGAACCCTATCAAGCATGCATGTAGTAGGACCAATCAGCCTAAATGTTTGTGCACTTAGAAGGAATGCAAAGCTGAGGACGTCAAAAAAATAAAATGGTGTGAGAGTACTGATGAACTGTTTATTACCTTACAACCAAATGGTAGAACATTCCTGGGTGGTAGATAAGTGAGCCAAGTATCTCTGGCCTCATTATCAGCAGGTAGTCCCAATTTTTCATCACCTCCAAAATAAGTTGCATAAAGGCGATCCGTGGGCAACTTGTATACCTGCAATTTCATATAGACTATTAATTACAAAATAGAAATTGTACATACTACAGAACATTTCCAAAAATGTTGAAACCAATGACAAAGCTTTAGTTACTATGATAAATGCTGATGCATACTATATGACGGAGCTGAACATAGATGACTTACTGACAATATCTTTATAATATTCTGAAAAGAAAACAAAATAGGAAGACCATGTTGCATTCATTAACAAGTTTTCAGATGAGGATAGAACAGCCACATGAGAGGTACATAGCTGGAGGTCAAGAGAGCGAATTTTTCTAAGGCTGAATGGCTACCACTTTTAAGAACGTCTGTGCGTAGCACCTATGTTCTTGATGTTTATATATTCCTCAAATCACAATATTTCTGAACTTCTCGTGAGAAACACATTTTAATCAGATGAAACAGCATAAGCTGGATTTGGCTTTGCTTATGCACCAGGACAAAGGAGCAAGCAGTGTGCAATTGCTTAAAATGTAGGGTCATAGCGAATCTACTTGTTTTTTATATGCTTTGCAGGAGAAGAACTACATTGATGGAGTCATTTTAACAGCACCAAATCAACTTATTCCAAATATATGAGGCAGAAGTTATAATATCAATTCACAAATCATAGAGAGTTTCACATCCCTAAGAAACAACAGATTTTCCAAACCAAAGAAACAGAAAAGTAAACAAGAATGGTTATTTGTCAAATCAATGGATATCATCAGAGGAGCTATATGTCCGCTGCTCCAGAACAGTAGAACAAGAGAATTAGCCTCTTTAACTATCCTTGTTATAGCTGCATGCCAAATTTGCATTTCAATGACAATGTCTTTGACTCAATCCTTGAGCAAGAACCTTAGAATATGTGAGGCAGAAGTTATACTATCAATTCACAAATCATAGAGAGTTTCACATCTCTAAGAAACAAACAGATTCTCCAAACCAAAGAAACAGAAAAGTAAACAAGAATGGTTATTTGTCAAATCAATGGATATCATCAGAGGAGCTATATGTCCGCTGCTCCAGAACCGTAGAACAAGAGAATTAGCCTCTTTAACTGTGCTTGTTATAGCTGCACACCAACTTTGCATTTCAATGACAATGTCTTTGACTCAATCCTTGAGCAAGAACCCTAGGATATGTCATTTGCTTGTTGGTGGTAATTTTTTCAGCACTAACAATCTCTTAAGTTTTCTAAATTGATATATACCTCTGTGATAGGTATGCCTCATAAGCTTTCTGTCAGACCAATTAAAAATCCCCTCATCAACCAGTGGACTACATCACATCAGCCTGGGAGCATTAGCCAGTGGACTACGTTCATTCCAATTTTCTTCAACAATTCTAACTTCATTTCCAACCTCTATCTCACTCATTTTTTAAGCATGTCTCCATCTCCCATCCTTATTGAATCTTCATTAATATATAAATGGAACCTCACACAGTGATGCAAAAACGTGGTGAATATGGCCACCAAATAAAATGTGTAAATCTACAGGTATGGGCTGGAGAAAAATCCATCTCAATCCTTTGAAAGCACCATGTGTTGATTTACAATACCATGACAATCACTTCTTTGCATTCATATGCATGTGAAATGTGATCAAGGAAGATATGTGTACAGCATCTGAAGGCATGAAATATGCAAATATATATTTTCCCCAATGTTGTCTAGATATGTGTATCCGGCCAAAATTAGCTTGCATCCATATTTAACATGCAGGTCCAGGTGTGACATACACCCCATCCTGCAGCCAAGATGTACTGGATGCAAGTTTGCAACCTAACACACTGGGTACTTTACCTTAATTAGGGCACCCGCCCCACTATAAAATACAATATAAAGGCCAAAAAACATTTAAAAGGTGAAATCATAAAGACTTCAGCACTGAAAGCATAAAAACTAGATTGTAAAACAAAAATAGTCAAATGAAAACCCTAGCTTTATCCCTGCACCCTCACACCCAAGTTTTGGAAGTTTGCACTGGGTTCTGTTTACCGGCACCATGTGCACCCCTGCAAATGTGCATCCATGTAACCATAATTTTCCCTCATATAACAGTTGCTACCTTTAAAGGTCTAAGGCCTTCACAGTCCATAACATAATCAAAATCTGTATAAAAAACTATTTAGATATGTTTTAATCCTGATGATAGATCGCATGTTGTGATAAGAAACGTCGATTCTAAATAACATTCTCTAGTTGCTGCCTTTTTTGAGCAATAGCACTGTATAAATTTGTCTTATCTCAAGAATGCACGTTCTATCCACCTATAGTTAAATGAAGCATTGAATCATTGCACAAATTTAAATGTAGAATACATGCATGCAGTCATAATATCATGTTTTAAGAACAGCAGACATCTCTTCCTAAAAACTATACGCAGTAGTTGAAAACAAAACTAGCTTGTTACACACAAATCAATGCTATTCTGCGAATAGACATGCTACACAGACAGTGGTATCCCAAGACGGCTGTTATTACTTATCTTATTGAGAGAAAGAACTAGTAATATTCATATTACAGGGGCAGATAACCGACTTTTAAAAAGAAAAATTTTTGCACATAAACAGCCTGCGAATCACAATTAAGTACGATTTCAAGATTTGAATGAAAAAGCAGATACTGAGTTTCAAAGCTTCTGTTTCTCAAGAACTACAAATCAATCCTTGATTGCCTTGGCCAAGTTTTTGATCTTTCATCACAATATTTATTTTAACAATACCTTAAACAAATGTAATGGTACCTATAATAAAGTACCTTTTGATATTAATTCTGCAACCATATGGAACTTAAAAGCTAAAATTAACATGTTAACCATAATGCCCAACTAATATTTTAAACCACAAAGAACCTGTAACTTTGGGTGAGTAGCACAAAATTTGCAAATAAATGCAAGATTAGGACAAATAGGACTGAGAGTACATGCCTCTGTCAACAATTCCCAGGCCCACCCAATAGCTTCACGTTTAAAATAATCACCAAAAGACCAATTGCCGAGCATCTCAAAGAATGTATGGTGATATGTGTCCTTTCCTACATCATCAAGATCGTTATGCTTGCCTCCTGCACGTATACATTTCTGTGTATTGCAAGCCCGCTTGAGTTTCCCGAGTGGAGTACTTGGGTGTACTGTACCCAGGAAAATAGGTTTGTATTGGTTCATGCCTACCAAACAAAAAACACAATCTTTTATTGAATGAAGGCTTTGAGTTAGGAAAATATGAAATTCACTTCTGAAAATAAATTGCAATCAATGACACTGTTGTGTCTTTCAGTAATATTCACATTTGCCTAGAACTCTATAAAATATATTTCCCATAATCAATCCCCAAACATGGACTAAACTTCAACAAATAAATGTTTCAAAGTTCTGATGAAGGAGAATAACCCAAAAGTTTTCTTTGTCGATTTGTGATACCCACCATATCGTTCCTGCTATTTTTAAAGATTGTGTCAATTCCCTTTGATGCCAGACAACAACATTTTTGGTGCTTTAGCATTAAGGGATAAGATTCTTACTTAATTGTCTAGAAAACAAGATAATTTTTAGGTCTAACAAGATGTCCTCTTTGCCTAAATGTTAAATAGTGTATAGTTCAACTTATACATCAGTGTTAGTACTAGTGGAAAATATGGACTAGATCTGTGGCCTCATTCAATGTAAACTAGGTTTCTCAATATGCCTTAAATAATTTTGTCGACACTGAAGAATCTTAAGAGGATTTGACAAGGAGAGAAAAGAAGGTGGAGGATAGGATTGTCTTTAATCCTGGAAAGAGATCAGCAGAATCTTCAGGATGGACAAGAAGAACAGAGATTTCACTTCGCTCGACAATGACGATTCGACAACTGAATTAGTATTTACTACTTATCCATTTCTCATCTCAAAATATACTACTACCCACAGACCCGGATCTGGCCTCAGACAGGAGCGCTATGAAGCAAACTCCCTCAAGTTTAACTTTGGTGGGGCCAAAGCATAATGTCTTCTCCCATGAGGTTATTTCTAATCATTGTTAAATACCCGATACGGCTATTGGTACAAGTATCGGGTACGTGGATACAGGTATTTTTTGGAGGGGGGTTTAGGTATGACTGGGTACGGCTGTACAAAAATATATATATAAAAATTGTAAAAATATAGCCATATAAGCAAAATTGACCACATAATATGCATAGAGGAAACAAAATAAGTTAAATAACCACAAAACATACTCATAATTTCAATGCCAAAGGCAAATATGTAATATCATAATATTAAACGGTCAAACTTTGATTAGTTTTATAAATTTATAATAGGTACATAGTGCAAATGTTACAAATTACAATGTGTGGAGAATCCTCCTTGTTGCAAGCTCCTCAAGCTCTTTGGTGCCAAATAGGTAGAGGTAACGGCGTAGATTTAGCACAAGGAAGGAATTTCAAGTTTATGCAACTGAAAAGATGAGCAAGAGTGAACAAATATGCAATGGGAGGTAAAAATGCAATGAAAGGTAAATATGTTGTTATCTTTTGATAAAATGAGTGTGAATGCTGCTTTTAGGGTTGCAAATGCACTTTATAGTGTTTTTAAATGTTTTTTGAGGTCCATATTTGACTTTGACCGGCAAAATAAGGGGGGAGGAGGGGGTGGGGCCGGGCGATTTAAAAAATGCTTTTTTGGGCAGTACACGCTACAAGCGGGCTGGATACATCCCTGCCCCTGCGGGTACGCCTAGTTACATCCTCAGATGTACCCGGGCATACCCGCAGGGGCAGTGACGTACCCTGCCCGTTTGCAGCACATACCACCCGCCGTACCCATACCCGGACATCACGTACACGTACCCGTACCCAGGGGGTAGGGAAATATTCGGTAATGTAGAATCATTGCCTACATGTAAGAAGAAAATCAAGAAAGATAACAAATTAACGTGATGAGCACCTTGCAATATTTCACACTTCTCCTGTATATTAGGTGAGATGTGATTGATTCTAGGCAAAGTTAGAGAGTGAAATGTTTTAAATAATTTCATCTCTTGCAAAATATGTGAATGTGCATCATTTTATTGTGTGTTATGTTGGTGCATGCTCTTTTTGAGTTTTCTGCACTTTCCACTGCATCAAATCTCCACTAAAAAATGCCAATTTTATAAAATTCATCAGTTCATGGAGGCATATATCTCAAGAAGAAATACAAAACTTGCAAGCTCTTAGCATTGCTTCATAGAACACAACCAGTTGAAAAACAAGAGGGTTGAAATGAAAAAGCAGATGAAATTTGATCATTACAGAATGAATTCTGAGGTAACGCACTCTAAGCCTAGTCAAAAATCGCATCCACATCAAGATATATAATGGATTAATGCTAATATCATACCGCTCAATATGCATGTTCTCAGACATGAAGAAGATAAAGCTCTTGTTCACTCAATCACTCCAACTGAATTGAAAAGATGCATCTAGAATAGTAACAAGAGCCAAAAATCCAAAAAATCAACCAACAATTACAAGACAGCCTGAATGCACTGTGTTGGAACCAACATCCCAAATTCCTAGAGAATTTGGGGACACCACTTTAAATATAAAATGTCACAATGACATAACGTTAAGGCTGCGTGGGAGTATTTGGTTTCTCAAGGTTATATTTCTTCTGAATTTAATTGTGCTGGTTTCCTTAACCTTTTTTCTAGTTTCCTTAACCTTTTATGTTTTCTAGTTCTCTTGGTTGATTCCAATTCTATCCGGTTTCTTGGTTTATCTCTGGTATCTTTTAGAATTCATGAGATTTAGACGGTTGTCAATTCATCATGCTTTCTTTACTCTGGGTAATTTCATTTTTGGATGTCATTCTTTTCAACTCCCTTCTTCCCCTAAGTAATGATTGTGTGCCATGTGTTGTAATCACATGTTTCAAGGCAAGTCAGGGTTTTGTGCCTTTCTTGGGTTTTTAGGTTTATTGTTAATGAGAGGGTGACACTTTCGTTCTCATGGGGTTCCTCTTTATATTCATGGTCCTTTAATAAATGGTATCAGGCCACGTGTTTTAATGTTATTAAGTCTCTCATGGATTTGGTTTGGATAGTAACTTTTATCACTTTAATTTGTGCTCACAAGTTCCCAACAGCATGACAAATGACATTTGTTGAAATTACCAAAAACCCAATTTTAATTATAATCTTGAAAGGGTTAATAAGTGGCGCACACAGTACAATTTGTATGAGGTATTGAAAGAATGGTCAGAGAATCCAGAGGAGTGAAAGAACAAGGCAGACTTGGCTTATACTGTTCATTTATTTACATAATTTAACTGCATCTCGGGAACAAGGGAACAGTGGAACAGGGTTCCCAGGACAGAAAAAAGTTTCCGCAGGAGGACAGCGGGGGAACAACAGGAGGATGGCAGGGGGACTGCTATGAAAATATTTAGTAATATAGGAAAAATTAAAAAATATTATTTAAATCTATAAAAAACAATTAAATTAAAATAGCTATTTTTTTGTCCATGAGGTGTTAGTGTGGTGGTAAATGGGTGCTTTCGATAATGAGTAACCCAAATTCATGTGGTGGTAAATGGGTGTTTTCCATAATGAGTAACCCAAATTCATATCCCACCCTTTGATAATATGACCCAAGTTAACGAGGCAACATCATAACAGGTCAAAAATCCATGGGAGTGAATAAAAATGTGTTTAAATCCCCATCCTTAGTATGGTGCCATGGCTGGCTTGGGGCCTAGTGATGTCCCCAAATACACTCAATCAAAAAATTAAATGTAAAAGAATATATATAGCTTTGGGGATATCATGGCATACCAAAATGTCCCCCTTTTTAGGATGTCGCCAAAACATCCCCCTTTATAAGGGATGTCCAAATTTATTTTTGGGGATGCATGGGCAATTTTCCTTACCCCATCCCCCATCCTTTGGACATATGGGACATCACCCAAACCCTAGGGACACATCCCCACATAGCGCTGATGATTTAGGACCCCAATAAAAGAGGCCATGGTGTTAATGAACCGATTATCTGGAAACGACAAGACAGAACTCCTAGACATACTTTGGGTCCTTGTACTGCACAACATGTTGGAGAAAGGAAAGCCACCTGATCTGGGGTGAGTTGATCTCCTTTAACTTGGTCAAATAATTTCATAAGTGCAAGTCAAGATGAATTTTTTTCACAACATTTTATCTCATAGATTGTATTTATTTTTCCCTGATTGGATGCTTGTGTTGTGATGTCCATATGTTTAAGTGTTAAAGTATAGGGTTGGGACTGTCTTGTTCTTTGTTTCCACAATGGACACCACAACACAAGCATCCAATTCATGTAGTATGCAATGTCTTGTATATGCATGGGTATTTTGATTCATATACCCTAATTTGTAACTTTTCCATCCCCAAGGTCTATATTGCAGTCCATGGTATTGAATGCCCTAGGATTTCTAACTCTTTCAAGGAATCATTTAAGTTCATAGGGCGCTGGTTTTTCTATAGTCAGAATACCCTCATCAAGGTCGAGGGGGCTCTAAGCACACCTCATGAACTTCCATTCTATGTGTCTGATCACTTGTTTATTACGGACGTGTGCCATCAGTTATCCGATGTTGTTTCCAAAACTCTGAGGCAAATAATTTTAGGAAATTCCCCAAATTGCCTACTGTCCTTGATAATCAAATATGTTTCAATTCCGTATCATTGAAACTAAATGAGATGAAATTCATGATTACAGGTTCCATACAACAGAGTATTGGAGGGGGATCCTGTTAAAAGGGTTCAAATGGATTTAGAAGCCTTACCAAACGCTAATTTGGATCATGTGCATTTGGAATGCCTCAATCACAAGCATTATTGAGATGCAATAGACTCGAGGAAGGTTAATAATTTATTGCTCAACTCAAGCAAATTAGTTAAGCTTCCTAAGCACAATACTCAAAATGATAGTTAAATTTCAAATTTGCTAGCAAGTCGCTGTATAACAACAGACACAGCACAAGGGCCAGAAAGTTCTACTTCGAGATACCAGGATGATGATGACAATGCACCATTTTTGTACCCAACTAAGCTTGTAATTATCCCTACCTATTCTCCACCATCCCACACTATTACCGGACAACCACCTGTGATTGTCTTACATGAAGAGGACATTATTATTTTTGAAAAGGTATTAGTGGCTGCATCTATAGAGGAGGGTGTTTCAGAACAAAAAATTGTCATTGTTGGTCATTTTGGGGATGTGTTAATTAAAAGCAGTGGGAGATATAATGACCACAAAAGAGACTTGCATTCTTGCCTCCTCAAATACCAACTCCTTTGCGATGTGAGAGTACATGCAGGTTGCTCTTTCTTTTTCCTTATTTTGCTAAAGTTGAGCTGTACCAAATGTCCCTATCAGGTCATCTCTCAGTTTGGGTGACTTATCTTGGAGAGAACAACTAAAGGTTGAAAGTAAGGAAAAATTAAGGAAAGAAATATTTTTACAAGTATAAATGGTATGTGAATTTTTTAAGTTCAGAAAAAATAAGCAATATATGAATTGTAATCACACGTATAATTTACTTCTAATACATGTAAATTTTGGTAAATATAACAACATTTTGTACATTTAGTTCAAAATCTTGGTGAATAGTTTTTAGAAAATTAGTTGATCGGAGAATTATTTTTTTGAAAAAATTGTAAAAATGTACTCAACTAGTGAAAAATAGCCCTTAAAAATGCCCTCATTGAAAGGCAGAAGAGGAAAAATATGGTTATGATTATTGTTGAAGAACTTGAGGTTACCCTAAAGTATAAGGATAAGAAAATTAGAAGGGTAACAAAACATAAAAGGAAAAGGGGTGAGGAAGAAGTCACTGTAACTAAGAAGCATACTATTGTTGACTTTTCTCAAACCAAGAAGGCATTGTCTCAATAATCAAACTATTTGTGAATGCACAAAAAGGGGTACAAGATGAAAAGAAAGAGCTTATAAACGAGATTTGTAGTATAAATCAAACCGTTGAGGAATTGAAGAAACAGTTTGTGGCTGTGGTTTCGGATAAATTTCTTGTGTGGCAAGTGCTTTTTAAAGTAGAGAAGGTTTTGAAATCATTATTTGTTCTTTTCCTACAGTTGCATGAATATTTGCTCCAATTTCAGGAAGCAAATACACAAATTAAGATCAAATATGGGAAATTGTTGGAGGTCAAGTACATTATAAATTTTATTGAAGAAACTAAGAAACAACTGGGCCCCATTGCATCTGATCTCATTACATTTTCCGGATTTGAACCAGGAATGGTGAATGACTTTGTTCATAATCATTGGGATGAGTTATTTGCTTTGAAGAAACAATTGAGAAATACTAGACATTCGTTGAATGTTTTTGTTGAGAAAGTTAATTTTTTGTTCTCTATATTCTTAATAACAAAGTTCAAAAAAGCTAATGGGCAATGGTTGTATGTTGAAAAATTCAAAGAAGTTGTTTCTATTGCAGTCAAAGTTCTTAAACAAGTGGTAATTGTTCTGAAGACTTTGACAAAAAAATTCCTGAATGAATATGCTATGGGACAGGGAAGAAGGTAGAACGTACTCGGGTGTTGATGGAAAAAGCAAATCAAACCATCCTAGGAATTCAAAAGGAATTGACAGTTATACAAAAGAAACCGGGGAAGCCAATCTGGATTGACTTGTCTTATGTGACATATATATTTGATTATTTCGAAGTCTTAGCTAGGGGTTAGTCTAGATGCTAGGCAAAAAGAGTCTTTAATTGGTTTTGCTAAAAGCATTTTCCTGTGTCAATTTGTCTTTTCAGTTGTCTAAGTAGTTGAAACAGTTTATGTCCCGAAGTGCAAGTATTTATTTCTTGTTGAACTCAGAATGAGGGGTTGGAAAAAGGTCGAATAAAAACCATATTTGTATGTTGAATGACGGGACCCAAGCAATTGGATGGTGTTTTAATTATAGAAGTACAACCCTCAGCTATCTTTGGCTTTTGAATATTGTATTTGATGTCAATCCCTGTGTATTTGATTTGGGCTCGTGTTGTTTTCAATATACTTGTTTGTTGTTAAATGCAATCATCATGATGGATTTTAATAATAGATTTTCATTTGAGTTTCCCCTGTTTGAAAATGGAAATTATTAAAATTCATTTATAATGTTATGAACTTTTGAGGGTTATATAGATTTGTGTTGTTTAACTTGACATTTCAATTGGGCATCCTTATTTATAAATTTGGGGATATGTTGTTTCTGTCTTGAATGGGATTAACTTTAAGTGTCATGGGACTTGTGTTTCCAAGTAAAATTGCCTCAGATTAGTATAAGTCTTTGTGGTCAATAATATCAATTTGTAGATTTCTTAACTTTTCCAAGATACTTTAGCAATTATTTCATTAAAACTTCAACATTGTTTGGATTAGGATTATGGTGTGTGCTTTAGATCCAATTGATTTAGCGTCTTTTATTTTCTCTACCTTAATTTGGTTTAGGTAAACCGTAACCGAGTTTGGTTTCCATAGGCCCAAAATGGGAGGGTTTCTCACCCCTTACGGTTTCCATGTCAGAACACTAGACAACATGCTGGATATGATCACATGGAAAGGGGATTCCCTAAGGTACAAGGATGCCTAAGGACTTGACCAAAGCATAATTTCCCTCTCCCATGGGGCACATTTCTAATCATTGCCTACACATAAGAAGAAAACCAAGAACGATGACAAACGGACTTTATGATCACCTTGGAATATTTTGCAGTTCACTTGAAGGATGCTATTCCAAGCCAAGAGCCTAGGAAGAACCATTGCTCTAGTTTGAAGGGCAGCAGTCGAGGCAATGTCTCCCAAGACATAAACATAAGTCTTTGTTGGAGCAAACAAAAGACCTGATGGAAGAGAAAGGTGGAAAAATGACGTTCTTTCTCGATCATATAAGAAAACAACATGAAAGGTGCTATCTATTCATTTATCACCTTCATCAGGCCTTGATAGAGAACCATAAATGTCACAATTAGGTTATGCTAGACCTAGAAAGGAAACTTCCCAAACATGAACAGAAAAAGTAACGGATAGCTCACCCTTGCCAGCTATCCTATGATTTGATCTTGTTAGTTCATGCTACAATCATCTTATCTATGAAATCTAATTTGGAATGATCTATAGTTGGCCTAAATGGAAAGTGTAGGCCAATAGCATTTAAGGATGAAAAAATAGAAGAATCTTATCTAAGTGGTGTTTGAGGTCGACATCATGTCATGAAATACTCATCTAGATTAAGTCTTACAACAATTAAAAAGGATAAAATATCCTGTGAATTGTTGATTTGAGTCCCGCATACCCTCTAAATATCGGAAAAAACATACATAGGCTAATTTTTCTAACATATTTGTCCTCGTCCGTCCTGAATTCGCTTTGTTTTTCTTAAGAATATACATCGACCTGGGACAGGAGATAATTTTTAAAGAACAGCGGATTCATTCCCTTCAAACTCACATGATGAGCACCTTGGAATATTTTGAAGTTCACATGAAGGATACTATTCCAAGCCAAAGGCCCAAAAGCCTAGGAAGAACCATTGCTCTAGTTTGAAGGGTAGCAGTCAAGGTAGTGTTTCCCAAAGACAAAAACATAAATCTTTGTTGGATCAAACAAAAGACATGAAAAAACTGATGGAAGAGAAAGGTGGAAAAATGAAGCACTTTCTCGACCATACAAGCAAACAACATGCAAGGTGCTATCTATTTGTTTATCACCTTCATCAGGCCTTGATAGAGAACCGTAAATGTCACGATTAGGTTCTGATAGACCTAGAAAGGGAAATTCCCAAACAAGAGATGAAGAAGTAATGGATAGCTCGCACTTGCCAGTTATCCTATGCTTAGATCTTGTTAGTTCATGCTACAATCATCTTATCTATGAAATCTAATTTGGAATGATCTATCCTTGGCCTAAATGGAACGTGTAGGCCAATAGCATTTAAGTATGAAAAATTAGAAGAATCTTATCTAAGTGCTGTTTCAGGTCGACATCGTGTCATGAAATACTCAGCTAGATTAAGTCTTCCAACAATAAAAAAGGATAAAATACCATTGCTCATTTGAGTCCCACGCACCCTATAAATATCAGAAAACACATACACAAGCCAATTTTTATAGCATATCTCATATCTGTCCTCGTCCTGCCTGAATTCACTTTGTTTTGCTTAAGAATATACATCAACCTGGGATGGAAGGTAATTTTTCAAGAACAGTGGATTCATTCCCTTCAAAGTTCAAACGTGAAAAAAGTTGAGCAACTAATAGTGATTTGCACTCCTAGTATTAGGCCTTCTTACCCTCCCATCCATCCTCTTAGGTCTTGCAAATTAATTTCTTTTAGTGTCAATATTTGCCTAAATATTTCAGATTCTTTGAATTATTGCTTATTCATTCCCAGCGAGGTTTTCAACTCAATTGTTTTAAACTAAAGAAGTACCCCTTTGCCTCCAATTTAGAACCTGTGGTTTTATCAGATTGACTCTAACACTGTTGAAATTGGTTCAGTTTAGGATATCTGTTATTTGTTTTTCTAGGGAGCCCACAGCACAATAGAGCCAAATTCAATATCCTTGAAAATCACTCTGCCTGTATATCTATCAGAGATTAATTTTGGATATGTAAAATTGGTCAGAAATTTTGAGAGTGCGAAATCTGCCATAGAATTACAGTGTAATTGGTTTAATTTTCTTATCTGTGGATTCAGAAATCATCAACCTAATTTCACGCGAGCAGGAATCACCCAGTAATCAGCTTATCATGCTTATTGCAATTTTTATTTCCCCAGATGTATTCCAAAGCTATTCAATTTATCATCGAGTTGGGAATTTTACAAATGCAAATATATTCCAAAAGTGTTTTACAAACCACCAAATGAATCCGTAAGGGTTCACCTGGAAAGTTTTTTTTATTTCAAAATTTATTTCCACTCAGATCATTGATTATGTATCAACCCTGCCAAAATTCCAAGAAGTTGCAATCACATATCTGAGATCTTGCAATATCCGGTACTTGAAAATTTCTATATCAAATGGTTGACCCATGTGACAAAGGAAAGCCTTGAAATTTATCACATTAAGAATCATTAAAAAAACATTTGTTTTATTCTTGATCTTGGAGCTAAGCATAAAATAAATACTACAATTGTTTTCATTGTAAATTACAAATATGCAACTTGGTTCTTGTTTCAGGCTGCACTACATTTGCAACAATTTTTTGCCTGGATTGCCTGTTTCGTCTATTAATATTTCAAATAATTATTTTCATAGACTGCACAAGGACCAATTCTAACCGTAACATTTTGTTGGCAATTCCAATGAGGATAAAGTCAAGCTTTGAGTCACAATTGTTCCCAAAAAAAACACATACAAGAAAGCATTTTAAGCAAAGATAAGGTATATTTAAGAAGAGTTATGATCAGAAAAACATATACAATTTGGTGGACAACACACTAACTGTGGAGTTTAATGTTTTATAGAAGTAAAACTAAAATTGACAGAGCTATAGTTGCAGAAACAACAGTAATTTATTACAAATGAGAGTGTAGACAAAATGGGTAATCACTAGAGAAGAGATGTACGCCTTGAACTCTGCCTTCTCCATTCCATAATATCTACTGTATGGCTATAGAAGGCATTAACTGAAAAGTTACTAAAAATAGTAAATGAAAGGGTTCCAAATGAGAACCGAAAGGTCAACCTACATGGAGATGAAATGTATCCACCATAAAAGTGAAAATGAACAGATACAAGTGGACAAATAACCAATTTTTTACTCATTGACCATAATTTGAAGCAGTAATATGCACTGGAAAATTCATCAAGCAAACTAGTTTAGGTGCCCCTACAAATATGCCTCCAGCAACCATGTAGGACACCAGACCAGAGTTTAGAGTCCAAATTCCGCATCGAAGGGCCCCGAAAAATGTAAAATACGAAATAAGTATCAAAAACCGAAAAAAATCAGAAATTTTCAGAATTTTACTTTGAATGGCCATCTGGATCAAGTTATTGTGACTATTTTACTGCAAAAGATGACTTTGTCAGAGAGGATATCAAGAAAAATTAGCGAATGAACTTCTACACTAGAGCCTTTATTGTACATGCAAAGTGTAGGAAATTGTAGCAGATTACAGCCTCTATCATAGGAGTGTAAGCCATAGATGTGATTCTCCTTGTATTTTTCATACTAAAATGCTACTACCCTTCACTTTCCACATGGGCCAATGATAGACTGTTCCTCATTAGATCGCATTGAGAACAGGATTTTTGTAAGAACGAACAAAATTATTGGTGAATCCTACTATGTAAGCACCAGATGGCTTGAATATTACAAAAGCCCTGTCTAATCAATTCATTAATCATAGCCAAATAAACTTTGGTGAATCCATGTCAAGCATCAAATTATTGGTAAAGCAGAACCAGGGAGGGGGCTATGACTCCAATTTTTATTGCAGGGGCATTACAATGAAAATGAAAAAATTACAAAACCAGTTAAAATAAATAAATCTTCACCAGAATTTTCTACAAGTAATTTTAAGATGCTGTTGAAGGACAAAGCTGGATGTTTCAGCACTCTCTTGTATATTTTAGGATTAATTTTTCCAAATGGCCATCTCTCAATGATGAATATTTTATTGATGATTTTCTAAGGAAATGTGAGCATGCAGTTTGAATGCAAATTCCTCAAAACTGGTAGTGTAACTGAAAATTTCATCACACGTGACATTCTTACTCTGTAAATTACTCGTAGTTTTCTCTGCAGCACCTTCCGAGAAAAACCCACGATGGCCCCTAAGTGGCACCATTGCCTAATAACCTCAAAGTGGTCCGGCCAAGCGTGCAAAATCTTGGCTCTACACAACTGATCTTGATTCTTGGCACATGCACCACTAGTTTGCTGTGCTTCTGCCCGTATCTTACTTGGATTGTCATTTTTTTCAGTGTCTTGTACCTGATTGTTTTATATTTGTTTGTGATGTTCCAGACACTGGATGTTCAAGCTTGTTTCCAGTCCTCTAAATTAAGGTTTTTGTTAGTTTTGGGGTATTTTGTGAGGCCCATATTTTGCTATGTAAACTGAGGCTGCTGATGTAATTTTTCGCTAATATAACATAAAATTTATGATTCATAAAAAAAAAAATTGCAAATAAATCTCCTCTTATGTCAATTGATATAAGTTTGACTCGTAAGTCAATGAGATTTTCGTAGAAAAGAGCCAAGTTCAAATCTCAGAGAGATGTGTTGAGTTTAGAAATGACTAACTTACCACGTCCAATCCCAAGTGCATCATAACTCAACAAACAAAGCTAGATGCAAGCCCTGGGTGAATTTGACAGTGTTAAGACACCTTGTTCATGTCATCATAGTTTAGATATTAAACACAACTTACCAGGGTGAATTTAACAGATTACATACTTGTCAGCATCTAAGCCGAAGGAATGCTTCCACCATAATTAGAAAAACAAATTCCTAGAGTGAATTTAACAGAACAAACCAGTCAGTTGAAGTATGTAAGCTGAAAGCATGTTTCCGACATGGTTCAAGAAACAGATTACCAGGGGAAATTGACGGATTAAACACCCGTTGGGCATGCCATTCAGACATGACATCTAAGCTGAAGATATGCTTCCCTCATAGTTGAAAAAGCATATTGCCATGCTGACTTCGTCAGAGTCTATCCCCGGTCGTCATGGCATCTAGGAATGGCTTCATATCTAACCTGAATGTAAGCTTCAGCCGTAGATTAAAAAACAAATTACTGGTCTAAATTTGAGGGAATAAATATCCATCTGTCAATTAGGCATGTCATGTAAGCTGAAGGTATGCTTCTCCGATTTTTAAAAAAAATAGCGGGGTTAATTTAACAGAATAGAAACCAGTTGGCCATAGCATACAAGCCATAGGTAAGCTTCTGCCATAGTCTGAAAAACAGACTATCAGGTTGAATTTCACAGGATAAATACTAATACCCATCAGTCAAGGGTTCAAATCCAAACTTATGCTTCTCCCATAGCTTTTAAAAAGGAACATTTTAAATGAGTCAAGGGTTCAAAGCCAAACTTATGCTTCTCCCATAGCTTTTAAAAAGAAACATTTTAAAATGCAAATTTGAGGGAATAAATACTGGTCAGTGATTGCATATAAGCCAACAGTATGCTTCTGCCATATTTTTAAAAATAAATTCCTGAAGTAAATTTGACTGAACAAATACCTGCCGATTGTGGCATCTAGGCCAAAGGTATGTTTCTGCCATAGTTTGAAAAACAACTACAGGGGTCAATTTGATTATCGAATACCCACTGGTTGTGGCATCTAAAACCAAAGGTATGTTTCTGTCATAGTTTGAAAAAAAACTATCTGGATAAATTTGACCGAATAAATACAGATAGCTCATTCATCTAAAGCTAATTTTATGCTTCAAACATAATTTTAAGAACAAATTAGCAGGATGAATTTGACGGAAAAAATACCCGTCAGACATAGCATCTAACCAGAAGGTATGCTTCCGCCATATTTTAACCAGGGTAAATTGGGCTAAATAACTACCAGTTAGTCGTGGCGTATAAGATAAAGGTATGCTTCCGCTGTATTCCAATAGACAAAATCCCAAGTGAATTTCACGGAATAAACACCCGTCAGTCTTGGCATCAAAGCAAATGTATGTTTCAGCCACAATTTGATGAACAAATTTCCAGGATAATTTTGACCGAATAAATACCATTTGCCGGTGGCATCCAAGATGTAGGTATGCTTCCACCGTAATAACTGAAAAAAAAATCAAATTAAACCAAAACAAAATTGATCTTCATTTCCACAAGAAGACATTTCAACTATTTTAATTTACTTCATTTGGATATGATCGCGCTGTTATTAATAAATCATAAACGCACTCTTTATCCAGGAAAACATTAGATGATTTGTTTATTTTTGTGAATATCGAAATCTGAATTATTTTTAATGTTATTAACATTTCGAAGCGATATATGAAGAATACCTGCATTGGCAAAGAGCAGAGTAGGATCGTCCACCGGAACAACGGGGCTCGATTGCCAAAACGTGTGATCTTTTGACTCGAAAAAACTGATAAATTCCTCTCGCACTCGATTTGCTGACCACTGAACGCCATTGCGGTTTTCCATTTGAGAGCTCGACATGGCTGCCAATTATTATTGCAATCCCTAGCCCTGCAAAATATCTCTCTCAACCCTAGCACTACAAATTATTGTTCCAAACCCTTACCGTCCAAATTATTTTCTAAAACCCTATCACTGTAGATATATTTCAGGCCCCAAAAAAAATCAATTGTAACCAAAAAAAAAATCAATTTGCATTTGCAGATCGGTAGTTTTTGGAGTTTTCTTTTTTTTTTAAAGGATGTCATTTTTACGGGGAAAAGAAAAGGTATGACTTGGCCAGCAAGTTTAGAACGTAAATTTAATTTGAAAAGGTTGTCAAGTGAAAGGGGGCATTTTGTCCTTTTTAGTGCGACTCCTCTCTCACTACCAATCAAAACTTTGATGGGTTCTTTGTTGGTTCCTTCATTTGCGGGAATTTGAGGGAAATATCTTCTTTTCTTTTTTTTTAAAAGTGGATGTTTATTTGAAAAATATTTAGATGTAGAGATAAAAAAATTCAATGGCATTGTATATTTATGGTATTTATGTGCACGTTTTTGTAGGTGATTTTCTTCATGTTCGATGCTCTAATGTTTCTCCCACTTCTTTCGTTGTGTCCCTTTTTCCTCTCTTTTTTTTTTAGTTGCCTTCTTCAACCTTAATCTCTGTTCTAGATACTTGTAAAATATGACTAGGGTTTCATGAGTGTTCATCTGCCTTGGGCATGCTCAATATGTTCAAGAAATAAGGGGACTTTGACTCTCTTGTGCTTTGAATCACCATCTAGATTGCCTTCAGTTGATGGTGCCCACTTTACTCTTTGTCCAACATCTTCTTTAACCATGAACAATAGTTTTCCCTTGCCCTTTCTTAGGACCCTTTATATTCTTTTTAAGGGTGTCCTAACTCGTACCATTTCAACGCTTGAAGCTCTTCACAGCAGTCACTTTTGTGTAAAATCTTCTAGTCTCCCTTATTATTAATCTAAGCATTGAGGCTTTTGAGTAAGAAGATCATTTTCAAGGCCATGGCCTCGTCTATAGATTTGTTGGGTTTCTCCTAAGCCTAAAAAGCATCATCAGTGGATTCCTGGAAAACATTTATTTTGAATGAGATTTTCATCTATCCATGTGCACATGGTTTTTTCATCATTAAGTGTAAAAAAGTTGAGGATATGAACACTATTCTCAAAGCTAGACCTTGGTTCCAAAAGGGAGTTGTTCTTTCTATGAAGCCATGGTACTCTTTCAATCCTTCCTTGAACCTTGCCTTTTATTCCTATATGGGTGAGGTGGTTGAACCTCCCTCTTCACTTATAGTCTCCTTCACCCTCTCTTCCATTGGGAATGTTCTTGGCTTTTTCCACTTTTGGTCTTCGAAAATAGTCAACAAACATTTCACCACTTTTGCCAAAATTTGTGTGGAGATTGATTTTGAAAATGTTCTTCCAAAGGAAATATGGCTCAAAATAGGTGACAGTGTTTGGAAACAAATATTGGATTATGAGCATGTGTCATTCAAGTGTCATGAGCTTCTCCCTTGGCATCATGTTGCTAAGTGTCATTTGAAGCCTACTACATAAATTGTTGGTCTGGGTGGTGTGAAAAATAAATCTAAGAAGTTGTGTCCTTCTTGGTGGTGTGGTGTTGAAAAACACCATCATTCAATGGTTCTGACTTCTTTCATCAAAGTGTAAGTTATTCATTCCCCCTATGGGAATTTTCTTTATTTTCCTCCTCTTCGGTAAGTTTCACCACCCCCTAAAACCAGTTTTCCTACTTCCTCTGACATGACAACCTTTCTTCTTTTTAAGGATGCTCTCTCTTTTTCTCTTTCTTCTTAGCAGATTGTGTTCCCTCCTAAAGAGATTTATCTTCCTCTCAACTACTCAATGTCATCTCCTCTCCAATACAAGGTTCTTTCATAGGGTTCCTCAAATTCTCATAAATTTTCTTCCTCTCCTCTTCTATATTCTTGTGCACTTTTCATTCCCTTGCAAAAACAATCAGCTACCATCTATAGGTTTCCCACTAAAGTAGTTATTTTTTGCATTCTCACTTTCTAAAGTTGCCCATAGTGGAGTCCATTATTCCTAATTGGATAAAGGTTAATAAAAATAAAGGTTTAGGGAAGCAATATCCCCCTAATTGGATCATCCTCAGATCAGGGAAATTAGCAGAATTTGCTTTGGTTATTTTTGTCATTTTTGTCTTAGGTTTCTTGGGCATTATAACACTCTTCTTTCTCCCTCTTTCTCTCTTTCCTCTTCTATTCTTCTCTCTCTTAGTCTCTTGTTTTAAGTTATGCTCAAGTGAGGGCCCCAAATATGATCCCCTCATTCAACCAATCAAATCAATGCTTATATGTCTTAATTTCAAGGTGCTTATTCTAGATTTGTCACATAATTTTACTTGTTGAAGGGTTTGATATTGATTAACGACTTTATCACTTTTTTCATAAATTTCTCGGTGATAGATAGATAAATAGCATCAATCTAGTTATATTGTTATGTCGGGCTTGGGGGGAAATGGAAAAAAATGGGGCTCTAAACTCCATTATATAACTAGGATATCATAATTTTCTTATTGCCTTATCCAAGTGTATACACCTAATTTTGGTACAATGCTTGTAATTACAATATTATTATCATGTTCTGGTATATATTGGATCATTAGCATATTTTAGGCTTTTATTGGCACATTTCTATTTGTGTTGGACCCTGTATTGCCCACCCATGTCATTTTTCATCCCTGAATATTTTTTGATATACCATTTAGTTGCCATGTGATCCACCCAGGTGTCCTACAAATCATCTAGGTCCCTATTTCAAGGGTTTTTCCATCTTGCCAAAAGTGGTTTTGACCCCTGACATATTGTACAAAAGTGGTTAAATTAGTTGTAGATACATTGGCCCTTTTCCCTGTGTTATTGTGTCTCATTATGCTTGATTGTCAGTTTCCCCACTTCGGTATAGTTGGACTGTATGCCAATATGTCCTAATTTGAATTCACGAAGTCTATATATACACAAGTACCTTAATGCATTTCAAGACAAGTATTATAAACTTGCATTGATCACATTTTACACTTTCAAGGATGACATCTATATATCAGTTATATTAATTTCATTTTTCTACATACATGTACCAAAGGATGGATTAAGGGAAAGAACATATACTATCATAGGGAGAGAGGGTGGAGGTCTCTCTCACTCATTGAGGAATGGGTCATTAGAATGCATGAAACTCAACTATTCTTGATTCTCAATGCAATATGTATATGACAACCCCTCTAAAGGGGCTCGAGCCAATAACTTTGCATATTTCCTTCTGTCTTTGATGTATTACTAGGTATTGAGGTTTGATCAGGGTCAGATCAAACGAGATAAGATTTTAACATTTGTGTGTACTTACATATATAAGAGAGATTTATGGGTATTTTTTATTGACAAAGTGTTTCAAGAAGTTTTAGACTTGTTAGATCTACTAGCCTTTTTTGAAGCAAATCAACTACTTATGGGAGGATTGCCATTTTCAGAGTATTCTATTTCTATTATAATAGTTGTCATGTTGCACGAAACTAGTCACTACCAAAAATCATCATTTGTTTTCTTAGGTTTCTTTTGAATTTTTCTAGAGCTTCCTTTTCAATGCATTCAACCACAATTAGAGTTTAGGTGAGTTAGAACCATGTACTTATATATCCATTTCCTTTCCCTTTCATTTATCTTTATCATTTACTAGTTCCAGGTACTTTTATTCATGCACCACTTTTGCATTAAACATGTATAATTTACTATATTTAGTTAGGTTTGTGGAATTCACTTATTGTATGTTGTTGGTGTAGTGTTTTGAGCACTTGTGCACCCTCCTAGTGTTACACCAAATAAAAAGAAAAACAACCCTATAATAGTCAAATGAATGTCAAATTCAAGAGTAATTATATTTATGAATGCACTAATATACATTACATTCCTCATCGCCCCTAACTGCCATTATACTTACACCTCTTAAATTTAAAAATTATAATTGTGTTTTATAGGCTTTTAAAAAATTTGTATAGTTATGCACTCCTAATTTTTATCCAGGGGTATTTATTAGTCATAAAATTGCATTATTTTAGGGTACTTATGTGTTTGTCAATTATTGGTTTAGATTAGGCTTATTTTGTGTGTGTTCACATATTTTGGTTATTTATTGTTATGTTCCCCTATTTTACTCCTCATTTGTTCTTTCTCCTCCCCTTTTATTTCCCTGAATTTATAGAAATTTCCAAAAACATGTACATTGTAGGCTTATGGGGTTGGGCCCTTATAACCTTTGTTTTAGGTCTCCCTTGAATTATGGGTTCTCCCTTGTCTTATTTATATCCCATTGTATGTCGACTTGCATCCCAGTATGTTAAGAGAATGCATCAATGTTCTTTATGGAACACACTCATAAGACTTTTGTGAAAATATCATAGAACATGATGAACTAGGTAATGTCTATTAAAATCTAAAAGATCTATGATGCAAAGGTTTTTGAATAATCAATCATCAATAGAAATCAATCGCTTTCCTCTAAATTTTTTTCTATGGTTAAACCTATGCAAGTTGTATAATAGACTATCGTGGAGGTGCCAGAGGAAATGTCTCAAGCTAGATGGGATATTCATATGAAACACTTATGTTGTTATGTATATACTTAAAGCATCGATATACCAAATATGGGAATGCACATATCTTATGTATCCACGGTCATCCAAATAGAATGTAAAATGCACTATTATTTGGCAAAACTAAGAACTAAGTAGCAATATTTGTAGGCCCTACCATAACTTGGGGAGTCTTCCCTATGGGTCTTCATAAAGTCCTTTCGAACTTTATGTATATATATGTTTTCTTAAGTTTATATTTGATCATGTTAATTTCTTACGCCTTCTTTAATGTGGTTAAAGACAAGTTTCTAGATCCTTGGAATTGAAGGTAGGGTCAAATCTTTTATATAGAAATAAGTAAGGAGGCTGCAGTGGGGCTTGTTAAGTGTCTTGTTTGGTGGATTTTGGAAAATCCGTATTTCCATTATTCTAGTGTGAATAGTTTTAGTCAGCTAATTGGTGATCACATGGGGTTGCCTAATACGATTGAGCCCAAAATGCTCAAGAAAGTCAAAAGTAATGAGATTATTTGGGACGTATTACAAACAAGGGCTTTTGTGAGGTTCATGCAATGTATTGAAGGGCACGAAAGGCATGTATCAACTTTGATAGTAAATTCTTGGGATAACATAACCTTAAATATTAATGGAGTTCTACTAGAGGTGACTGAATATCTCATTGCTCATGTCATAGGTTTGGAGCTTGACGTAATTAAAGTCTAAAAAATGGGAAGGGACTACAAGAAATAGAAGGAGAGCTTCATGTTTGAGGGTGAATCACTAGAGGTTCTTTAGAATGGGTTCAATCGAGAATCTCTACTAAGGCCCTATGGAAAACTAGCCTTCCATCTGATGCAATACATTACCCTTTAAGGTAGGTTCAATATAGCCTGTTGGTCTTTATTTACATTTTAAAACTATTTCAAGCATCTTATCCCCTTGAGTCTCCCATTTTATATTCTTTTATTTCTGGAGTCTTCTATTGAGATATTTAAAAAGGGGAAATATAATGCTCCTAGACATGAAGGGGTTATCTTTCTTATCCATAAGTAATTCAAGGGGATGAACCAAATCACACCCAACATCCCTACTTATTAGAAAAATAAGGATGATAGAAAACTTGTGGACATTATAAAGGTTAAGAAAATTTGGATTAAATACCTTGGTAAGAATTTTGGTAAGGACAAGGATCTTACTATTGCAAAATCTCCTCTAAAATCACAAGAAAGTGACATTAATACCCATTTGAAGAGTGTGGCCAAGGAGACACCTACTGCTGGCAAGAATTTGGGTTTAAATGGTAAAACAAGGCACACTGTTGGAGATTCCATTGTATTGAAGAATGAGAATGTTGGCAAAAATAATCAAAAGATTCTGGAAAGGGAGAATATCCCTATTAAGAAAGTGGATTATGGGAAGAGGAAAATTAGAGAAGCTTCCAAGGAGAAAGATAAGGAACATTCAAATAAGCAGCCCCGAAATCTAGATGAAAACTAAAATATTTTGATCAATTATTTAAAACATAAACATAACACTGACAAAATAAAGGAAGAATTTGATCTGCAAAAATTAATCATAAGATGGTTCATGAGGGAGATGACTGAACTTTAAGGTAAGGTAAAAAATTTGTAGTAGGAGAATCAAAGAATGACTCAAAATCACCCAAACAATGATCTTAATCGACAAATTCAAAGCCTCCATGAGAGGGTCATCCTGCTTGAAAACAAAAATGGTGAACTCAAAAACAATATTAGCTTTCTAGTGAACTGAAATAAGGTAGCTATGCACGAAGGGATATAAAACATGGAAAACTTGAGGACTCATTTGGGTGATTTGTTTGACACTAAGACTCTGGTTAAAGGCAAAGGTAAACAAGTTCAATGTAGTGAGTGCCACAAAGATGTTGATAAGGAAAATCTTATTTTTCAAATTGATTTTAGTCTCAAACATATGAAGAGTTATTGGGAATATGTATTTGGTAATTTGGATATGGAGTAGGTTTTTGGTTCTCTTCTAGCTACTTTTGGCATCTATAGATTCTTTAGTTATCTTTGGGTTGTGCTATAGCATTTTTATTGCTACTTCTATTTATGATTTGGTCTATCTTTTGAGGACTTGGTGTGTCCTTTGGTATTTTTTTGTTTGTACTTCTCCTAGGGTTTGGGACCCTAGCAAAAAAAAACCCTTTAACCTTAAAAACCAAGGTTTTGTCAAATTTCATCAAAAAGTTTTACTTTATCTATCATATAAATCAAGTATCTAAGCATGTACCCTAGGCTAGTAAGTAATGTCACGATTTAAATGTTTTCACTTGTCCCATTATCCACCATAACATGTGTATAGGAAGCAAGTCAACAAAAGCATGTATGAACAAAGGCATGTTGGTAGAATCATCATCAATAATTTCATGATCATTAAATATGATCACAAGTTATCATATTTGTACATTTTTGTAGTCATATATAATGTCAAAAATGGTAGCTTGAGTGTGGATTATGACACCCATTCCATAGGTCCCTCTTGTATGCTCTCATGACCCTTCTATCCACCTTTTTGCTGATTCCCAGTCATCCGTAGACTTCCAAAACCTCATTCTAGCTTAGCCAAGTTCCATTTTCCATGCTTATTGCATCCCCCCAAGTCCCAAACCTATAGGATAGGAGCATTGGGGTTGGACTATAGCACTGGACCCTAGGGTGTCCTATTTTTAGCACTCTTATCCAATCATATTTCAAGCCTAGGTGCTTATTTTCTCTCGATTCCTCTTCTTCATTATGTCAGCCTAGCACGAATGCATCTAACCCATGACCAATAGATCTCTATAAAATCCCATTAAAAGTTCATTGAGAAAGGGGTTAGAAATTATTTCATAAGCAAGCAAGAATACAAGCAAAACCACTAAGGCAATTTTTCCCTATTCTCTGCATACAACCAACCAATACAGCCACAAGCTCATTCAAACCCTCACACCAGTCCCTAAGAACCTCAAACACACCCAATTTATTATTTTTACATATGCATAACACTATTTCACAAAGCACAACAAGTGGGATAACTACATATGGTTTGATCCCTCTTCAAAGTATTGGTATGTAGGCATCCTGCCCATACAAGGGGTGTGGATACACGTTTAGTGCATCTTACACACACTACCCCCCCTTTCTCAAGTTTCATTCAAGCATATTGAAGGTCTAGGGTTAAAATTAAATTAAAATATACAAGGAGCTCTACTGACAGTCAAGACTCAAAATTTCACAAGCGGACTAATACAGGGATAGTAGATAAAACCTAGAAAACTCAAATCTTTGTGACCAATTTTGACAATAGTGGTAGGACCTGGACTATAACATCAAACCCTAAAGTGTCTTATTTTTGGTGATCTTATCCTTTCATTAAACAAAATCTAGATTTTGATTTGTGATAGTGTCTCAGTCCTGCACAACCAATACCAGCTTTTGTCTTAGCCGTCTCAATCTGGTTTAAACTAAGTTATATTTCTCCTATTTCATTACTATTTTTAGAAAGCTACAAAGGTCAAATAAATTATAAAAATTAGTACTATATTTATTGCAATATTATTTACTGATTTAGTCAACTTAGAAATTTAACTAAATTAGGAATAAAACTCCAATATTCCTAAAATTGTTAAATCATTTGGTGAACCTGACTTACTACATTTGCACATAAAAACCTTATAAACCCTAGGGTAAATTCCTTGCTAATTTTTTCAATAATTTTTTGATTTTTTACTTGCCTATTTAAATCAAAAATTTAATTTAATTTTTAAAATTCCATAATAATTTTTTAAAATGTTATTTTTCTTCCAAACCCTAGTTGCATATACTAGGTCCTTTTAAATCAAATTTTTTTCAATATTCTTCTGATTTTTTACTTGCATATTCAAATTATAAATTCATATTAGATTTTTAAAATTCCTTAGTAATTTTAAAATAATGTTGTTTTTTAAACCCTAGTTGCATATACTAGGTTCCATTACTTTTGAGGTATCACCTTACATGTTTATGAGCATTTGTATCCTTTTTATGCATATTTTAGTTCATTGTTTAGATTATATTTATTTAATATGTTCTTTCATTTTTCAAGTTGTTTTTATTATTCCATCTAAGCTCCTTACATCTCTTCCTTTGAGATGAAGTGCAAGACTTAGTGGCAACCCTCCTGAATTCACCCAGATTCCTTCAACCTAACCATATACCATGAATAACCATCTCAGGTTCCTTTTATAGATCCTACACATCCAAATTACACCAATTTTCATGAGGATAATTTTGACAATAAGCAGTATGAGAATAACAATGATGATACAAACACCGATGTTCATGACCCACCACATCAGACTCTTGATCCACTTCTACTTATTATTGATAATGAAGTTATCCTCAACAAAGATTTGATCCTATAAAGTTTTTGAGAAAGACTTAGGGAACAACCTCAAGATCATACTCTTATTTCACAATCTATCATGGAAATTAAAAATGCTAAAAAAATTGAATCTTCCATTCCTTCAGAGCAACCAGTTGTAAATGACACTACGAGGGCAACTATGTCTCAACAACCCCATATAGCATCCTAACCTTCCTATGAGGCACCACCAATTATGACTAGTACATCTTTGTCTCCTAATGTGGCAACCCTTGTGTAAGATATAAAATCTCTTCAATCCAAGGTGCTACATCTTAAGCAAGGTGCCTCTAGACCTACACAGGCTTTGGATTCTCTTGCTCTACTTCATACACCATTGACACGTCATATTACTTTGACACCCTTGCCACAAGGTTTTGTTCAATCCAAGCTCACTCTATATGATGGAAAGGGTGATCTAGAGACACACTTGAGAACTTTTCACGTATCATGTCTGGACTGTGTGCCAAATGACTAGTTACTAACCAAGCTATTTCCATATAGTTTAAATGATTATGCTTTACAATGGTTCTATAGTCTACCAAATCAGTTAATTAATGCATTCAATCCTCTAGTCGACATGTTTCTATCTCATTTCATCATTAACATTAGTGATAAGGTTTCCTGTGCCCATGTTGCATAATAAAAACAAAGGTCAAATGAGCATCTCACAGATTATGTTCTTCGATATAAGACTATCTTGGCTAAGATGACTAGCCCCATGGCCGATCAAGAGTTACAAGATCTCTTCAAATAGAGTCTTCTATCAACCTTGCATGAATCAATAATGTTCAAAAGATTCTCTTCCTTTTTTGAGTTATGTCATACAATAAAGGAAAGGGAAGTCAAACTAATTTCAATGGGAAAACTCAAGTACATGAGCATATAAGAAACAACAAACAAGAGAACAACAAAGTCCCATACAAAATAAAGGTCAATGATAGAAAGAATCAAAATTAACCTATAGTCAATATGGCTTTAGATCCCCTTCAATTATCTGTGCCTCCTCAGTGAGCTTTTTTCAATCTACCAGTATCTCTAGCCAGAGTTTTACAGTAACTTTTGGAATGTAATATCATATCTCTCCCTCTTATTCAGGAAGTTGATCTAACAAATCCTCTTCTATGGGGATATGATCAAAATGTATTTTGAAATTTTCACAGGGTACCAGGCCACACAAAAAATAGATGCATTAGCAAGAAACACAAGATACAAGACTTGATAGATGACAACGTTATTGATCTTGGCACTTCAGTTGAGCCTCCTCAAGCAAAGCAAACATAGGATAAAGCTTTGAAAATCTTCTCAGATCCTTTTCCCATAACATTCTAATAAGAGATAGGGGATACATCAGGTGTTTATCATGCATATCATGCACACCATCCATTGGTTACATATCATATACCTTCGGTTGAGACACATCCTTTGAGCAACATGATTGGTGTGTATAATTTCAGAGTTCCAGCTAGACCTTCCATCTCCTTCTCAAAGCAAGAGATAGTTGAGGATGATTCAAATTTTCATGCATTCTTTATCAGAGCTTACATTCATAATCATCATATTCATAGTGTTCTCATATATAATGGATCCAACATGAACACGTGCACTATGATATTACTACAACATTTAGGATATTTAGATCAGGATATGACCCCAATGGACATAGTTATTAGCAAATTCAGTGGGCACATACAAAGTTTATTGGGTAAAATTATACTTCCTCTACAGGTTGGTCTAACACATGTGGCCACACCATTTACTATTGCTCTCAATGTAGGAGTTTTTGATATGTTACTTGGTCGACCATGAATTCAAAAACTTTGAGCATTACCTTCTACAGTTCATAAAAATATGAAATTCATTCATGCTAATCAAGTTTTTACAGTTGGTGGCGTTCTATATGAGTTACCACTCCCCACTTTAGAGCCATTTACTGTTTTGTAGTCACCAGTTTCAGTTCCACCACTAGTTTCAATTTCTTCACTAGTTTTAGTTCTTCCTCCAATTCAGATTCAGACACAATAGAGGCCTCCTTTGCCAGCATAGAGAGTTCATAAACTTCCACAAAGGTCTCTTTTAGATAAACCATAGTTTTTAAACTCTAGACAACTTCTAGCTATAATGTTCACACTCAAGATAATATCATTAATGTCTCATGCCTCTACACACAGAGCACATATTTAGAGAGGTTCTCTTACCACTAGATGGGTCCCTAAGAACCCTATAGTTACATCCACTTCTCAAAGTTAAAATGAGACCTCACAGTTAGGTTTATAATATAGACATTTCAAAACACTTACAACATACGTAACTTTCAAATTCATAGTCTTAGTCTTTCCATCGTGCTTCACGATCATGCACGATCCCTCTCCTTGACACAGGACACCATGATAGAGAGTCTCTCATGAGACTCGTCAGTTAGTATCATTTCTTCTCAATCTTTCATGTACATATTTTCATTTCAGCTCACTTATAGCTATTTTTTCAAAATTACTTGTATAGAGCTTATTTTTAATTGCTTGTACATAGTCTCCTTATGATTGATTGTACATAGCTTATGTCAAAATACAAAAACATTCAAATATTTCAAAATCTAAAAACATTCAAATGACTCAAAAATACCAAAAACATTTCAATTGTATGCATTATCCATGCTTCATATTTCTACTACCATGATAGACTTACATTTGTTATTCTATGCTATTGTTTATCAATATATCTACATTACCATGCTTCACTTGATATTATTTGAGTGTGTGCAGTGACTTTTGGATCCTTGATTGCTTCACTTACCCATTAAATGGGCATCTTACTTCTACATTCAAGACATACATCGATACATTTACCCACTGGGGGCATGTTTTACATGACTACACCATCCAGGTTATGTCATTCCTACACCATACACTCTAGTTATCATGTTGATGTACATTACTTACTAGCTTACACAGATTACTCTATAGACATTCACTAGTATATAACACTTGTGTATTTCTTAGCATATACCTATTATTGTACTCCATGTCCTGCATACTTTCATCTATTATTTTGATTAGTTAGATGTGATTGTATTTCTAGTATATTACATGCCTTCCTTTCTTGCTTTGCATAACTAGATGTGATTGTATTTCTTAGTTCCTATTTTGTCTCCTATATGTGCCTTAGGACATTTTCCAATGTCCTTTAATTCTATTTGTGTGTGTGTCTTAGGACATTTGCCAATGTCCTTTGCTTATACACTTCTATGTGATTATGGCCCTCGTGCCAACCTTGTTTATTTTCAATTATATGTGTATGTGGCATTTGAACATGCCTTGTATGCTTAGTTTCTAGTTTGAATGACATGTGCCCATGTCCCTTATTTGTTTGGCCCCTTGGCCACTCTTGTATGCTTATTGCTTCTTGCCTAGTGTGTTTGTTTGCTTATTGCTTCTCATTGTTTGCAATGCCATGATCCACATCATGCATTATCTTGCTTTTTTGGATGTTATGGTGGACATCAGGCTCCATCCCTCCTTGACAACTATCAACTAATAACTAACCTTTCTAGTTTCAATTCAGTACATTGCACATGTTATTACATTATTATATCTATCTAGGCATACCCTTATTGATCTAACAATCTCCAATATAAACTATGTTATATCTTGAGACATCTTTTTTATTATCATTGTTATATCATATATTTCAAAGCAAAACACACTTGTAGGGATTTTTATTCTGAGGGTAGTCATTGCAGGGTCTTCATTCCTACGCTTAGAAGAGGAAGAAACAAATAAGGGTTTTGTCACAAAGATTAGAGCTCCTACCAGTCAAAAAATTAGTTTTTAGAATACTCAGAATAATAATCAAAGGTCAAACTAGGTAGAATAGACTAGAAAAATAGTGACAATTACATAACAATCCTTAGTTTCAACAAAGGACAAAAATGCTAGACATGAACAACAACACTAGATAATAGAGTGTCTTATTTTCAATGCTCCTATCCAAACAACAAAAAATCTAGATTTTCTAGAAATAGGCAGAAAGGTCAACCCAGCTACAATTTTGTCAAATACAGATCAATCCAGATTTAGCAATTTTAATACAATTTTTCTTAGATAATCCAGATATAGGGGGCATCATGCACGGTATGATGGATCTCACTTCTAGTTTTAGATTAGGTAGTTGGTATGGCTTCTAGATCATAATCCTCATTACAAACACCAATGATTGGGGGCAATGTGCATGGCACATTTGACTTCTTTTCTTTCTAAGTTCAATATATTACCTAGGCATTCTCAGTAGTTACATGCCTTACTCCATCTGCAGGTGGTTGGCATCATTTCAAAGTGGATTTCATACAAAGCCTAACCTCCATATTTTTGAGTGGCTTCTACATAAGCCTATTGCTTAGTTTTAGAGTGGCTTTTATACAAGCCTAATATCCTCCTTCTAGAGTTGGCCAATATTGACCTAGTTTCTATTACGCATTCAGCTATCCATGCCACATTGTCAGATTGCATAACATTCATGGGCTTCAAGAGCCATCTCATATGACACACATTTATATTGGTATTAGTTTATGGCTTCACTTCATGGGTCAACGATGGAGCCAAAGGATTAACTAACCTTTATATTCTTGACCCACCTACTCAGAGGGATTGGACACATAGTCCAAACATCGATTAACACATGCATGACCACCTAGCTTCACTTAGTGGGTGATGATGGAACTAAAGGGCTAGCCTTTGCATTCTTGAGCCACTCTCAAGAAATTGAGCACTCAGCTCCATTCATGATATTACTATTGGTACATCACATACCTAGCACACATCCAACATCACTCAACATCACAACATGTTTTATATTGGTTCACATACCTGATGATGTATATTTGTTCCTTTTTCTTCCTCTCTTTTACCCAACTTTTGTATGTTCTTGTTTTAGATATAGTGTATCTAGTAAGAACCAATCTACTCCTAGTTTTCTTTTGTAGATTTACACTTCATGATGTGTTCTCTCTATGCACACCCAATATTACACAGCTTCATGGGCTTCACCCTTGCAGGTAAGTTCATGCACACTTTTTACTTTTCTTTTGTCCTAGTATTTCACTTTGTTGCATCACTAGAATAAAGGCGATGCATATGTAGTCATATAAAATGTTAAAATTAGTAGCTTGAGTGTAGCTTGTGACACCCAACCCATAGGTCCCTCTTGTATGCTCTCATGACCTTTATATCTACCTTTTTACTAATTCCCAGTCATTCGTAGACTTCCAAAACCTCATTTCAGCTCAATTAGGCTCCATTTTCCATGCTTATTCTATCCCCCTAGGTCCCAAACCTATAGGATAAGAGCATTGGGGTTGGATTATAATGCTAGACCCTAGGGTGTCCCATTTCCAATACTCCCATCGAATCACATTTCAAGCCCAGGTGTCCATTTTTTCCTAATTCCACTTTTTCATTATGTTGGCCTAATGCGAATGCATCTAACCCATGACCAATAGATCTCTATAAAAGCCCATTCAAAGTTCATTTAGAAAGGGGTTGGAAATTATTTCAAAAACAAGCAAGAATACAAGCAAAACCACTAAGGCAATTTTCCCTATTCTCTACATATAGCCACAAGCTCATTCAAACCCTCACACTAGTCCCTAGCCACCTCAATCACACCTAGTTTAGCATTTTTGCATCTGCATAACACTATTGCACAAAGCACAATAAGTGGGATAACTACATATGGCTTGATCCCTCTTTGAAGTATTGGTATGTAAGAAGCACGCCCATACAAGGGGTATGGATACATGTTCAATACATCTTACACACACTAACCCCCCCTCTTTTGCAAGTTTCATTCAAGCATATTGAAGGTCTAGGGTTGGAGATTAAATCAACTCTACAAGAAGCTCTGTCGATAGTCAAGACTCAAAATTTTATAGGCAGACTAATACAAGGACTACAGACAAAACCTAAAAAACTCAGATCTCTATGACCAGTTTGGATAACAACGATAGGACTTGGACTATACTATCAAACTCTGAAGTATCTTGTTTTCGGTGCTCCTATCTTTTCACTGAACAAAAGCCAGATCCTGATTTATGACAGTGTCCTAGTCCTACACAACTAGCACTAGCTTCTATCTCAGTCGTCTTAGTCATGTTTAACCTAAGTTATATTTCTCTTATTTCATTACTATTTTTAGAAAGCTATGAAGGTCAAATAAATTATAAAGATTAGTACTATATTTATTGCAATATTATTTACTGATTTAGTCAACTCATAACTTTAACTAAATTAAGAATAAAAGTTCAATATTCCCAAAATAGTTAAATCATTTTGTAAGTGTACCAATAAGTCCATATATATGATGAACCTCCTCAACTTTAAGAGCACAGGAAGTCAGAGGAGGATGCACATTATAAGTCACATACCTCAGGATTATCCTTAGTTTCTTGTGCCACATGTTTTAGAAATAGATAAAAAAATATCTGAAACTTCACATCATGTTGTGCAACATAATCATTAGTAAGCATGCTAACATCATTGAGTTTAATATTATTTTTCTCAATTAAGTCTTGTATCTTATGTCTCAAACTAAAACATCTATTAGTTACGTGTCCTACACATCTACGACAATTACAATATGTATTGATATCAAAACCTTCAAGTTGTGCCTTTATCATATCAACCTCCATAAGTGGAGGGGCATATGAGATTGCACTCGAGTAACTTTTTTAATACCTTATGAAGAGGTTTTAATTATCATGTAAATTGCCTCCATTGAGGAATTGAAAGGACAAACCTATTAGTAGGTTGTGAGACCACATTGATTGTTGATTTAGCCTCATTATTAGTATCATTAGCCTTGGCTTTGATTTTCATTTATTTGAAACTTGGCATCAAAATATGTGGGAGATTGAGTCCCATACATTAAATTTTTCATGGGGATGATCTTAATGTTAGGAATTAAATGAATTCAAACCAGATTTAATTCACCATAAAATCTTAATTTAAAACACAAACTAGATTTTAAATGTGTAAAATCAAATTTCACTATGCACTACTTATATCATGGAATCAAATCCTCAAATCATAGTAAATGAATTCTTAATGGAGAAAAGTAAAAACTAGTAAAAAACACATGAGACAAGTATATTGTGGTTCACCCAATGTGGGCTACATCCACCAAGAAAGCCCTCGATAAATTAATAACAAAGAACCTCTTATAGAGATTGAAAAGCTCCTCAAGAATTCACACAAGAATTTTATAAATTGTTGATCCGAATCTAAAATTTGTCAACAAAAATACACACATGTTATGCCACACCTGTACCTATATAATAACATACCACAAGCTATTATACCACATCCCGTAAATAAACACATCACCTTGCAAAGTCACACCACACTTGTATATATACAAATGAGGAAGAAACCCACCAAAGATGGAGAAATATGCCATGCTTATCCAAGATAGGCATTATCCAAAAGGAAACACCCATCCTCTACCCAGTCATGCTTATCCAAAAGCCCACCTAAGGAGGAACACGTCATCCTCATCTCTCCTCCACAAAAGGCTCACACAACTTTCAAGGAGATAACAACTAACTCCACAAAACATGGAAGTTAATATGGAAAATAGATATCTAAAAATTAACTCGCTAAAGTAAGGAAGACATAGAAATCAGAAAAATATCTAAGAAATTTCCACTCACATGGAAACAAGGTTCTATAAAAGGTGGAGTGGGAAAAAATGCACTCCCCACATTTGTGGAGCTCTCTAAGCCCCCAAAATGTTCCACTATAGTCATGTGATAGCCCCAAAGGGCTCCACACTTAATAATATCCCACTTGGAAACTATTTCTCCTGAATAGAATCTATCACTACTCCATGGCCACTAAGGCTAACCAAATCTGAACATAGTCTTAACTTGTCCAATGTGATCACCTTGGTCATCATATCCATAGGATTCTAGCTAGTATGAATCTTCTCTAGCTTCACCAAGTTCTCCTCCAAAGCTATCCTGATGAAGTGATAACGTAATTGAATGTGTTTTGTCCTCGAGTGAAAAGCAGAGTTCTTTACCAAATGAATAACACTCTGACTATCTCTATGTAGTCTCCCAACTTCCTGCTCATGCCCCAACTCTTGAAACAACTACTATAACCAAATCATTTCCCAGATATCCTCTGTGGTAGCAACATACTCTACCTCTGTGGTTGACAAAGTCACAAACTTCTGTGTCCTAAAAACCCAACTAACCATTGTATCTCCAACAATAAATATATAGCCTATCATACTTCTATTATCAATATCCCCTACCATATTCGAGTGTACATAAACACACAAAGTGGTATCTGATCTATCATAACATAATGCAGCATCCATGGTTCCTCTCAAATACTGAAGAATCCATTTAATTGCTTGCTAATGCTTATAGATAGGATCACTCATATACATGCTCACAACTCCCACTGCTTGGGCAATATCTAACCTAGTACAAACCATGTCATACATCAAGTTGTCAACTCCCGATGAGTAAGACACCTTGGACACCATAAGCTTTTCAACCTCCATCTTGGGACACTGCTCCTTTGATAATCTAAAGTGGCATGCTAAAGGAGTACCAATAGATCTAGCATCCAACGTGCTAAATATTTCCAAGACTTTCTTCATATACTCTGATTGGGATAAAATCAACTTCCTCTCCTTTCTATCATGAGTAATCCTCATACCAAGGATTTGCTTCGTTGCACCCAAATCCTTCATAGAAAAGGAATCACTAAGCCGAAATATAGGTTCATATTTTATTCAGTTGTTCACAATAAACTCATCACATAATAAACATGATTAATAATTCTCTTCAATAGAATTCATACAGGATAGCTTGCTTTAGACAAGCTTTAAAATATATAGGAGAGTCCTCCTAAAATATAGGAAGTGGCTATAACCACTCCTAATAAGGTGAGTTGGTTGACACAACTCACGTATAAAACATATAATAAACATAGTAAACATTATTGTTTATAAAACAATAATGTAACAATGTAACAACTCACCCACACATAATATAATATAAAAATGTGAGGACTAGATATTTTCCTAACATTCCCCCCTTAGTGCAAACATGAGGAGAAACAATGTCACACTTCTTTTGTAGCTTGCCGCCTCACACATGCTCATGATTAGAATGTTTTTTTAGGATAACCAATAACCTAAACAAGGATGGTTTCATAGGACAACCAACAACCCAAACAAGGATGGTTTTATAATATAACCAACAACCCAAAATAATGGATGGTTTTACAGGAAAACCACCAACCCAAATATCATGATGATGCTTTTTTTTGTGCTATATATTCTTCATAATGTTTTCACTTCAAGGGATAACTTAGGAATCTACTCACTTATTACAAGCAAGAACATTCTAAAAACATTGAAATATAAAACACACAATAGGCATACTGAAAGGAAACACACTACACACTGCTAAAAACAAACACACTTTCCATCAAAGCTATTGTGCGGCCCCATCATTGGCAATTGGTGAGAGGTCGTTAAAACACCTCCAACTTGATGTGATTTCATCCTCCAAAATGAAGTTTACTTAATATAAGAAGTCTTCATTACTATGCTAATTATTTTCTTCCTCATTATCCCAATCAGATTCTTCATCTCTATTTAAAAAAATGAAAGCTTTATCTTTCAATTATCCATCAAGAAGATCCCTTTCCCTTTGCTTGCAAAACATAATTCCATGTCTAGGAATATTACAATAATGACTGAGGAATTTCTTTTGTGCATCATAAGAGGTTGATTCTTGCTTAAATGAAGGTTTAATTCTTCCTTTAACATATGATTTGTTTTTGCCATACATTTCACTTTCTTCTGGTTCAATTTTCTTTGTTCTATTTTCTTCCTCTATCAAAGAAGAAATTAAATATTCCAAACTCGGATTTAATTTACTCAATGTGAAGACCATGTTAGAATAGCTTGGAGGCATACTATTAAGTAATACTGCTTTAGCATCATCATCAATCACATCAATTTTTATTCCAACTAATTGATTGTAAATAGAACAAAACTTATTGATGTGTTGCACCATGTTTTTGCCTTCTTCCGTCTTGAGACTGAACAATCTTTGCTTCAAAGCTACCACTGCACTTTGAGTTTGTGATCCAAATAATTTGTTTCGTGTCTCCCAGATTATATGAGAGGATTTAGCGAATTCTATATGATGCAAATAAGCATCAGATAACCCCAATTGAATAATTGTTATAGCCTTTCGATCTTTACTTTCCCATTTTACTGCTTCTTCATCATCTCTTGCTTTCTTCACTTTTCCACTAATAATATCCCACAAGTCTTTGTTGATTAGAAATAGTTGGGTTTGTACTTGCCAGGTATGGAAGTCCTTGCCATCAAATTTTTCAATATTACTCAACTTGTTCATTATGACTTATAGAGGATGTTGGTTTCCACTGATAATGCGTTTGAAAGACTATATATATATATATATATATGTGTGTGACTTTTAAAATGACACAATTTTGAAGACTTGACACTTCAACTATAGACTATATTAAAAAATTAATTAAAGATTACCTTTGTTTTACTTTTACAAATTTTGATAACACGACATTGACATCTTTACCTAAAAAATCCAGAAAAAAGACTTGATAATACTCTTAATGATAAAAAACTAAACTTAATAAAATAGTAATTTACCCATTTGTTATACCACTAAACATAACTAAGTATATATATATATATATATATATATATATATATATATATATATATATATACATACATATATGTATATATGTATGTATATATGTATGTACATATATACATACATATATACATATATATATATATGTATATATGTATATATATATATATATATATATATATATATATATATATATATATATATATATATATATACTTAGTTATGTTTAGTGGTATAACAAATGGGTAAATTACTATTTTATTAAGTTTAGTTTTTTATCATTAAGAGTATTATCAAGTCTTTTTTCTGGATTTTTTAGGTAAAGATGTCAATGTCGTGTTATCAAAATTTGTAAAAGTAAAACAAAGGTAATCTTTAATTAATTTTTTAATATAGTCTATAGTTGAAGTGTCAAGTCTTTACCTAAAAAATCCAGAAAAAAGACTTGATAATACTCTTAATGATAAAAAACTAAACTTAATAAAATAGTAATTTACCCATTTGTTATACCACTAAACATAACTATATATATATATATATATATACACACATATACATACATATATACATACATATATATATACATACATATATACATACATATATGTATACATATATGTATATATATGTATGTATATATATATATGTATATATACATATATATATACATACACATATATATATGTATATATGTATGTATATATGTATGTATATATGTATGTATATATATATATATATATATATATATATATATATATATATATATATATATATATGACACAATTTTGAAGACTTGACACTTCAACCATAGTCTATATTAAAAAATTAATTAAAGATTATCTTTGTTTTACTTTTACAAATTTTGATAACACGACATTGACATCTTTACCTAAAAAAATCCTTAAAAAGGACTTGATAATACTCTTAATGATAAAAAACTAAACTTAATAAAATAGTGATTGACCCATTTGTTATACCACTAAACATAACTAAGAATATATATATATATATATATATATATATATATATATATATATATATATATATATATGTATGTATGTATATATATGTATATATATATATATATATATATGTATTTATGTATATATATATGTGTGTGTATATATATGTGTGTGTATATATATATATGACTTTTAAAATGACATAATTTTGAAGACTTGACACTTCAACTATAGACTATATTAAAAAATTAATTAAAGATTACCTTTGTTTTACTTTTACAAATTTTGATAACACGACATTGACATCTTTACCTAAAAAATCCTTAAAAAGGACTTGATAATACTCTTAATGATAAAAAACTAAACTTAATAAAATAGTAATTGACCCATTTGTTATACCACTAAACATAACTAAGAACTAACACTTAGTACATAAGTAAATAATTGTCAAATGCCATGAATTTAAACCTAAAACAACTTTAAAAAAATGAAAACCACCAATATGGAAGCATATGACATGAGCTAGATGTTTTGTTGATAACCTGAGATTCAAAGCTCTATTTTTCAAACCGTTTAATGCATTAGAAAGCTTGTTATGAGAGCTTCATAGTGGTATTTATTTTTAAAATTATGATTACATAATAAAAAACCTATTCATGACTTAGTTTTGACGTATTGATAGGTGAGAGAAGGTCGCAACTGACAAGATAAGCCATGGTCGGGAGAGTAGGGGTCTGCCTAATCTAGCTTGCCAAAAATCATGTGGAGTAATACTACAATTCTATGATAAAATATTGGTATGAGCTATTAAGATGCCATAGACACCTCATGCTTTATTCTTTCTACTTGAGAGCTCCTCCATGCTTCATAAAAAATACCTTTACTATTATTTCAAATGCCTCTTCTATTTACATCATCAGAACCACTTGCTCTGATAATTCCCGCTTTGGTACCAAATGAAATATAGATTTAGATTTTATTTAGTTGTACACAATAAAATCATCACATAATAAACAAGAATAATAATACTCTTCAATAGAATTCATATGGGATAGCTTGCTTTAGACAAGCTTACAAATATATGGGAGAGTCCTTCTAAAAAATATGAAGTGGCTACAACGACTCCTATAACAACACCTAATAATTCGAGTTGATTAACACAACTCACATAGAAAACATATAATAAATATAGTAAACATTATTAGTTATAAAATGATAATGTAACAATATAACAACCCACCCACACATAATACAATATAAAAATGTGAGCACTAGATATTTTCCTAACATAAGTTATTTCTTAAGTATAGTAATATGTTGTATGTTCTTTCCTAAAACTAACATGTCATCCACATACAAACATAATATAATAAAAGAACCATCATCAAAATATTTGATGTACATGTAATGGTCAAAATTACACCTTTGATAACCTTGTTTCAACATAAAACAATCAAATTTCTTATACCATTGTCGTGGAGCTTGTTTCAGGCCACACAAGCTCTTCGTTAGTCTGCACACTTAGTTCTCCTTCCCTTTGACATCATATCCCTATGGCTGCTCCATATACAACTCTTCATCCAAATCACCATGAAAAAAATAGTTTTCACATCTAATTATTCGAAGTGTAAATACTCAAGTGCAACTAAACCAATAACAGTCCTGATAGAAGTCATTTTTATAATAGGAGAAAAAATATTATCAAAATTAATACTTGATTTTTGTGTAAACCCCTTGACCACCATTCTAGCCTTATAACTTTTTATCCCTTCATCTTTTTCTTTTATTCTATAAATCGACTTGTTTGGCAATGCACTCTTGCCCTTAGGTATCCTTACCAAATCCCATGTTTGGTTCTCCATGAGAGATCTATGCCCTTCATCCATGGCTTGCTCCCACTTCTTTTTAGCATCTACCTGCGTTGCTTCCTCGTAACACACTGGCTCTCCATTGTCAGTGAGTAATAAATATTTCAAAGAAGGAGAAAAACATTTAGGTGATGTTCTTACCCTAGAAGACCTTCTTACCATAGTAGTTTGGGGTCCTTGTGTAGAAGGTTCCTAAACTGACTCATTAGATACTTTTCCATCTGCAATGTCATCCAATACTATGTACTCTTTCTATTCCTATTCATATTCTTGTTCCTAAAACTAATTATTATACATGAGTTTTTTTGTTAAAGATTACATCTGTAGTCTAATATATTTTCTTATCTTTAATGCTCCATATATGGAAACTAAAGTCATCCTCACCATAACCAACAAACGTGCATTTTTCTGATTTTGCCTCTAACTTGTTCCTATCCTCTTTCTTAACAAAAGCAAAAGCCTCGTATCAAAAGACTAAGAAAAGAATAATCAACATTCTTACCAAAACAAATTTGTTCAGGAATGCCTCCAAAAGGTATTGAAGGTCCTCTATTAATCAAATAAACTATCGTGCTAACTGCTTCTACCCAAAATTGTAAAGGCAACCCTGCGTGTAACCTCATAATCCTAACATGTTCCATTATTGTTTTGTTCATCCTTTCAGATACCCCATTCTATTGTGGAGTTCCTGGAATCATCCTTTGCCTATGGATTCCATTGTTAGAACAATAATCAAAGAAAACATTACTACAATACTCACTTCTATTATATGATCTAAGACATTTTAACTTGAACTTGTTTCATTCTCAATCAAGGCTTTCCACTTCTTAAAAGTGTCAAATACATCATATTTACTTTTAATGCAATAAACCCAAACTTTCATAGTTACATCATCAAAAAAAGTGACATAATATTTGGAACCACCAATAGAAGATACCTGAGTTGATCCCCACACATCTGAATATACCAAATCTAACTTAAATTTTTTCTTTGTGGGTCCAACTTTAAAGAACTTAACTCACTTCTATTTCTCGTACATAGAATCCTCCCAGGAGTCTAAATCAATTTCTTTTAATCTAGTCAACTTGTCTCTTAAGATCTTCATGCCCTTATGGCTCATATGACCGAGCCTGTAGTACCACATAGTTGCATTCCCATATGCATCAACTAAATCACAGGAATCAACAATAGTAGTGAAATATAAAGTACCAACTTTATTACCTCTCGAAACCATAAGATCACCTTTGGTAACTTTCCAAGAATCTATAGTAAACATTACCGAATAGCCCTCATTACTCAATCACCCCATTGAAACCAAATTCCATCTCAACATAGGCACATGTATGATATCCTTAAGTAGACACATGATCCCATTCTGCATTTTCATTTGAACACAACCTTTCCCTACTATCCCACATGGTTCAACATCACCAAGATAGACATGTCCCAAATTTTCTTGAACATAATCAGTAAAATAATGCTTATGTGGGTGGCTAAATCTAATACCCAAGACTTAAAAAAATTGTCCAAAGAAAAAATTAAGGCATCCTAACATGATTTACCTAATGTCACATTTACCTCATTAGTTTCCTCCTTGTTGGTATTCTTATCCCAAAGTGACCAACAATCTTTCTTTGAGTGTCCACTCTTCCCACGATGCCAGCATATCATCTTGGCTCTAGATTTGGATTTAAATCTACCTTTTCACTTTCTATGGTTTCCTTTGATCTTGTCTTTTTGCCTCCCTCTAGTTTCAATAGACAAATCATTACCTGAAGATGATTCACCAGTGCTCTTCCTTCACATTTTCTCACCAAGAATCACACCTACAACATCCTCAAAATTTAAACTTCCCTTGGCATGGACTACATTATGCACAACCATAACCAAGATATCCCAACTATCAAGCAAAAAACATAAAATTAGCAAATCTCTAACTTCATCATCAAATTTAATTCCAACAAAAGTGAGCATACTTACAACTTTATTAAAATCATTTAAATGATTAGCAATGAAACCATTCTCGGACATTTTCATATTAAACAATATTTTCATAAGAAATATTTTATTTGAGATAGAGGATTTCTCATACAACTTTTCAAGTTTATCCATGAGATCCTTTGTAGATTTCTCATCTAAAATGTTAAATACAATAGAAGATGCAAGGCATAACCGTATGGATTCTAATGCCTTCTTATCAAGCAATGTCTAATCTGCATCACTCATGGCTACAGGTTGTCTTCCTTTCCCCTCCAAGGGCAGTTGAAGTTCCTTCTAATACAAGTAATATTCTATTTGCATTTTCCATAGACAAAAAATTTTACCATCAAATTTCTCAACTCTAAATCTGATCTCTTCTCCCATAGCTACCACTCAAGCTAATAACTCTTCATGTGATTTACCACTTCAACAAAAAACCCCACTAAAGCTCTAATACCAGTTCTTAAGAATTAAATGAATTCAAACCAGATTTAATTCAATATAAAATCTTAATTTAAAACACATAAACTATATTTTAAATGTGTAAAATTAGATTTCACTATGCACTACTTACATCACAGAATCAATTCCTCAAATCATAGTAAATAAATGCTTAATGGAGAAAAGTAAAAACCAACAATATAGACCAACAAAAAACACATGAGATAAGTATATCGTGGTTCACCCAATGTGGGCTACATCCACCAAGAAGGTCATCAATAAATTAATAACAAAGAACCTCTTACAGAGATTGAAAATTTCCTTAAGAATTCACACGACAATTTCCTCAAGAATTCACACAAAAATCCACATATGCTATGCCACACCTATGCCTATATAATAACATACCATAAGCTGCTATACCATACCCTGTAAATAAACACATCACCGTGTAAAGTCACACCACACTTGTATATAAATAAATGAGGAAGAAATTCATTAAAGGAGAAATATGCCATGCTTATCCAAGATAGACATTATCCACAAGGAAACACCCATCCTTGACCCAGTCATGCTTATCCAAAATCCCACCTGAGGAACATGCCATCCTCATCTCTCCTCCACAAAAGGCTCACCCAACTTTCAAGGAGATAACAACTAACTCCAGAAAACATGGAAGTCAATCCCACTTCCACAAAACATGGAAGTCAACATGGAAAATAGATATCTAACTGTTGACCAATTTTGCCCACAGGCAAAATCTTGGTCACCTTCTTCACTTGCTTTGTAAGGCCAGTTAATTTTGGGTTGCAGGGTCCAAAAGGTTCAAGCGGATGGTTCAAATGCAAAAAAGTTCAACGGGCTTAGTTCTTGTCCATCGGCACACTATGGTTGAACCCTTGAACCGTTGAACCTTTTTTGGTTCAATGGCTTGGTTCAAGGGTATGTCCTTGGCCGAGGGGCAGTCCAAAAGGTCCAGGCACAACAAGAAAAAATCTGAGTAAGTCTAATTGTCTGTAGTTCAAATTTAAAAATGGACTAAGTCCGAAGGGATTCAGGCGCATTTCAAAGTCTAAGGCAAAAGCAAAGGGGCGGACACGGCTAAACACTAAGGCAAGAGGTAGGCAGAATTTTTGTGGACTTTTTATCTGCAGGAAATGTCCGTGGACAAAAGTCTATGGGATATACACAACAGGCTGGGCGGGACAATTTTTGCGGACTTTTTGTCTACGGGAAATGTCTGCGGACACAAAGCCCGTGGGGAACACAAGCCAAAGCTTGTGAAAAGTCTGTAGATTGCTGAAGAATCAAGTAGGCCCATCAGCAGTCTAAACACAAAGAGCTGTCAAGTTAAAAGAGGGAGTGCCCGCACATATACAGACCAAAGCAGGCCGCGAAGTAGTTAGCAAGCGGCTCGAAGCTGGTAAGCTGCGAAGAAGTTATGAAGGCCCGACAGACCAGTCTAAGGCCTGACAAAGGTCCACAGAGCTTTCAAAGTTTGTAGAAACATTTAAAAGTCTGCGTAAACCATCCAAGGAAAAAGTGACCCATCGAGGTGTTAAGGGAAGGGTGCTATGAAGAAGTTAGCAGGCGGCTAGAAGCCAGCAAAGCACGAGGACGTCAAGTTTGATAAAGAAGACGGCCATTTCATTTTTTTATAAAAGGAAAGTGCTAACCAGAAAGAGCCAAAATAAAGTGACTTGTTTGTTAAAAAGCTCGCCCCAAGGGCCGAACAAGCCAGATGAGACAAAACAAAGAAAAGACAAAGCAAAAAGCATGGTTCTAGCAGAATGACGTCAACTGTAGTATTTTTCTTCTTCACAATGGGACGCGATATGCCCACTTGCAAGGAAAAAGTGCCAATGAGTCTCCTTGGTTTTTTTTCCATATAACATTGCGAACTTGTTCATTTGCAATAATCTTCCACAATTTTACAAAGCATAGCTCTGCTAAAATTTCCACCTAAATCAATAAAGATACATTTTTGCCTCCATCTTAGATAGGTATTCTGTGTATGTTCTAAGTGTTATTTGTGTTTAGTCATTATCTTTGATGCTCTCATAGGCTCAACACCAGTAGACTAGTTATCTACAAGGCGCCAGTTTGCAGCTTACAGGAGAAGAGTTCTTTTTGGAAGTATAAAATAGGGGAATCACTTACAGTGTTTATTGTACAACACCTTGGTGAGTCTCTATTTTTGTGTTTTCATGAGAACCTCCCTATCTTTCTCTTGCAGTCTGGTCCTTCTGCCAAGCCTAAAGTGTGTCTTGTTGTTTTTTATCTGATTCTGAGTGTGGATGTGTGAAGGTCGACCTATTTTTGGTGTATCACCTCCTTAGAGTAGTTTGTTTTCCTGTATCTTTCTTCCCTTTTCATTCCCCCCAGTTTATATAGCTATATATATACTTGTATGTATTTGCACTTGTTGAAACAAACATGATACATCAAAGGGAGCTAGCCCTTATCTAGAGACTCTCCTCTCCAGCTTCGCTATTCCACAGGCGAGAGAGGAGTTTCCATGTTGCGAGGAGAAGACATGAACTTGTTTTCTTGCCACTGGGTGCACTTTCCTGCGTCAACAGTTTTGGCACGCCTGATGGGACATCAAGTTTGATAACTCAGTAGAGTTTTAGGATTAATGCTGGTCTTATTACAACAAATCAATTTCTTCAGCATCTAGTGACTTCAAGTTATATCCGCTGGTTAAGCAGCCTGGTACCATCAAGAAGCAAATTTTTTGGTATGTGTAAATTCCATCATTTTAAGCTATGGGTTCTATTTTTTTGGCCAGCATGGATATGATCCTTACCAACCTTATGGTGATCCTTATCACACTGAATATGGCCAATCTCAACCCTGCTACGAGCTATATCACCCTTGTGCTCAGTCTTCTTAGTATGTCACTTCTCCCACTCAACCCAATCTTTTCGCCAATCAACCAGTTTCTGCCTTCAAGCGAGCACTGCTAGGATACAACAAATATGTAATTGATCTTAACACCAGAAAGGGGTATGGCCAAGAAATTCTTGATCATATCATCCATCAAGTGAAGAATGTGCTAGACCAGGTTAAGAAAGAATGGGCTCCTATTGAAAGAGTGAATTGGCACAGGCTTTCAAATGAGATGCTGGATGTGAGCAGTTTAATTGCATTTATGGAGGAGAAGCTGAGTGTGCATGAGAGGCAACCTTACCAAGTCTATCAACCTACATACTCATTGCCCAATGTATCATATCAGTAATATACAGCCCCTGCTCTTGAGCCAAGTCGAGCTTGTCAAAGTCTGTTCCCCAATCATGTTGAGGAGAATTCTGAAACAATGAATCTTATGTTTAAGGCTAATCTTGATAGACAAATCGAATTGGCAAACCTTCAGATGCAATAGTCCATTTTGACAGCAGGGGAAGTGGAATCAAAATCTTCATTGTCCTCTCACATTGAGGCCCCATCAGCCCCAAAGGAAATGCCTAGCCCAAATTTCTTGAGCTGGAACAAAGTGGTCGAGTCATGGAACAACAAAGAGGAGAAAGACGTAGTCCAACATGAAGAAATTCAAAATGAGGATGACCTGGCCAAGTGGATTGAGGAACTAGAAAAGAAGATGAGACTACTGGGCGAAAAAGAGATGGAGCTTTCAGATGCTGCAGACCAGCTAATGCCAAAGGGTATCCCTTTCACCAATCCACGAGTTAATTTCATTATTGATGAAGTGATGGTGAAGTGGAGGGATGAAAATCAAGAAGTTTTGGCCTGGGGTCTGCCCTATCCTATTTTAGAAAAAGCTCTCCCTTGTGTGCCAAATCCTTTCTACCAGATGGCGCTTGGTCATTCTAGTTCATCCAATGCATCAATCAGTCCTGCCCTCAATCCCGTGCACCTAGATTTTCAACATGCCTCTCTTCAGACAACTTTCCCTATGCATGATCAGACCCTCCCAATTATTCCCCAGCCTCCTCAGGTCTTTAAACATGATCTCCAAATTCTAAGCTGAAAGGAGGAGCATCATAAACCAGCCCAAGACCTTCAAAATGTTAAAGTTGTTGCCTACTCATAAAAGCAAGAGTCCAATCCTAGGACCACGAGCTGGAAGCAAATAGTTGAATCTTGGACCAGCAAGGAGGAGGAGGAGGAAGGTTTCAGTCTAACTCTTGAAGAAGAAGAGGCTGCTCTGCCCCTAATAATGATTGTGACTTCTGAGAAAGTCTTTTCCAGGAAGATTTGGATAGGCAAATTGCAGAATTAGAGTCTAGAGCAGGTCTCCTCAGTGAACGTGTGATGGATGTTTTAGATCAAATGACAGATTTTGTGTCTGAATGCATTCCATCCATACACCTCCAAGAAAGTTATCAGGCCTTGCCTGATATGGATTATGCTTAGTTTATGACTGACCAGGGAGACTTCATGATTGCAACTAAGGAAGAAATCAAGCAAAGTGACGTGGAGGAGCATGGGCAATCTCTTGTTCATGTTTCAAATAATTCATTTGAAGGCATTAAGGTAGGCTATGCTACTCTCCAGGCAGGTTTTGAGCTGGTTAAAAATGAAGAAGGCAGCATTGGGTTTCAAACAAGCATGCAAGGAGGTGGCAGTTCTTTAGATTTATCCCTTCAAGAGGTTAGTGAATCTGAGGACACTTTCTCTGAAATCATCAAGAAGGATGGTTGTACAGTGGAACCCAAGCATGAGGCAAAGGAAAACGAGCCAGTCAATGATGCATATTAGGAGGCTTTTGGTGATGAGCCGATAGCAATTGACTTCTTGATGGGATGCACCAACCTGAAGGACCAACATTCAGTAGGTTTCCAAGAAAAAACATAGTATGTATATGTTGGAAGCATGTTTGAATCTCCACTCGGGGACAAGCCAACTCAGGTGACAGGTAAAAAGAGCAAGTCACCAATTCTCTTTTCCATTCAGCTACTTGCCTAGTGCCATAAGTCTTCTTACCAGGGAGGGGACTTAAGAAGTTTTCCATTTGATCCAGGAGGGAATAAAAAATGCCTGGTTAACTATACATAATAGTTTGTTTCAATTTCTTCTTCTGCTTTCCCTAAGTGCAGTTTGAACAGTTAGTTGTTTTTAGCCTTGTGTGTTTCCCTTTACGTGTGGGGGTGAAAACTTCAAGTGTGATTATGGGATCTCGAGGGCTGTTGTGAACTCTCTTCAAAGTTACCATCTGACTCTGCACCCAATAGATATTCAAAGGCAACTGGGTCCTAAGCATAGCAGGCACACTTCCCTTGTGAGTCGCCAATTTGTTGACCAATTTTGCCCACAGGCAAAATCTTGGTCACCTTCTTCACTTGCTTTGTAAGGCCAGTTAATTTGGGGTTGCAAGGTCCATCTTCAAGGTTCGACAGTTTCGTTTCAAGCATTGGCTCGGCCTAATTCATCAGTTGGCGAGTTCAGTGAGATCAATTTCAAAGGGCACGGTTCCTCAACACTTGGTTCATCCAATTTCAGTTTGTCGAACTGTTGAACCATTTTTGGTTCAATGGGTTTAGTTCAACAGTTCAGTTCAATGCTAAAAGGTTCAAGTAGATGGTTCAAATGCAAAAAAGTTCAACGGGCTTGGCTCTTGTCCATCGGCACGCTATGGTTGAACCCTTGAACTGTTGAACCTTTTTTGGTTCAACCGCTTGGTTCAAGGGTATGTCCTTGGTTGAGGGGTAGTCCAAAAGGTCCAGGTACCCTTTTGAAGGGCAGACACAATAAGAAAAAATCCAGGTAAGTCTAATTGTCTATAGTTCAAATTTCAAAATGGACTAAGTCCGAAGGGATTCGGGTGCATTTCAAAGTCTAAGGCAAAAGCAAAGGGACAAACACGGCTAAACACTAAGGCAAGAGGTAGGCGGAATTTTTGCAGACCTTTTGTTCACGAGAAATGTTTGTGGACAAAAGTCTGTGTGATATACACAACAGGTCAGGTGGGACAATTTTCGCAGACTTTTTGTCTGCGGGAAATGTCCGCAGACATAAAGCCCACGGGGAACACAAGCCAAAGCCCGTGAAAATTTTGCAAACCATCAAAGAATCAAGCAGGCCCATCAATAGTCTAAACACAAGGAGCCGTCAAGTTAAAAGAGGGAGTGCCCGTGTATATACAGACCAAAGCAGGCCCCGAAGTAGTTAGCAAGCGGCTCGAAGCCGATAAGCTGCGAAGAAGTTATGAAGGCTTGGCATACCAGTCTAAGGCCCGATAAAGGTCCACGGAGCTTTCAAAGTCTGCAAAAACATTTGAAAGTCTGTAGAGACCATCCAAGGAAAAAGCGACCCACTGAGGTGTTAAGGGAAGGGTGCCGTGAAGAAGTTAGCAGGCGGTCAGAATCCAGCAAAGCACGAGGACGTCTTGGGAGGATGTCAAGTTTGATAAAGAAGACAGCCATTTCATTTTTTTTAAAAAGGAAAGCACTAACTAAAAAGATCCAAAATAAAGTGACCCGCCTGCTAGAAAGCTCGCCCCAGGGGCCAAACAAGCCAGATGAGACAAAACAAAGAAAAGACAAAGTAGAAAGCATGGTTCCAGTAGAATGACGTCAACTATAGTATTTTTCTTCTTCCCAATGGGACGCGACATGCCCACTTGCAAGGAAAAATCACCAATGAGTCTCCTTGGTTTTTTTTCCGTATAACATTATGAACTTGTTCATTTGCAATAATCTTCCACAATTTTACAAAGCGTATCTCTGCTAAAATTTCCACCTAAATCAATAAAATATAGTTTTGCCTCCAGCTTAGATAGATATTTTGTGTATGTTCTGAGTGTTATTTGTGTTTAGTCATTATCTTTGATGCTCTCACAGGTTCAACACCAGTAGACCAGTTATCTACAAGGTGCCAGTTTGTAGCTTACAGGAGAAGAGTTCTTTTTGGAAGTATAAAACAAGGGAATCACTTATAGTGTGTATTGTATAGCACCTTGGTGAGTCTTTGTTTTTGTGTTTTCATGAGAACCTCCCTGTCTTTCTCTTGCAGTCTGGTCCTTCTGCCAAGCCTGAAGTGTATGTCTTGTTTTTTTGTCTGATTCTGAGTGTGGATGTGTGAAGGTCGACCTATTTTTGGTGTATCACCTCCTTAGAGTAGTTTGTTTTCCTGTATCTTTCTTCCCTTTTCATTCCCCCTAGTTTATATAGCTATATATATATACCTGTATGTATTTGCACTTGCTAAAACAAACATGATACATCAAAGGGAGCTAGCCCTTATCTAGAGACTCTCCTCTCTAGCTTCGTTGTCCCACAGGTGAGAGAGGAGTTTCCATGTTGCGAGGAGAAGGCAGGAACTTGTTTTCCTGCCACTGGGTGCACTTTCCTACGTCAACACTAACAACTAACTCCCTAAAATAAGGAAGACATAAAAATTAGAAAAATATCCAAGAATATTCCACTCACGTGGAAGCAAGGTTCCATAAAAGGTGGAGTGGGGAAAAATCTGCTCCCCACATTTGTGGAGCTCTCTAAGCCCCCAAAATGTTCCACCATGGTCATGCGATAGCCCCAAAGGGCTCCACACTCAAGACTTAACCTCATGATCTTTAACTATATGACACAAGTCATCAAAAGATTGGAACCAGTTGAATATATTAGACTCTTGGATTGCCATAAGTAGTTTTTTCTTAAATATGTCATGTAATTCTTTTTCAACCATTGGATTTATCATTTTTGAAAGCAAAATCCTATAGCAAAGCACATAGTTACTAATGGGCTCAATAGGTCCTTGTTTGAGTTTAGAGATTTGAGCATAAGAAACATTCTCACTAATGTTAATAGAGAAATGACATAATAATTGTCAGCTAAAGGATTGAAAGCTTGTATTGATTAAAGAGGAATGCCATAAATCCATCTCAAGGCATAGTATTTAAGTCTCTTAAGAAAAATATGTTACTAACTCATCATTAGACACATAGTCCAAACATGTCGCATGGAAGACTTTGAGATGTTGTTTTGGATCACCTTTTTCATTATGTTTTACCCATATTTGATAAAACATATAATTTTTTATGTGTAAAACTAGAGAATAGCATAATGCTAAAGATGTACATTATTCAATAATCAGATGTTAAATATGGAGAGTTGCTATTATTTGAAAACACTAAGTAGAGATATACTTAGCTTACACAAAAAAATTTGTTGACTGCTATAAGTGTATGAAAGTGACAATTAGTAAGAGAAGTGACTAGCATGTTCATAATCAAGAACAAAATCAAAAAATTACTCTAGATAGGTTCACTGTGAATGGACTGCAACATAGGTTGTTCTTATTCATTGACTATGAACTTGTCACTCTTGACTGTGTTTATTGAATAATAGGAAAATACAAGAAGAAATATAATTTTTGAAATGACATATTAGAGAAAAATTTAGAGAATATTCCTAGACACAACCATTGTAAGTGGAAAGTAGTGCATGCCACTCTAGTTTATTGATTGTGGACTTGTCCTAGCTAACTATGATAGAAAGTTGATCACTGCACCTATTATACTTATGTCTATTGATCAATCAAGATATTATAGTCTAAATTATGCCACATAAAAATTCTTTTTTGTCTTATTTTACCTTTGAAACACTAAGGTCACTTAAATAACTTGAAAACCTGTAAAAAGAGGGGAGTGTAATGAGTTAAGCTGACCTCAATCACCCCTTTATGATTGACCATTGCACACATATATAATACTCCAAGGATGGAAATCAAGCCCACGTAGTTCTCCCACCTAGAGTGATTATGAATTGTGTTTCTTCACTATGTGCATGCATCTAAAAAATGGCTTTAACACTTGATAATTATAGCTCTTGATTTGCCTTGGAATGTTCTTGACATGTCTTATGGTTGTGCCTTGTGAGTGAATTTGGAGAGAATGAGGGTAGATTTGCTTAATTTGCAATGGTATATAGTCTTAAGAGAAGTGAATTCCAAGTGGTGAAAATGAATGACTTTGATGTTTATTTATTGTAAAACCTGTTGATAATTTCATTTAGCTGACTATGTGAAATGTGTGGGAAGACCCAAAAGAATGGTTTGAATTTTGGAAAATAATCGTTATTTGGCATACAATGTGACTAACCTAATTAAAAATGAGTGTAGAGTGCTCATGTTTGCCTAGTGCAGACTTATCATTAAATATCAAGGATACATGTCCTAAACTAGAGATGACTCAAGGGTGAATTTAAGTATCATGAGCATTTGACATTAAGAGTTTTGTACAATAGTGATAGAAAAAAAAAGGGTTGAACCTACATATAAATGAATATATTAAAAGAATAACAAACCAGAGTCCTATATTTGTGCACAAGTCATGTGGTTTGAGTTGTGTCAATAATTAACATTGTCAAATACCTATGACCAATTTCATGTGTCTATATTTGCACCCCATTCTTGTAATGAAATTTATAGAGTAAAGGAGAAAGAATTGAACCTGAGTGTGTATAACACACTTTGTCTTTGAGTAGATACTTAAATTATGTATGGCACTCTAAATTAACAAACCTACAATAGCTCATGAAGCAGTCATTTTTTTCATTTTGAAATTTGAAAAAAACTTAAATTTTGAAATTTGGAAATTTTGCAAAGAGAGAAAAAGAGGAGTACCCTTGTATATAGGTGAAATCAAATTGCCTTGTGACCTATAATTATGATGGTGAAGTGTGCCCCCTTTTTAAATCACTTGAAGAATTTGAACCAATGGTTAATTAAGAGTGATCAAGACCTAATTTGAATAATTAATCAAGCTCTCAAGTTAGAAATATTCATTCTTCCAACACTCATGAATAGGGAATGTACTTAATATACTAATACAAAAAGGTAGAACCATGATAGGTTCACTATAGGTGATGCTAAGGCCATTGAGTATCACTAAACTCAAACATACAACACCTACAATAGAAGATGAAACCATACAATGGGTTAGCTAGAAGTAATGCCAAGGCCGTTGAGTGTCACTGAACCCAAATGTACATTACTTGCATCGATTGAATCACATCATTGTAGATGGATCTAGATTCTATTTTTTCATGATCGAAAGAAACTGAATAATATTCTTGCTCCATCATGACCTCATTGCTCATTAAATTGAAATGAATATTTTGCTTTTGAAATTTTGAACTTTGATCTTGGAAAATGTGCACAAATAAATATCATGCTTTTTATAGCTTTGAAACTTTGAAATTCACCACTTTGAAATTTGAATTCATGCATGAACATGCATCGTGCTTCTGGCCACTTGTAGATGATATTTTGTGATGATGTAACACCTCAGTCTTTTATTCTTGGCAAGTTCAGACCTTGGTTGTTCCTCTTAGTTCTACACATGCCTTGATTTTGCAAGCCTTGCATCTTCTCTATCTTATGCCCTTTATAATACATATTAGTCTGACCAATCTTATATTGATGACACAAACATCTTATCCTACCCATAATGCTCAAAATTTACTTATCTTACACCTTTACAAGTTAGGAGCCTGTACCTACTCTCCTACTCCTTAGACACTAACATCCATGATAGACAGTAGTGTCGAAGTTACTGGCCTACCTCGACGTAAGTGTCTAGTGTCATAAAGTCATCCATTTTGTAAATAAAACATATTATAATGGTTAGCCTAAGTGTTTTAGTGCAAGTTATCACCTGATAAGATTGGTATATATAAAATATCAACCCTTGTTCATTCCTCACCTAATAATTAGACCAAAAGGGCACTCAAGTTATCAAAAGCTTTCATACTCTACCCTATTCTAATACAAGTCAAAGGAATAACCTAGTTATAGGTCTGAAGTACTAAAAGAGTAGTCATAAGGTCTGATTTAACAAGTTACAAGTTAGATCACTATTGTACTTACTTTACACACATTGCATGATTCACTCACAAGCCAACATGTAAGGGAGAACTACATGAGTTTGAAGCCCTCTTCTAGAGTATTGGCTATGTAGGTAGTGCCCTTTGATAGCAGGGTCATTGCAAGCTAGTTCAATAGCATGTGCCCACTAACCCATTTACCCCCAAGGTCATATTGAAGATGTAAAGCTAGGGTTTTGCCATTTCTCAATGAGTGATAGCCCATGACCTAGATTTGAATACACCAGAGTGAAGGTGAAACCAAACCCAAAAGCATTTAGGTGGTTACTTCCTTTTTCAATATACATTTTGTATAGGATACTAATGTCAAACCTAGATAATAACATCGATGTAACTATCCAAGGTTGACATAACTGTCTAGAGAGCTAGAGGCACTAAATCTAAAATCTATCAACTATTCTAGAACTATATTCTTACCTATTTTAGCTTGTACCAGATCTAGATATGCATTAACATTAGAGTCAGCTAAGTACCTTATTTTATGTCATTTTTATATTTATCATAGTTGTATTTTTCATTTATAACTTATCTTAATATAATAAATTCAGTAGATGACACATCTGAGTTTAGCACATTAATTGGCCTATTGTAGATCCGATATTCACCCTTGTGCCCTATCATTTCTATATCCTTAACCTTATCTATCCAAGTAGGATCCACATCCAAATTAGGGTTAAACATTTGGTGAACCTGATCTTTGAACATCAAACCCTAGGTCAATTAGGGTTTTCTAATTTTTTTGTTATTGATCCCTGATTCTTATAATCTTACAATCATGTTCACCATGGACATATATGTATATTATTTCATGGTCTGATACCTTATAGTTGCTATGGTTTGCTACGATACTTCTCTTTTAAAAATTGTTAACCAAATTCATGCACATAATGAGAGAGTGTTAAAATAGATATAACATATGATATCTCTTCATAATTCCTCTTGTAATGTTATGGAATCAGTATCTAGATGCCAATGTGCATGCTCCCAACCATTTATTCTACCTAAGCCTCATTCGAGTGATAGTTACCATCCCACACCCATTATTTACCCATGACTTATATTGGATTTTGCAGTCTATATTGTTACAAATCGAAGAGGTAAGGTTTCTTAACCTACACCACCACATGTTAATATATAACAGGTGCCTACTAAGCCTAAACTTATGATAAAATCTAAGGGATATGACCTTGTTGACCAATTAAGCAATACACATACTAAAATTTCAATACTTGAGCTCCTAAAACAATCTAATGTTTCCAAAGACATCCTATATGAGACATTACGTGAAACTCAAGTTCCAAATGATATCGAGCCTACTTATTTTGTAGATATAATGAAATGTCTCAAGAACAATGCCAAACTTATTACCTTTTATCCAACTGACTTACCATCCAAATATATTATTGATCAAGAGTTACCTTTGTTCATACATGTGACAATACAAAATAAGGGCATCAAAAAGGTGCTCATTAATAATGGAATAGGTCTAAACGTTTGTAGTATCAATTTCTTAACCACCATGGGCATTAGAACCAATCTGATTTAAAATTTGATTATGCATATCCAAGGGTTTAATAATTTACATAGTCTTCTAGTTGGTCAAATTACATTGGATGTGACATTGCGACCAAAAACTATTCCAACTACTTTTCAGGTAATGTCTCAATCATTTCATTATAATATACTTTTGGGTAGACCTTGGATGCATTCAATGGAAGTCATCCCATTTACACTTCACAGGTGTGTAAAATTCACACATGATGGGTTTTTATTAACAATGTCTAACGATGATAAAACTTTCAATTTTTATAAAATACAATCTGAAACCAAACTCATTTCTATGATAATACCACCTAAACAATGCATTCCTCTTGAACATATACACACTTATGAAATAAGTGAGTCAAGTACAATGCCTCCTCCATCTCAAGATGAAAATAAGGTACCACATACTGAGGTGCACATAAATGCACATCAAGAGCAAGAACCATTACCAAAACATCTTAAATTCAAGGATTGCAAACTTGCATTTGTTTTCCATGAGGATGATGATACTCATATACCTAGTTCTAAAAGAAATGGTGGTTCAAAATCAGTGATAACACCTATGTCAAACACTACCCTTCCCATAGATTATCATATGCCTATGATAAACACTATTGGGGATCTTCAAAAAAAGGTTTTTATAATTCAAATGCAATTGGCTTTCCATAATGCAAATGCAAATGTTACCTCATTCAATAATTAACCTCTTGTTTAATGTATATTTGAATATCCTTATCCACATGGTTTTGAATTACCACATTTACCTATCTTTTGGCATAATAAAGATCCATTTGAGCACATGCTAAATTATGTACATTTTTTTTGTCAATGGGCAAATGATGACAAATTATTATTATTAAAGTTATTGTTGACCATTTTTGGTCACCATGGAAGATCAATGTCCAATTCAGAAAGGGGCTTCAAAGTTGCTTTTAGGCTCCCAAGTTCAATTAGAAATTGACAAAAATGCCTAAGTCTTTGACTTAGCATATTTTCAAAGAAGGCTTTAGGTCTTCAAAAAAAATGTTCAAGGAAAATGTTGTGAAGCATGTCACCAAGCACAAATGCTGAACATAAATGCCAAAGGAAAAAGAAGGGTTGGAGCTTGCAATGCAGACCTTGCCTGAACTTTTGTTCTGAACAAAAGTTTTGAAGACCATTTTCATGTATCAGAGTTTGCACGTGGAATCCCAATCCAAACAAAAATTTCAAACACCAAATGCCTTTGAAAAGATTGTTCAGAGTTAAGTCTTTGAATAAAAATCTGAAAAAAAGTCACAATGCCTATTTTGAATAAAAATGTCGATGTCAAAAGTTACGAAGACTGAGACCAACACCTGATTAGAAACTCTAAAAGTAGGTGCATAAAGCACATATATTCATTCCTCTTGTGAGATCTTTTGTTAAAGGTCTAGCACATTAAAGTGTTAGGTTTTTGTACTTTCATTGAAGAACCACAAATTTTAATCCTACTGCATAGACTTCAATGCACACCACTTCATTCGTTAACCAGTACAAGTTCCAGATATCACGCATAGAAGTTTATGAAGGCAATGTGGGTTTTCAAGACACTTATATGTTTCTTCAACTTTCCCAAGAGCCACATGTCAACATTGTGTAGCCACAAGCATGTTCAGAAAGCTTTAATACTTAAGTATTTTATTCAACTTTGCCCGGACCCACATGTTGACATTTTGTGGCCCTAGGAATGTTCAAAAGTCCTTTGGGACTTAACTTTTCATCAAAGTTGCTTAGGGGAAAATGATATCATCAAATCCAATAGGGAAGTAATTTATAAGGGGAGGGTTACCATAAGGATGACATGTGGTAGCAATGACATCAATAATGCATTGGCTTGAATTAGATGGCCCATCCAACCATCAAAATCATCAAAAGTTGATGATCAACTGTGTAACTAAATTGATTCACATAATAAATCATAAAGTGGTAGTTCAACTAGGAAGTGAATAGAAAAGTGGTGGGATTTAATGGAATCTGAACAACATTATTAGCCAAAGGTCGGTGTGTATTTTGGGATCAAATAGAACATAAAAGACAAAGATAAGTTGTAGGCTCGAAGGATGTGGCAAGCAGTTACATAGGGATGGCTTGGCTTCCCCAAGGAGATTCCCACTTCCTCTAATTACCTTCCCTAGTCATTATTGAAATTTGTAATCGCACTGATAGTGGAAAGGGCCAAATAAATCCCTAAACTCCAAATATTTTACCTATTTATGTAGGTAGACATATCATTGTAAACATCCTAAGCACTTCTATTTTACCTCTGAATTAACTATATATTCATTTCTAGCCTTCTCGATACTGTAAATAGTGTATGTCTATAGTGGTTTGATGAATGTCTATGATAGTGCATGAAACTTCCTTTCATTTTTCATATCTTTTACTTTTTTGCAATTTGTTAGTCATCTTAGCAAGTCATATGAAGTATGTCACATGGTCTTACAATAAATGACTATGGAAAATGTTCACTAGTGTCTCTTATGAGACCTCTTATTCATCCATCTCAACTAATAGCTTGAAAATAACCTTTACATCAAGACACTGATGCTTGGAGAATCATGTTGAGTTGTACAATAAGTTTTAGTTATTATTCATGTTTTTAGTGCAATACAGGCAAGTGGAGGATACTCAATTTGGTGCATCACCTCCATGTTTTCTTTCTTGTTTTCAATTATCTCTCTCTCTCTCCCTTTTCCCTATCAAAGCAATAGGTTTAACAGTAATAGTTTGGGTGATATCATCAAGGAAGCTAGCCCTATCTAGAGATTCACCTCAATAATTAGGCTACCCATAACCTAGAGGTGTCTCCATGCTATCCTCTAAATGAGGGAAGCCTAAACAACCTTCCTCAATGGGTGAAAAATCAGGGTGATAATAGTTTTTGGCACATCATGTGGGACTCAAATTGTCATTTATTAAGGGATTTTTGGTTTTGTCCTTTAATACACTAGCCTTTGGAGGCATGACCTCAAACACCAGTGGTGACTCTAAATGTCAAATCTACTATTTCAAGCAATTCAAGGGCTTAAAGATCACTAAGGATCAAGATTTAGGTGATATTCTTGATCTTTCTCTTCTTTTGAAGTGATCAAATCACGTGGCAACTCCGACTCTAACTCTGGGTTTCAACAGATCAATCCCTTATGTTTTAATCAAGAGGGAGTTTAACTCCCATATGCCTCATGGCTACTTAACAAAGGATCCACCCATTTGTGCCATTCAATGGAGGCAACCCTTGGTTCTTATTGAAAACATGTCCTCCACATTGGTTCTTATATCAATTTTCATATTTCTCCATATATAGTGGGGGCATGCTTTGGAAGCATGTCCTCCACATTTACACAATTATCCATAATTGGCCAAACCACATAGTTATATGATTCAGATACACGTTTGTGGCATAATTATATACATGGTATGATTGTTATACATAGTTTCAACATGAGACATATCTAAGGTGCATATGTTATACAACATGTGCTTAATATTACAAAATCCAATTCAATTTCAGATTCTAAAATCATTACAAGTACTGATACCCCGTGGACTTTTACAGACTTTATCAAAAAAATCTATTAGAGTAGTTGGTTCACCTTTTAGTATGGTTGAGGTGATTAAATCACTTAATCTTGCCAAGTTTTTAGGTTGGATCTGATTATATCAACCAATCTCACTAGATTATAAGTATCATTGGGTTGTACAGTTGAGCTAATCGCAACTACTAGGTGATAACTCACTTTTGCTCCAAAGTTGGGGGCATGTGCCTCTCTCTCTCTCTTTGTCTCCTTGGATATATGCACTTTGAAGAGCTATCTATATTTATCCTAATCATAGTTTTAGATCCTTAAAATGATACATATTTTACAAAACAAACATGCTAATGGGCAAGGTGGTTACATCAACACATAGATGTACTCCTAAACCTCGTTCTTTTTAATTTCAATATATTTCAAGTAAATTTAACCCATATTATATGCACTAATTTTATAATGTAACATGTTCTTGGTTGCAGGTTAGTTGCTAACAAAGCACTCAAAATCAACTCAAGTAAAGATAAGGTGTGCATACACATCAGGTACTTATTCCTTTCTTTTTAAACTATAAATTTCATTACTAGATTAAAGGGGGGAAAATGTAGATGATATTTTTTGATGATGTAGCACCTTAGTCTTGTACACTTAGTAAACTCAGACTTTGGTTGTTCATCTTAGTTCTACTTATGCCTTGCTTCCATAATCCTCTCATCTACTCTATCTTGTGCCCCTTGGCCTATCTCTTAGTCTAATCAACCTTATATTAGTGATACAAACTTCCTATCCTACCCAAAATGATTAAGATGTACTTATTTTACACCTCTATAAGATCTAAGCCTGCACCTACTCTCATACTCCCTATACACTAATGTCCACGATAGATAGTAGCATCAATAACATCTAATTAGAGGTTGACACGTTTCATCCCAGTACTATATCCAAGGCCATACTAAAGGCACGCATGGTTGAGGAAAAAAAGATGATCAAATGAAGAGCTTTCACCAATGTCTATGAACACACCATCATTTCATCAGCCTACCAGATTGACATCTCAACAAGTAGAAGAAAAACATGCAAAATGTTTGTGTTTTGGTTGCAATAGAAAATGGAGTGAAGGACATTGAGGTGATGAAAAGAATTTATTTTACATTGATGGTGACAATGAGGAGGGAAAATATGAGGAGGCTTCAATGGCAAGTTTGGAATAATTTGAGGATGAATCTGAAGATTCTCAACCTACTATTTCTTATCATGCACTTTCCGGCATTAGTACTCCTCAAACTCTTAAGGTGGTGGGTTTCCTAAAGAAACATAAGTTGATTATGTTAATGGACTCTAGGGCTACACATAACTTCATCAATAGTAAGTTGGCTACTCATTTGAATTATTTCATTTACCTAGCATTAGACTTTTTGGTCATGATTACAGAGGGTGGTATGGTCAATTGTTATGGAGAATGTCATAGCATTAAGCTTGTTATGGGAGATTATTTTTAATATTCCCTTATGTTTGTTATTCCCATGGGAGGAGCTGACATTATTTTGGGAGTGCAGTGACTCACCACTTTGGGCACTATTGAGATGAAATTTCATGAATTATTTTGGGAGTGCATATTTTGAGAGTGCATACTTTGGGCACTAGTTTGGGAGTGCATATAATATGAAAATTGAAATAATTTTGAAAACATGTATCAGCGACCTTATTTTTGGAGTGCAATGACTCACCACTTTGGGCACTATTGAGATGAAATTTCAAGAATTATTCATGAGGTTCCATTTAGAAGGTAGGACCTTTGAAATACATAGATTATGAGCTAAGTCTCCATAATTGGTTAGTTCTCACCAAATGATGAAGATTCTTAGAAAAGGTGTAGAAGGTTTTATGGCATGCTTATTTTCCATAGAGGTTTAACTAACCAAGGAGTCTACACATCTTGATTTGTAAAGGGTGTCGGATGATCATTCTATTATTTTTGGTGACATGACAAAAGACTTCCTCTAAGTCATGCACATGATCATGCCATCATACTCATTCGAATAATTACACTACCCAATATCAAACCCTACATCTATCCCTATGCCCAGAAGAGTGAAATTAAAGAGTTGGTATAAGAGTTGTTGAAGGTAGGAGTCATCCAAGATAGTCAAAATAAATATTCCTCCCTACTGGTTATGGTGCAAAAGAAGGATGACAGTTGGATGATGTGTCTAGACTACAAAGAACTCAAAAAACACACTATAAAAGATAAGTTTCCTATTCTAGTAATTGTTGATGTTTTAAATGTATCACATGGTGCTATTTATTTTACCAAGTTAGACCTTTACTCTAGATATCATCAAATTCACATCCATGATGAGGACATACCTAAAACAACTTTTAAAACTCATGAAGGCCATTATGAATTTATGGTCATGCCTTTTGGCCTCATAAATGCACCATCTACATTTTAGAGTTTGATGAATATTGATTTTAGGCCATTTTTGATAAAGTTTGTATTAATGTTTTTTGATGATATCCTCATCTATAGTAAAATTTGGGAAGGCCATTTAAAGCATGTAAAATAGGTGCTTTCAGTTCTAGAACAACATCAAATTTATGCCAAACCTTCCAAATGTGTTTTTGGTGTCCAAGAGGTGGAGTAATTGGGTCATATTATTTCACATGGAATGAAAGTTGATCTTAAGAAAATCCAAGTGATGATGGAGTGATAGGTTTTTGAGACCCTCAAGAACTCTGAGGATTTTTGGGGCTAACTGGTTACTATCATAACTTTATCAATAATTATGGTATCATTTCAACCCCACTCATCTCTTTTTTGAAGAAAGACTCCTTCTAGTGGATTGATTCAACTACCAAGGAATTTAAATAGTTGAAAATGACTATGTGCACAACTCAAGTTTTGGCTACTCCTAATTTTTCAAAAACTTTTATTGTAGTGTGATGCATCAGGATATGACATGGGGGTTGTACTCATGCAAGAAGGTAGACCACTAGCATTTGAAAATCACCAAATTAAGAGAAAAAATAGGCTCAAAATAATATATGAGAAAGAGATGATGGTTATTCTGCATGCAGTTAAGTAATGGAGACCTTATTTGATGAGTAGTCACTTTCAAGTAAAGACTGATCATGGCACCCTCAAATATTTTTTGGAAAAATGATTGTCATCTCAACAACAGTAAAAATAGGTGACTAAAATGTTAGGATATGATTTTAAAATAGTGTATAAGAAAGGAAAAGAGAATGTAGTGATAGATGCCCTCTCTCGGCGGGATGAATTAGTTGAGGCATTGGTATGTGCCATGACCATTTGGTAGGTAGATTAGCTAGAAGAAACAAGATCAGAATGGGTGAATAATAATGATACCAAGGATTTGATTCACAATCTTCTATAGGGTTCTAATGAATTTGAAAATTTTATATGAAAGGGGATTGCATTATAGTATAAAGATAGATAATACCTTTGTAAGCATTCTCTCCTTGAACATAAAATTCTTCAGGAACTTCATGCCTCTCCACTTGGAGGTCACTCTAGATTTTTGAAAACATGTCATAGAATCAAGCAAGATTTCTTTTGGGAAGGACTCAAGGGGGATGTTCAGTCAATAAAATAAAGGTGAAATTGATTTTGTTATTTTTGGGAATAGTGGAGTTTTATTCCTATGTAATAAACAAGTTTGAGTAGGATAAAATAGTAAATAATATTCCTAATTATAGCTACTAATTTGTGAAATTAGATTATGATTTGACCTTTCTAAAAATAGTAATAAAGTAAGGATAAATCTAACTTAGCTTATTCTGGACTATTTGAACTGAGATAGGGTCTAAAAATTTGCATGCAAGACTAGGAAACTATCACAAACAGGTTTTTGAACTTCATTTTCTGATTGGACAGGAGCACCATAACTGGACACCCTAGGATTCGACGCTATAGTCCTTCCCCAATGCTATTGTCCTTAGGATTTGAGTTTTATTGGTTTTGTTCACCTACTTAATGTGAGCCTATATACCAAATTTTAGGTCTTAGCTATTGATAGAGCTCTCTATAGAGCAAATTCTTCATGTACTTGTCTTTTTATGCAATTAAATGAACTCAGGAGATCAAAATCCCACTCTTGCCTCGGGAGGATGAACAATTCTGGTGGCCAGATAAGAATGGATCATTCTCTATCAAATCTGCCTATCATATGCATACACTTGAAGCTCAGAAGAAGGAGGTATGGAAAAAGGTTTGGAATCATAAACTCATTCCAAAGATTAACTTGTTTTGGTGGGCTATTTCCCATAACAAAATCCTTACTCAAGACAACCTTCAAAAGAGGGGGTTTACTTTGGTCAACATATGTTTTTTGTGTGGTTCTAGAGAGGAATCAGTTTCACACCTATTCATACACTGTGAGTTTACTCGAGATTTATGGGGCAAAATACTTAACAACTTTGGCATTGAATGGGTTTGCAATTTTGACCTTAAAGAAGTAATTCTCAGCTAGAACTCAACCTTCACACATCCCTAGATTAAGGAACTATGTAAGCAAGCTCTACCATGCTTGAGCTGGACTTTATGGAAAGAGCGAAATCACAAAATTTTTAGGGACACTGCTAGAAATGCTACTCAGGTGTTTAACTCCTTTGCTAGGACCATCTTGGAAAGTGTTACAACAACTCATATTAGTGTTGCGGAGAAACCCCTATTTGAATTTAAAAGTCAAATTACTGCCAAATGGAAGGTTTTAAACCTTATCCCTGGGCATGATAATTCCAAAATTCTTTAGAGACTTCATACTAAATGGATACCACCTAAACCCAATTGGATGAAACTCAATTTTGATGGGGCATCCAAGTTTAGTGGTAAAGCAAGTGGAGGAGGAAGAATAAGAAATGAAAAAGGAGGGATGTCTACTGTTTATGTTGGTGGCATGGGTTGCCAAAGCCAGAACTATGCTGAAGCTATGGCCTTACTTTGTGGATTAAAGTTAGCTATATCCCTAGGAATTAGAAATTTGAATATTTAGGGAGATTCTAAGTTGATCATAGATGTCGTTAATAAAGCATCTAACATTGGTATCCATCTAAAAGACATCATTACGGACATCCAATTTCTTTTACAAAAGTTTTTCAAAGTTGAGATTACCCACACCTACAGAGAAGGTAACAGGGTCGCTGATGCTTGTGCCAACCTTGGTCAGCAATTCTCAGGATGGAGGGTATGGCGACAAGGGGCTCATATACCCCCAAACATTAGAGAGATCATTCAGAAGGAGATGATGGAGCATGAATAATGCACATTGATGACGAAGATAGCTTTCGAAGGTGGTCCTCGTGGAGAAGGCCATTGCGGATCATGGAATCGGTGGGTAATCTAGGGAATGCTGACAATGCAGATAATGAGAATCTTAAGGATCTTGTTAATTCTATAGTTATGTAGTTTCTTCCTTTCTGACTCTGGTCTTTCCAGTGTTTTGTTTTGATTCTGGATTTGTTTCGATTCTGGATTTGTTTCTCCACTGTGCCATTGGTTCAGTGCTGGCATCTTTTATTTGCCAGCCTTCCTGTCTTTTTTGACTGTATAGGGTTTGACCCCTGGTTTGCCGCCTTAATTAATCAAAAACATATTGAATATGAGGCATACAAATATCATGTCTAAATAGATTTAGCAATGAAACACACATTCAAGTAACTATTTGAAAATGTGCATGGTATGTATCATGGCATTGTTAATCAAGCACATAAGCAAAAAATACAATATCATATAGTGTCACATGATTTCATATAATAAGGCTAAGGTCCGCATACAAGGGACATGTTCAAATATTGCGTAAGAAAATATTGCATAAAAAGGGATATGGGCCATAAGCAATGGACATGCTCAAATGTCACACAAGCAAAAATTACACACATAGGAAGAAGGGCCACAAGTAATGATCACATTCAAATGTCACATAAATAAATATTACACAAATAGGGCCAAGGGCCACAAACAATGGACAATTTAAATATTGCACAATAAAAGATTACACACATAGAGCCAAGGGCCACAAGCAATGGATATATTCAAATGTCGCACATACCAAACAAAATCTCATGGAAATGTTCAATTAATTTGCACACATAATAATCAAATATTCTCTAGCCTATCATTAAGTAAAAAACATCAAAGGAGCATAAAGCAAGTGAAAACTAGTACATTCCATTCTTATGCATCAATGTCATAGTCTAACAAAGTAACATATTCATGTATCACAATGTAAAATATAAGTGATTAATAAGAGATATGTAAGATATGGAGTACACTATTGAATTTGAACTCATAGAAAGATATAACCATTTATAATATGACATGTAGAATTAGACACCCCCATCATATGCATGACCACTAGGTAAAATGGAATATGTATACACATAATATTTTCAAACTTTATCATTTACTGACACTTTCTATCTTGTAGGAACATATCGAGTCTTAATCTCTCTGAGTGCATGCCATAAGGGTTGCATCAAAAAAATGAAGGGAAAACCATTGGTGCTCTATAGTATTATTATCCCTTGTTATCACTTAGTATCTACACATCGATCTCCTAAAACCATTCCCCTAAGCTTTGCCTCTTATTTTGCAGCTTTCTCTAGTTATTTACCTATTTCATTAGCCCTTCCCTAACCTAATTTTTTTTGATGGTTTACGTTACACTGTCGGCCCCATCAACCTTGTACTCTAATTGATAAAACTTATTAGGGTCTAGGTCGGCCCCTATCTGACCTAGTTCATGACTTAATTTGTTTTTGTCAGTAATGATACTAGGTCGACTGGGTCGACCTTGTTTGCTTAAACTTTTGGAAAGGATTAGGGTTAAATATGCCTATATAAACACATCCATTTTACCATTTATAAGATAAAATAAGAAGTAAGATATATTGCACATTTACTTATCCACCATTCTACTTGAGAAACAAGCTTAGGGTTTCATACTCTTTGGAGATACAAATATTGTCTTATGGAGAAGTCTTTTGGATGCATTAATAGGTTGTGTAGCCTAGAGCTAATTTATCCTTGTCATCCTTATATATCACAATAACCTCTTGTAAAGTACCTTAACAAAGGGAATGATTGAAACTCAATGGGTTCATCTTCGAAGGTAAGTATTCCTAAATTTATTTCTCTTTTGTAAGATTAAATTGATATATATTTGCACTTCTCTTCCATGCATTAAGATCCCATATACATTGACATGAGTATATGTCTTCTATGCATGTCTAAATTTCATGTTTATTATGTGCACTTTGTGCCACAAGCTTTGGTGAACACTAGATTAGATTTTACTTTACTTGTTATTAGTTTAGTGAATATGAAAACATAGGACCTAGTTAGGATTATTGCATAATTTTGCTTGACTGGAGGCTTTAGAACCCTCCCTAGTGATATTATTGTGGTAAGAGATCCCTTGATTAGGTTTAGTGGATCCATCTTGGTTATGACATTGAATATCTAATGTATCCCCAATCGAAAGTGTAAGTAAGATCTATCTTCTTCGAGTTAGGATTGATTTATAATATGTTACATTTCCCATTGCATACATTCTGGTGTAACTGATATGAGTCTAACCCTTGCATTTTTTATTTCTTGCTTTCATTTTATATCACATTATTATATTTTTTTATATTTGCAGTACTGTATCCAACCAGTCAGTATAGTTCTAACTTTTTGTGCATGCATCAAAATGACTCTATTATGTCTGTGTAAGTCTTCATCAGATACATGGTACTAAATCAAATAGGTTGACACAGTACTACTTTTCAGTTATATATAAACATACAAGATTGAATAGGTTGAATCTTTCATCTTATTCTCTCTGGCAACATACAAATGAATAAACTAGGTTGAACAAGTTGACTTAGTCATCTTACTCTTCTTCAGCACACAAGGTTTTGTAGAACTAGGTCAAACCAATTGACTTAGTTTATAAAATTTGAAAGCAACATTTAAGGCACTTCAGCATAAAATTTTCAATCCTAACCATATTCAAACCCACCAAGGTTCCTCTCTTTCCTTTCTCTATCATTTCGGTACTTCCTTTAGTTCTATTTTGCATCGGTCAATAACCTTTAAAATTATAACCCTACAACCAAGTCAACTTGGTCAACTTAGTTCTGTAACCTATCTTCTATCTGAGAGACATAGTCAATCGATTCGAATCTATTCTTTAAGACCTTTCTTTTTTAGAATAGTAGCAATTCAGTCAACTCTTTTCTGTACTATTTGCATACAGTGTCACCTAAACTACCTCTGTACTATTTTTAATCAAGGAATTAACAATTATTTGCTAGTAATTAATTCATGCTTCTTTTTCAACTATTTTCATGCTTAGAGTAACTAACATATTTTAAATAGGTTGCTTTAGAAATTAATATTTAGTTACACTATTTTACTCTTTTACACACACTACCAAATCACATAATATTCAAAAGGCATTTAAACATTTCTCTTCCCAAGGCGTACCTACTTGGATTTCATCACCACGGGGGAAGCTGACTTGGTTTTTTAGCCAAGTATAAATACATGGTTAATGGTATATATTGGCAAAGCACCTAATACCCTTATCACTGTGGGATTGTGAAGTGAGGGGGTATGCCCCAATACTAAGCTAGTACCATTGCCAACACAAATCCTTTTCAGCCCAAATGTCCTAAAACTATCCATAGATTGCTTTTAGTTCCCTATTTTTAGCCAACTTTCCTATCACACTTAAATAAATGCTTTATAATAATCTAATAACACTTAAGATGACCACTTAGTTAACACTTTTTTTTTAGTTGATTGCTTGTTCTCTGATCATTGAGTGTTGTATTGCAAAAACTTGCATTAGCTAGTATTGGGGTAAGGTTTTGTGATGTGTACCCCAATTAGATCACTCACATTGATCCAATTATTTATGTGTTTGATTTCATTTATTGCTTCACTTATATTGAAATTTTTTTACCTATTTTAGCATATTGTCATCTTGCTCGATACATTCTCTTACAAACTATGTTTTCCCCTATCAGCAATACATAATTGACCTATACAACTGTGTATCCTTCTCAGCCTACTTTATCTACCAATTTGTAATACAGAGCTAACCTGTATGACTCTGTATCCTTCTCTATTAGTTAGGTTATATAACTAAGTCAACTTGTATGACTTTGTATCCTTATTAACTTATTTTATCCTCTGTCTACAATATAGAGTCGACCTGTATAACTCTGTACTCTTTTTTACTTGTTAGATTATAGTACACAATCAACCTGTTCAACTCTATTTCTTATTTCTCCTTTTGTCTTTGCATCATCTTAGTCTTCCTTCATATTTATTCCTCATCATTAACTTCCTATTTGAGGACAACACTAAGTTCAACTCAATAGATATGATGACCTTTACCAACCCCATTAGGTTTTCCCATAAATAGCTTGTGGCTCTTACCCTATATGAAAGTAATGTGCATGTATCCACATGTAATATAAACTATGGTACCCCTCCCCATTTATCTTCAGTTCACAACCCTCTCTTCTCTCTTCTTCATTTATCTTTTTTCTTAATCACTCTATTTCCTATAGGGCTCGCTTTAAAGTAAGAAATTTTGCTTGTGTCGAGGTTTGCTCTATTTGTTCTATCTCTATCTGCATTGGTTATTCTCACAATTCTTTAGGACTATTTTTAGCTTGATTTATCTCCTTATTGGATTCTTGAGAACACTCTTCATTATCAGTCTCTATTTTATCAAAACTCAATGCCTCAAGTGATTCCTAACTATTGACAGTTTGTCCTTCTCTAAATTCCTCACTAATATCTATAATAGAAGAAGGTTTAGTTCTTGGTTTACCTTTCATATTTCCTCTTAATCTATGAGATCTTCAAGGAGTAAATGTGTCCTTATCCTTTTTATGGGAAGGTGGAAGCTCTTCCTCATATTTCTTAGAGTCAAGTTGGAGGATGAGTTTCCTCTTCCTTCTAGAGTCTTTGCTTGTGGAAGCCTCCTTTACAAGATTGGTCCTTACTAGAGGTTCTTATATAGTTGCAAGAAGGTATTATTTTGTAGGTTCTTGTGTGGCTATAGGAATGTATTCTTCTATAGGTTCTTGTGTGGTTGCAAGAAGGTCTTCTTATGCAGGTTCTTGTGTGGCTACAAGAAGGTCTTCTTTTGTAGGTTCTTGTGTAATTGCAGGGAGGTCTTCTTTTGTCTCCATCTATTCTTCTTCATCTTCCTCACTATTAATTTTTGAATTTATAGGTATTTAAATAAAATATTCCCAACTTATATTAGGCCTAGTTCTCTCTAAGCAATCTTGAACAATTAACTGAATTAAACAATAATGAGAGAGAACTTTTGGATTACATTTTTGAAATGCCTATGCCATTTTCATGATCATATTGAGCAAGAAGTTGGAAACATTTATCTCAATACCATGCCATAAATGGTTCATGAATTTTAAGTGAATTCCATGCAACATGGAGTATCTCCCTCTATAGGTGAAATATCTAAAGATGAATACAACAACTCTGGCCCATCTTCCTGGTAATGATAATCGTGTAGTGCCTTGTTTTGAAGTCTCCAAGCTTTTATCTCCTCTAATGATTTTTTGCCTTTCTACCTCAACATCAAACTTATCTTACCATAATTATCCTATTCATAGCAATCCAATTACTTTGTTCACTATAGTTTTAGTTATCTTATTTTCATTCCTTGTACTATTTCTAGATTGTTATTCAATGAACTAATAATTTTTTCTGCAATTCTTTGATCAAAATCATTTATCCTTTCAAAATATTAGGCTTATCCTAAATTTTGAAATAATCCCAAGATGTATGGGTTATTGGTCAGAGGAGAGATATAAAGTGGCTCATGTTTGAGCGAGTCCCTTCCCATATTGTAGGATGGAATTTTGGTTTCAAGGTCTGTGCTCTTACAATAAAGGTTTCGTAGCTTTCGGTGGAATATTTGTGATTGGCTTCAAGAGAGAGATAATTGGTTTGAATTATGGGAAATCGCCCTCAACTTAAAGGGTCGCTTGTCCTCAAGGGATGCAACTAACATGCATGAATGACTTATAGAAAAGACAAGGGGTGGCGACATGAGCACTTCAATGGTCATGTTAATTGGTGAAAGAAAAGATATCTTAGGATGTTGTAAGCAAATGGAGATATGAAAGTGTTTTAATAGATTTAAAATACATCATCTTAATAATAATTAAAAATTATGACATGAAATAAGTATAAAATAATTATCTTAATACTTTTTAGGAATACCTTTCATTGATGCATAAATGATGAGTCGAAGTGGGAGATGTGAGGTGTACTAACATATGTTGGCATTTGGTCGGAAGTAAAAATGATTTATGAGAAATGAAATGTATGATGGAGTGTCAAAAATTCATTTGACATTGAGAAATATTTCCTGTGGCAACAAGAAGTGTCCTGCAACAATAATAAGTATCCTCCAGCAGCAAGAATTTCATCCTATAGCAAAAGAAAAGTGTGTATATGTTCCTGAATGAATTTGTAAGCAAAAACATATGACTTTTTTTTATTTGTATAGTTTTTTTTAAATGAATATTGATTAGTTAGTGACATGGTTTTCTGATACAATAACTATCATCAACACCCAAAGGTTTTTATTTCTGAAATTTTTTTAAAGATTTTTTGGTCCCAACTCAACTAGAATTGTAGAAGTCTAAGAAGTAGGATTTTATTTAGCCTAAAGTAAGCAATTATGAATGGATTATTCTTGGCTACAAGAAGCTTTATTATTCCTAGAAAATATTGGAGAAGGGTTGATAGAAATACCCTTCCACTGTAGGAACAGGTTGATTTGCTTCATGAAGAAGAGATGGATGTTATTTTTCAAGAAGTTCGCAAGTGAGGGTGTCCTCAAAAAATGGTTTCTTGTATATCTTGAACATGTGGCTATTAATAAGTAGTCATAACCAAAAAAATTTAATGGTCATGAGCTTTACAACTCCATTGTCAAAAAAATTCTTGATCTCATAAGGTCCAAGCCATCTGAATTGAACCTTTCTTTTATGATCCTTGTATTTAGAGTAAAAAAGGAGTGCCTAGTCACCAAGTTGGAAATTCTTAGTCTTAATATTCCTATCATACCAACCCACTCATTGTCTTTACACTACTTTAGTTTGATGAAGTTCTTCCTTTCTAAGTTCATCAAGTGCATTCAACTGCATGATCTTGTCTTGTTGAGCTTGACAAAGATCCAAGCCAAAATCAAGTGATATACTTAATGTTTTATGCTCAAACTCAATGGTTAGAACAAGATTTTTACTATAAACTAGTTCATATAGAGTGAAACCAGTTGTGGTTTTTTAGGTGATTTTGTAAGCCCAAACTACTTCCAAAAGATGAGTTGACCAATCTTATCTATGCAGACTAACAGTCTTAGTGAGTATATTTTCTAATTATCTATTTATAACTTCCACCTGACCATTTGACTAAGGATGGTAAGGGGTAGAATTTTTGTGTCTGATTTCATATTCTTTTACCAAGGTGGGTATGAGATCTGATGTGAACTATGGTCCTTGGTCTATGACTATTTCTCTTGGTAATCCATAGCAGGTGAAGATTCTTCATACAAAAACTTTGTTACTTTCTCATCTTGAGCATGGGTTAAGGCCTTGAACTTGGCCCATTTTATGACATAATCAGTGTGTACCAATATATATAATCCTTATTGTTGGATTTAGGATCTTTGGGACCTACAAAATCAAGTCCCCATTTGTCAAAAGCTTCAAAAACTAGTTGTGGTTGTAATGGCATTTCATCAGAGTGAGTGGGTTTCCCTATATGCTGACATTGATCACATCTGTAGGTATACATCATCACATACTTATGCAAAGAAGACCAATAATATCGGTAGTAAGTAATTTCGTAACAGTCTATTTAACAACAAAATGACCCCCATAGGGTTCATCATAATAGGCTCTGAGAATGTCATTGGCTTCATTTTCTTGAATATTTCTTCTCATAATTGAATATGGTCTAGTGATAAAGAGATATCCTACAATCCAAGAATAATGTCTAGTTTTTGGATTAGATGCTATTTTCTCTAAGTGATAAATGTTGTGGTAGTGATCTTCCAAGAAGATAGTTAGTAACGTCTGTGAACTAAGGAGATTGAATAGTTATTGTAAACAAATACTCATCAGGAAAGAAATCATCAGCAATAGGACTTTACTCATCATTTTACAGTCGAGATAGAAAATCTACTACTACATTATCCTTGGTCTATCCACAATGGTAATATCAAATTCTTATAACAAAAGCAACCATATAATTATCCTACTTGTTACAATAGGTTTATTCATCAAATACCCGATTATTGCATGGTTTGTGTGGATGAATACTTGGTAACCTGTAATGTAGTGTCAAAATTTATTGATGGCATATACTACTTCAAGAAATTCCTTCTTTGTTATAGTGTAGTTGAGTTTAGCTCTTTGAAGGTTCTTGATTATAAAATAGATTGCATAACTCAAAGGTTTATCTTTTTGGCAAAGAAAAGCTCCTAAAGTGGTGTCGGATGCATCTAGTCAGTGTGAAAAGTCTTCTTCCAATCAAGCCCTCTTAGAATAAGAGTTATTATGATAAGGTCCTTAAGTTGCTGAAAGGCAATTTGACAATCATTAATTCAAGTAAATTTAACATGTTTAGTAAGCAATCTAAATAATGTGGTGATAATTTAATTAAAGTCCTTGATGAAGCATTTATAATAACCATCATGTCATCAAAATATTTTAACATCTTTATTCTTCTTTGGTGTGGGTATATCCTTAATGATACTTATCTTTGTTGGGTCAACTTGAATTCCAGCAGGGGAATGTGATACCCCAACATAATCCCTTCAGTAATAAGCATATAAGACTTTCCATTACTCAAAGATAATTGGTGGTCCTAGCAACATTGAATAACTTTCTCTAGGTTGGTAAGAGTTTCTTTAAATGTCTACCTATAGATAGTAAATTCATCCATGTAGATTTTAACACAGTCATGGGAGAGATCAGAAAATATGCTCAAGATAACCCTTTGAAAAGTAGCTCGGGCATTGCAAAGGCCAAACGGTAAGATGACATAGGCATATGTTCTCCAAGGGTAAGTAAAAGTGGTTTTGTCTTGGTCTTGTGGTTCTATTTGTATCTGATTATAACCACTATAAACATCTAGGAATTAAAAATACTTTTTCTCTATTAATGTATCCAACACTTGATCAATAAATGGAAAGGGAAAGTGATCCTTCCTGGTAGTAACATTCAATTCTCGGTAGTCAACAAAAATATGCCATTTGCCCCCTTTTTATGTATAATAACTAGGGGAGATACCCATTGGCTATCTGACATGGGATAAATAAATCTTGCATCCAAGAGTTTTTACAACTCAGTTTTGACAATGTCTTTAACTGCAAGATTCATTTGTTGTTGGGGTTGGTGAATAGGTTTACATTCTTATTTAACATAAATATGATGCATGCATAAATCTAAGGGTATTTCTCTCATGTAATGGTAGTCCCAAGAAAATGTTGTGTGATTTTTTAGCATTGTAAGTAATTAGATTTCTTTCTAGGGTGTTAAAGAAGAGCTGATGTTGAGAGGTTTTTTTGGTAGAATGTCCACTTACTTTGCTAAAGAGAGCATGGTTTCTACATTAGAAATTAAAAGAGTGTAGCTACATTAATTGGGAAGAAACTGATGGAATGTCCAAATATCTCTTATGGTTTTAGCAAGGTCATTTTTAGGAAAAGTATTCTTAAGTGGGCATGGTGTACATTCCAATATGTTTGTTACTACAAGATCCTCTTGATATGTGTTTTACAAAATACCAGTAAGGATAATGTCTTCTTCTTGTGCCTGCAAAGCTGGACGTCGATCAATTATGAACATAGTTTGCAAGGAGATAACTTCCTCAAAGCCATCAATACAAGGCATTGGGCCATCGTTCTAGGAAGGCTGGGCTGTTGGATAAAGAAATAATTTCTTAGTATCATTTTTGTTAGAAATTAACATTTTTCTTGACCTACAGCCAATAAAAGCATCAGTGGTGACCAACCATGGGTAATCAAGGATGAGAGGATAACCTCCCAAGTTAATTTTTGGCTGTAGGACAATAAATTTTGTTGGATATTTTTAGGAATCCATAGTGATAACCATGTCTTGAACAATCCCTCTAGGGTTAATAGTTGACCTGTCGGCCATCTGTAGGACGGTGGTTGTTGGATGGAGAGTTATAAGTTTCAGTTGATGCATGGTATCCATGGTCATCACGTTAATGTTTACACCTAAGTCAATTAAAGTATTGGAGTGAGTTGTCCATAGATGCTAACATTGACTACAAGACTTCCAGGATTAGAGTATTTTGGGGTAACTATGTTTTTCAATATGATATCCATTAGTTGGCCAATAACTTGGACTGTTTTAGGATATTTCTTCTTTATTCCTAATTTTTTCAAACATAGCTCCCTAATATCCTTATTATAGATAGGAACACCTTTTATTTCTTGAAAGAGTGGAATTTTTATGCACACATTTTTGAGTTGTTCTAATTTATCAAATTTGGGTTTTGGTTCTAGACGTGATATGTTCAATCTCTTTGAAAAAGGAGGATTAGCAGATTCTTTTTGGTTTTCTGGTGGACTTGACTTAGGATTGGACATGGGTGGTTGTGTATTAGTATAGAGTGGATTAGGTTCTTCAAAATATTCAGTGATTATGGGTGATGTGGTTTGTAGAATAACACATCCTGAGTAAAGTTTGACTTGATTGATATCCAAAGTGTATGTTAGATATTGCATTATTTCAATGGATTGTGTTGGTTGAACCAACTTATTGGCAGGGTTGGGGATAGGTTTGATAGGTATTTTAGTGGTTCTAACAAGTTTTTGAGTGTTTGGCATTAAGGCCTACTATTATGGTTGCTTGATTTGTTGAGGAAAGCCTTGATTGCCTCTCCATTGTTATTGCCATAGATTAGAGGGAAAGATCCATTGCTAGTTTTGGAATTACCCAAGGTGAGGTTGTTATCCATTATGTTGCATCCATAACCAATTTTGAGGTAGCAATCAATTTTTTTGGGTCCAATTTTGGTTGGGCATATTCATCCAAAAACCATATTGAGGATTATTTGAGAATTGAGAATTTGTAAACATAGAGTTTGATGACATACCTGATCTTTTCACCCATGGTTTCCATTGAGCCATGTAAAATACTTGATTCTTAACTCCTCCTATGGCATGTAGCTCCACTATTTTAGGATTCTCCTTAGTTATGATGGCTACCCAGGCTTTCATAGAATGGCATGTGAATTTTACCTTCTTTTTCTATATTCAGGGCAATAGGTGGCTAAGGCTTTTTCAATTTCTTCTTGCTTCTTCCATGCATGTAATATATCAAATTGAGTAACTAGGTGGCTAATAATGTCCTACTTCATGTCTGAAAATAGGTTGTTGACTTCACCTTTAGAGAGTCCTACTACAGATGTTGTAAGAAGGGTTTTGCCCCTACTTTTGTTCATGGTTGATTTGGAGTAGTTTGTACATAGAATCATTAGCTCATTAAAACATAGTGTTGAAACATCACCACCAAACATTATGTCTTGCGCCTATAGACAATCATCTCTAATTCCTTTTAGGAATATCAACATGACAGATTCTTTCTCCATTGTAGTCTGTTTGAACTTTTATAAGCTAAACAAAAATCTTTCCACATATTCCTCAAATGATTTATCATCAACTTATGTCATTATTAATATGTCATCTCTCATGTAGTTTTTGCCTCTATAATAGTCTTGGTATTTCATCAATAACCTCTCCTTCATTTATTTTCAAGTAGAAATGGCACCCTTTTTAAGTCCCATGAACCATCTAAGTGCTACATCTTTAAGTGTTGTTGGAAACAACTTGAGTTTCTGAGCATCTTGATTATAATCATAGCTATGGCATAAGATGTCAAAATCAAAAGAAATGTGTCTCGATCCTCAAATGCTTTTTCCCTAAAATTAGGGAAGGTGGAGTGAGGAATATTCTTCATAGGTTTATTTCCTTCAAGATTAATGATAGGAAATTCAAAGGTAGCAGACTCATTGACAGTGTTTTCTTCATGAAAATCCTCCATTAATACTCTTTGTGTTGGTAGACTAGAAGTTGTTGCCACCCACTTCTAAAAATTTATATCAATTATTCTATTTCTTTGGGTGTAGAAGATGGATACTTTATCTTTTTTCTTAGGAATATATAGATTTTTATATAATGGAGATGGTGTAGAGGATTTAGATTATTCAGCTTGTGTCTCAGCAAAGAGTCTTTCTAAATTGGAAGATTCTATTGGCCTGGTATTCCTTCTAGGAGTAGGAATAACCTTGAATGCCTTCTTACCAAGAAATTTGGGTGACAGAGGGAAGTGAACTTCAGATTCTTGAGTATGAGGTGATAAGGTGGGGATTCTTAAGGGTGGTATATGTAGGTCTCTTCCAGGGGTATGAACCTCTTCAAATTTTCTACCTTGTGCTACTAACCCAGCCAAAAATTCCTCCTTTTCTACCTATTCTATTGAAAACTGTGAGTGATCTTCAAGAATTTATTCATGCTCCTTGGTTGTTGCAGGATGAATTTTTGATCTTGCATCAATGGTTGATGATTCAGGTAGAAATATTCCTATATAGTCCCCTTCTCTTTGCATGTAAACCACTTTTTCTCTCTCTTTTTTTTAAATCTTTTGCCCACCCTACCTACACAAGGCTAGTAATATGGGGTTTTAAAAAAAATTCCACTATTCTACTTGCAAAAAGGAAAAATTAAACTATAAAAATAGGAAATATTTAATCTATAAAATAAGAAACTCTAAATATAAAAAAAGCAATAAACATCTAGAAACAATCACTATCAATATTGAAGATTATAAGTGTGTGACACCCTTCCCTAACAACGACACCAAAAATGAATAGCAATAGATTCACAATAAAAAAGACTTATCTTGATCTAAATGAACAAGGAGAGTTACTATAGACCTATATTTTTTAATTTAATTTAAATGTCAACCGGAGGATGTAAATGTGATAGGATGACATTACTATATGTATAAACTCAATCTTCTAATTTGACCTTTCTACTTATTGTAATCTAAGATGCTGAAAATCATGTAAGAAATGAAATGCTAGAATTAAACACTCATACAATATTGTGAATTAAATGATTACACTATTTTATATTTGGAAGCTTCCTTAAAATAGTTTTATGCAAAAATAGAAATCACACAATTCAAAAATAAAACACACAACATTTAAATGAACTAAATAACATGCTTAGCTAATTAATAGGTCAGATCGTTGCTATTAGAATTCCAAAGGGGCACCTTCCTCCTTCTGACTGTAGCTGCAATCCTTCCTCTTATAATAATGAAATGGACTCTTAAATGATTGTTCATATTAATCAAAATGCAGTAAAGAATTACTGTAGGGAAATTACAATAACAATTGTCTTACAAAATGTGCTTATGACATATTTCTCTAAATTGATCTCTATTATCCCTCAACCATGTTGGTACCTATATATAACAAGGGAGATTATTTTATATAAAATAATATACATTCCAAACTAAGAAACATTCTTCTATAAGATAACATAAATTGGTTCCTTCCACTACGGTCACCGTTCATGTGAATCTTGCAATACTACTTTAGTACAAACAAAGTGTTATGAGTTTTCAACTGAATCTTTATTATGATCCATGAAAGTTGTTATAGTTTCTATGAGTCAGTTGAATTAGGAATCAAATTTTGTTTATCTTTAGCTTTAGTCATATAGTGGTTGTAGGATGTGTTCTCATGGTGAAATCTCTTTGCTACAGGATGGTCTGTGATATATTCCTATTGCTTCACAACATATTTAAAACAAATTAAAGAGAAAAACATCCTATAGTAAAAGATATATATATATATATATATATATATATATATATATATATATATATATATATATATATATATATATATATAATACTTGATTCCAAGACAAAGTTCTAACTATTCAAAGATTATGAAAACATTATATCTATATCTATATCTATATATATATATATATATATATATATATATATATATATATAATACTTGATTCCAAGACAAAGTTCTAACTATTCAAAGATTATGAAAACATTATATCTATATATATATATATATTATACTTGATTCCAAGACAAAGTTCTAACTATTCAAAGATTATGAGAACATAATGCTTTTTGAAAAATATGGTTGTTTGAAGATAAAAATGTAGGGGAAAGTAATTCAAAAACATGATAAATAAGAAGGATGAGCATGGTAGATGAGGACAAAAAACATGACAATTCTGGGGCTGATCAGAGATCTCAACCCTACTACCTACCCCTCTAAGTTGGCCACCTAGTCTTGTACCTATCCCAATTTGATCATGGTAGCCATGTTTGTGACTCTCCTACACTAGGGCCTCCCACGCCCATTCCTCTCCTAATCCCACCCATACCAATGGATACAATTCATCCCCACATGCCTGTAACTACCTCATGGACTCCCCACCAGTCTAAACCAGCCTACCTAAGCTGGGATAGATGGTACCAAAGGATCATCCAGTGTGGTACTAACACCCTGTCCAAAATATCATAGTGCGCTACCATGACTAGGGATCTCCATATGACCTTCTCTATCGTAATATTTTCAAAACCAAAATAAGATAGATCCTAGATCACATATACATCTCAAAATCTATCTACCTACAAATCATATACAACTATTATTCCATGTCCAAAAATGAAAATTACAACATTTCTTATGAGTCTCGATCTTACCAACCACCATCTCCCTATTGGCTCATCCATCGAGCATGGTTTCTCCATCTACCCATCCCATGATCACCTTGTTTATGGGTCAATTTCACATCAATGCAAAACTAGGAGTCACCATTCATGCACACCAAGGTCCTTTCCTTAGAGGTGCCTTTATCGACTAGCTCTATCTTGGGCCATTTGTTAGATCATCTTGTGTAACCACCCTTATCTATACTTGATCTCATTAATGGCATATCTATCTATGGTGTGTCTAATGTATTCAATATTCCTCATACTATAATTCCTATTATGGTACTTGTTGCACCCCTGTATCCACATCCATTCCCTCTCCTCCTTTGACTGTTGACTATCATGCTCGACCAGTCTATGGTCTCACATGCCAAGACATGTTCACTGATATCTTGATTAGCACTCCTCCTCCTCCTCTCCCCCTTAGCTCTCTAGCATGTTATGACCAAAAAGTAAGCACTACTTGAGGAGTTATTGGGTTTAGGAGTCCAAGCTACCACGACAAGCATGCCATTAGCTACAACTCTACCCATAAGGTATAATGGCCTATGATCTGCATTTGAGCCAACATTAGTGCCATAGTCACCCAACTGGGATAAATAGTAGTAATATACATGTAGGGATGCCACACAATTTACCCTTGTCTGATCATCTAAAGCATTGACATGTGGGGCACAACCCATGCTACTTGGTCTTGTCTCCATCTAGTCACCTGAGGTAACCTATGATCAACCACATGGGGTAACCTAGTTGACCGATACATTGATAACCTCTCATATTCATGTACTAAGTAAATCCACTAGTCCCATGGTATTCTAGCCTCTATATAACATCCCATACATATCATGTATGAGCTGGACCTAGATGATAGACCCAAAATCATAGAGCACCCCTTGATCCAAAATGGATTGGTACAAGGCTATCACATATAGTGGTACCTTACTATTTGACTTATGACATAACATTTTTACTATCACAAGTCCAATCATGTCCTTTTGTATGTCTTTAAAATGTGAAATATACACATTAAATAAATTAACCCTTGACCCTGGGTAGATCCTGTTTGAGCACGTCATCCACTTGGTTAGTGTTCATCTCTGCATCAGATCATTTGGTGTCCTTGTGATCACTGATGTCCCTCTTATAGGCAGTCTAAGCAATACATAAATGTTCTCAAGTGTGATACCTATAGACATCTAATTCCTATAACTATTGTGCTAAAATTGTCAATCTAGGCAACTTTATATGATAATGCACAATTTGGACCAAAATCACTAAAATGCACTAAATGGTTCAAACTTGTTACATACAGGGGCCAATTTAGGCTAATGTATCCATAAATGGGCAATGAATTTTATGTGATTGTTATCTTTTCTCAAATCACTTTGATTCAAATTGAGACCATAGAAAATAACACTATGAACCACTAAATTCTTCTAATTCAGAAGCACACATCACATGCATGTGTTATTTCACATCCACAATGCTCTAAATGGGGAATTATTCCATATGTAAGTGATACCTTATTTTAATTATACTCAATCAAATTATGACTTAGTAAATTTACATTTTAACCAATTTGATTAAATGAACAACCAATTTCCAAAGAATTGCAAAAAAAATAATTAAACCCAGTTAAGCAAATTAAATCAAATCAAGAGCTTAAGTGCATAATCTATAAAAGTTATTAAAGATCTATTAAATGGTAATTTATTTATAATATCTACATCATCTAGTGACATCATCAATAGGGTGGCATCCATAAGCCATAATGGAATAAATATTAAGTTTAAGATTTCTCATGGCTCATTAATGCCCCATTCTTCTAAATATTAATGAGGATATTTATGGATTCAGCCTCCAAAATTGAATTAATTCATGGCCACACATCTTGATCTCAAGATAGACTATCATGGTTGATTCTGATCGATTTCAAAAAGCTATAAATACAGGGCTTCACTATTGATCAAAGAAGTTATTTTTGTGTAATGTTATTATGTAAAATTATCTTCACAAGCTTCATTCATGCAAACTTTTTATGCAAAATTGCAATAGACAAGCTTAAACTATTAACCCACATTGATCAAATTCATGAGCCTAATTCATTAGTGCATTGATAGATGATGGAGTAAACCACTCATCATTGGAAAAGACTTAGAGCACCAAATTAGGGGAAAATCATGTTTTTGGGCCACTCTTATAGGAAGGATGATCTTGGGAAGGTTTGGTGGTAGTGTTCCTTCTTTCAATATCTCTTATATGTCATTTTCAAAGCCCCATGAGGGAGTAGGCTTAGTACGTTATGTTCTTTATGCTTATTTGTGTTCTTCTCTACTAACACATGGACTAACTTGCTTTGGATTTCTACTCTACATTTTGGCACACCTGACGGGACCATGCATCCCATACAAGCAAGAAAACTAATATGCAACTCTTAGATATTCTAATGAATGCTTAAAAGTCTTTAAAATTCAAGTTTTACTTCCATTTTTCACATATTTTTCTTTGTTTTAGTGACACACAATTTACATAGAGACTAACATTGATTTAGTTTGATCGATGTCAATCCTATTAGAACCAACATTGATTCCTGTGTGAAGGGCTGGACATGGCAGAAAACATGATTTATGGGTTTTCCTTGAAATTTTTTGGTTCTTATTCTATGTTTTTGAACTTGCATATTCTCTATTTGACCTTCTTATTATAGGATCCAGAGAGTTTTTTGGTTTTTATACTTATTTTTCTAACAATATTTTTCATGATAATCACTATGTTTTTTTGGATTTTTATAGAAAATAATGTTGATTTCAGTTAACCAACATCGACCCCTTTATAAATTGACTTACACTGATTTTTGTGAATCGATATCGATCCCTACATAAATTGATCTTGGTCTCTGAGACATAAAAATAGAGACCCAAGAGCTTGCTTTTGAAATCTTGTTTTCTCATTTATCTTTGAGCTTATAAGCATGCACAAACCCTCTAAAAACTATAGGTCACAAGATAGAAAAATGCACAAGATTAAAATGGGTTAAATCTTAAACATTTTATTTGGTACCTAAAAAGAATTTAGTTGTTTTTATGATTAGTTGTTTGTGAATGTTTTTACAAGTTTTCAACTAAAGTCAACGGGCCAAATTTCATAAACATTTCACTCTGGTGCATTAAAATAAACACTCACACTTAGATACATACTCTTAAGAGTGTTTTATTTTATGCTTATTTTTTTCAAAGTTGTTTATTTTTACAAAATGATTGATGCATGTATGTTCCCCCATCCCTTTTAGGGAACTTGGGTGACCAAAATCACTCTTTCTTTGCCTTGGTTGCTTTTAGTATAAAAAGCATGAAAAGCACATCGTTAAGGCCCTCCCCAAATCTATATTAATTGGATGATCCAAACATGACCTTAAAGTCTTTTCACTTTGTCTTTTATTTTTATGCAACTTGGTTTGTGAGTGAGAATTCATAGCCTCTTTATGAGTTTTCTAGGGAAGCATTGACCCAATAATTCATCTCTTGGAATTGTTTCAACCCCACTCTATGGTGGGTTATAAAAATTAAATTCAACTTGCTAGGACATTTGTTTGAGTGGTTAAACAAGCTTCATTAGTAAGATATCATCTTGGACTGTAGGGGCAACTTGAACATCACACTACACTTAGCAATTGATAGATGTAGTGGTTATGAAAAGTACAATACCCTTTCACGACAAGATATTTGACATGGATCCAAATGACATGAGCATATATTGTGTTATCCATGCTTGTGACCATCTAAAAATGAACAAAAAATTAGTTTTAGAACAACTCCATTTGCTGTGAAGATACTGGGCGAGTAGCTCAAAGTTCCATGTCACTATACAATCTCTTGAGAGAAGGGGGTGTGTAAAAACCCTTCTTATTTGTGTGATTTTATTTTTGGATTAATACTTAAAATCCTCTCAAGAGCACATATATATATGGAATTCGATAGTATCATACAACTTTGTCAGTTTTAGGAATTTAGACATTATACTTAGTTGCATTTTGTCATTTTATCCTTTACTTGCTTGGTATTTTTGAGTCTAAAACTATTTGAAAATTAAAACATGTCATTAAACCAAAAACTTTTGTTATACACCATTCTATTTGAATAAGGGGGCATTATGCCGACCAAATCAAAATCATTTTTTGCCTTGCTCAAATCATCATTTGGAACATTGTGTTTATATTTCCTAAGCAATGTTGTTATGATGTCCATTTGAGTCCAAAAAATTTCCCACTTTGAAAAATCTCAAATTCCTTCATTTTTAATCTAAATTCAAAATCTCAACTTTCTATGGTTTAGGCTAATGTGTTATTGATTTGTCACTTGCACTTGGTTTGAGTAAACTTGGGATGATTTTCCATTTGGATTAAAGGCTATTATATAGACTCATCATCATTTTATTCTCATTTTGGAATTAGGTTATCTTGTGTTCACTCATGATCTAAGTTCTTAGACCATTCTACATACTATTACCATGTGGTAACATTGTGTTGCCTGTTTGGTTTTAGTTTTGTACTTAGGAGTTCTTGCACTAATTCACATTTTGAGCTTCTTGGTTTGCATTGTTATCTTCTTAATTATAAAGACTATTTTCTTATTTTATAGTCGCAACTCATCTTAGTTGTATCTAATTTTTACAATATTAATGTATCTTTGACCTAAGTTTGTTGTGCTAGCTTGCACTTTAGGTTTTAAAGTTATCATACCCTCTTCTAATTTAGCGATTTCAACCCACCAAAGTTGAGTAATTTCGTGACCATTTCTTCTAATTATGTTGTAATATGCCACTTATTTTATTATAGTATAATTTTACCTTATCATTTATGTAAATAAATCCAAAGTACACCTTTTTAACATTTTTAAAACACATTCCACATCTTAACGAACATAGAGAATAATATTCTAAACATGATGTAAATGTATACTTGTAGTGGGGTCTCTTACAACCCTAGTTATGAGGAAGAGAATTTTTATAACGAACAAGGGAACTTAATCATGTTTGAGGATATCACCTCTTTGGGTCTAATTTGTAATTACTAAATCAATCCATGCTGATTTTTATACACCAACCCCATTCTCCTCCTTCAGCTTGTATGAGCAACTAGGCTCCATAATGCTCGAAGGTTACCATTATAGGTTATCCTCCTTCAATTTACATGAGTAACCAAGCGCCACAATGCTTAAAGGTTAGCATTCTAGGTTATCCTCCTTTGGATTGCATGAGCCACCAAGCTCTGTAATGCTTGAAGGTTACCATTTTAGGCTATCCTCCTTTGACTTACATGAGTAACCAAACTTTGCAGCGCTTGAAGGTTACCATTCTAGATTCCCCTCCTTTGGCCTACATGAGTAACCGAGCTCCATAATGCCTAAGGGTTACCATTCTAGGCCCATCACCAATATTTATTAAACCTATTATTGAGGAATGCTAATTTGATAAGCCAATCTTTGTTGATCCCTTCTTCGATAGTCTAATTTTTAGAGAGCCCATTGTTGAACCACAAGCTATTTTTCATCCAATACTAACTATTCCCCACTTTAAAAAATCCATGCTAGTATTTGAGCCACAATGGAGCCAACCATTACCTGTTCAAGATCCATCTTTTAAGGACCATAATGTATTTAAAATTGATGTGATGAGTCAGCTTGTGATGAATCACCCTTCAGTACTATACCTATTATCGAGAAGTCTCACTCTAATGAGCCAATATTTTGAATCACTTTTTAATGATTATAATCACCTTTGGGAAAATCATTACCTCGACCATTGTCTTATTTTTAAAGAGCCCCACCCCCTTGACAAGACAATCTCTATGGAGTTATCTCTTGACATTTTCCCCCTCATTGAAGAGTCTCACTTTGACAAGCTAGTCTCTGTGGAGTCAACCCTTGAGTTATTCCCTCTCTTTGAGGGGCTTTAACTAGATAAAAAAGTCTATGTTGAACCCTTATAGGATGAATCTATTTTTACAGATCCCATTATGTCATCATAGGCCATTACTTATCCAAAACCAAACATTTAACAAGACATCATTGTAGCAACATCCACACTAGATGAAGAATCAACATCAAAGGAAAGTTTTATCCATGAACCAACATCAAATTTAACATTAAAATTAGAATCACTATCAGTCTCAACATCAAATTTAGAGTCCCTTGACTTGGACTCAGCTTCAGAATCAGAGTATAGTCATGGTTATTGTGACACTGGTTACACTTGTATTATAGATCAATTTGAATACATTTATAATCCTTCTATGGTTTTTTAGGATGATTGCTTTATCATAAAAATAGATTCCCCTAGTATCTTCTATAAAGATTGTGCTACCTTTTATCATTCCATTATCAACACCCAATAAAACCATTATATTGACATTCTACCTCCCATAAACATCGATTAGTACTGACAAAATCACACTTTGTTGAACTACATCCATGGTGACATATCAGTTGTAGAATATCAGGGGGGCCAAGATGATATTCATGCAAAAGAAGAATAATCTCCTAGTAAAACCTTTTTAGAGGCATTAGGGGATAATCAAAGTTCAAACTCAACATCTTATAGTGAAACCTTGTTTGAGGTTCTAGAAGACAATCAAAGTCAAAAGTCAATGTTCCTTAGTGAAACATTCTCGAAGGCGCTATGGAATAATCAAGACAACTTCATTGGTGAAAACCTTATTGAGGTGCCAATAGCTGAGCATAATAGTTATTCACTATTTGATGAAGACATTATCAAAGATGAGATCAATACATCTTCCAATCTACAACCTAATTATATGGTAACAACTATCAGGACTAAATAATAGACAAATCTGATGGTCCTATTGAGAGAATATTCAAAAGTCTTCTTCATCCCCACCATAACCAAAGTTATGTCAAATCCAGAATCAACAACATTGTCTGTGGCTAAGAACTATGTAGGCAACATCCACTTACCTCATGTATTTAGAACTATGTAGGCAACATCCACTTACCTCATGTATTTAGAACTATGTAGGCAACATCTACTTATCTCATACATTTGGAGTTAGCTTGACCACCCCTTCTTTTTCTTTTTTTTCCCCCATTTTATTTTATCTTTTTATTTCCCTATCACTTTGGGGTAACTTTGTCTCTTTTGTTCTTGTTCTGTTATGTCAGTTTCAGTATTTCTTAGATTAAGAGTCACCCTATCGTAGAAATTAATGCCTCTATTACATGTACATGAATAATTATTTTTTATTTCCACTAACATTATGACTAACTCTTGTTTTTGTGTGTTTATTTGATTATTATTGTTGTTTTGTTGTGCTTTCATGTCTTTCATGTTTTTTATTAGATTGTTCTTGATTTATTTTTATACATACTTGTTCCTACTTAAATCTTGATTATTCATATCATGATTTTAAATTAGGTTACATTTTTGTATTTGTTATTTTTATTATTATTTTTATTTAAATGTAAATATTTGTAACTCTAGTTTTGGTATTTTATTAATCATTATCCTTAGTTATAAATATTCACATTTGAAATGGCCAATCACAAGTGAAATTCAATGTCATTATAGGTTATTCATACTTATGATGTAGAATTTTATTTTGCTAAAGTAAACACCAAGTGCTTCAAGTCAAAAATTCAATGAAGGTCCAAAGATCATTTTGAATGCACCATACCATCTATGATAAATTTGGGAAGTGCATCTCCTAAATTATATTATAGCATCTACTGAAGGCATTATCCTTCATATCCTCTCCCTAACATGATTTCACAATTGAATAGTGGTCTATATTTTTTCTATTCTTCATTCCTCATTCCATTTTATCCCGCTTTTGGTTAAACTATATTGGCCTGAGGTCCATATGGACTATGTATGCAGTTCTTGGATAAATGATGTATATCAGGTTAGCTCTGCCACCCTCTTTATTCTATTCATCTCTTTCATGACTTTGTGTGCATCCTCATATGCTTGGTTTTTTGTGGCTTCTTCAATCATTAGACTCTCACATCTATGTTTATACCTAATCATATTTAATTTATGCATTAGGTTATATCCTTGAGTTATGATTTCTAATTTGTCCTACTCGGACACAATATTTAGATCAATCATTGATCCAATCAACCCTACTCAGGCAAAAATTAAAAATCAGTGATCAAAATCAACCCTAATGGGGAAAATTAATTTATCAGTCAATCAAATCTAATTTTTTGGGGCACATTATTAATTCATTGACCTCCTTTCTCTGGAACAATGCTCTCATTTTTATTCTAATTCCAATCTTTATGGCTTTTGCCCTCGTTCTAGAAATTTCAAAGTGTGAAACTTGTCTTGAGATTGATCATTCCCTAAAGCCCGTAACTTTTACTCTCTTTTGGGTATGTCAAAGTGTGCCACTTTTATTTTAGGATTGCATTCTTTTCACTTCCCTCTACTTTGGGGCCCATTATATTCTATTCTATTTTTTATCATTGAGAATCAATGTGTGCAAGCATTAGCTCATACGGGTATAATCTCATCTGTGGGTTAATTTCACAATTTCTCTCTTTTTCGAGAGTCTATCCCTCTCTTTCATCCTTGCATGACCTATCAAGGGGGCATCATGGGTCATTTATTCAATCATTAACTTTCAACTTCTTCTTGACAACTCTTTAATTCTTTGAAAAGATGTTGCTTCACCTGAATATCTTGCCACATCTTCTCAAACAGGGGGAAAAATGTAGACATCTAATTCCTATTATTATTATGTTGAAATTGTCAATCTAGGCAATATTCTATGACAATGCACAATTTGGGCCAAAATCACTAAAATGTGCTAAATTGTTCAAACTTGTCATGTATAGGTGTTGATTTAGGATAATATATCCTTGAATGGGGCAATGCATTTTATGTGATTATTATCTTTTCTCAAATCACTTCGAGTCAAATTACAACCACATAAAATGATTTTTTGGACCACTAAATTCTTCTAATTTGGAAGCACACATCACATGCATGTGTTATTTCACGTCCACAATACTCTAAATGAGGAAATATTCTATACACATCTGACAACTTCTTTTAATTATACTCCAATCAAATTTTGACTTAGTAAATTGGCATTTCAACCATATCAATCCCTTTTGGAAATATCTCACATTAAAGCACTTAGGCTAACCATAAGAATATATTATAATTAGATATTTGATGACTTTAGGGCATTAGACACTTAGTTTAGCACATGATGCTAGCGTCTAGATGATATAAGTGTCTAGGAAGCTCAAAAGTAAGTAATGTCCAAAAGTTGTACAGAATGATATTAAGTAGGTTTATAGAATTTTAAGCAGTAAAAAAGGCCTAGTCATTAGAATAATATACAATCAACCTAAGAGATAAGTTATATGGACAAGAGATAGCGGGTGTGAGCCTTTCAATAGTAGTAAAGCCTTGGGAACTTAAGGGTAAAATTGTGAGAAGTAATTTCCAAGTATACAAGACCAAGGTGATATATAATTAAAATTTAGTGTCTAAATTTACCCCCGCTTTAATCTAGTAATGAAATGTCTAGTTTAAAGGAAAATGAATGCATACATGGGTGTGTATAACACACTTTGTATGTTTGTGAGTCACACTTGAGTGATTTTATGGTGACTGGCCTACAATCAAGAGCATGCTATAGTATATAATTAGTGCATATAATATGAAAATTGAAATAATTTTGAAATGTTTGAATGTAAAAAGAGCAAGGTTAGGAATACACCTATGTATCGATACAACCATCTTTCTTTTTGGCTATTTGATTTGAAGATATGCTTTATTGGGAAGCTTTATAGTTGAGATTAAGACAATAATAAAAACTACAAGTGCCAATATATATAAAGATTAGAGGGGAAATTACCCCCAACCTTGAAGAAAAGGTGAGTTGTCACCAGGAAGTTGAGATTAGCTAAACTGTGTAACCCAATCATACTTAGAACCTGGTAAGTGTGAGTGATCCAAGTCAACTCACACCATAAAACTAGTGTGGGTGGATGATTTGATCACTCCATCCAATAAACTTGGTAAGATTGAGTGATGTAATCACTTCAACCTTGTCAAAATTAAACCAACTACTACAATAGATTAACTTAATAACATTCCATAAAAGTCCATACCATTGTAGGCTAAATTTGTAAAAATTTATTAAATCTAAAAGTTGACTCGATTTTGAAATTTAAGGTGTTATTTTACATGGTATATGCACCTCAAATATGTCTCAAGTTAAAACTTGGGTATACCAATGGTACTAATGTATAGAATACTGCCATAAGTGTGTATTTAAATTATATAAATGTATAATTTTGGCCAATTTTGAGATTTTTCAAATGTGGAAGACATGTTTCCATGACATGCCCCCACTAAAATCTGAAACTTAGAGCTGGTATAAGTGTGGAAAACATGTTTCCATCACATGCCCCCATTATAATTTGAAAATATTGAGTACTGCAAAGTGTGGAAGCCATGCCTTTTTAGCATGCCCCCTCTAAAATCTAAAATTGTGAAATCCATGCCTCTATAACATGCCCTTACTGATATGCCCCTCTTTTGAAGTGAGGGAAAGTAGAAAATGGAAGTTAGCTTACCTCAAAAGGATAAAATAATTGTATAATCTATGAATGTATCATGTAACATATAGGAGTAACATGTATAGGTAGATATAACAATGGGGTACCTAGTATGTGATCACGTCAAGTCCTAAGATGCATGATGTGAATCATGGAAACATCTAGATAGTAACAATATAAGCTCATTAATAAATCAAGCATACACACAAGAGCACTCAAAAGTAAATCAAAATAAAATTATCTAAGGAGACCTCACATAAGAGGCATGTTAAAATACCACATAATCAAAGAGATGTGACTTAGTCAAATGTCCACAAAGTAAGAAATGATATTTTCAAATGTTAACATACAACAAACTATGACATATGCAAATGTCCCAATAGGAAAACATAGTCATGGGGGCCATAATCAATGGATCATATTCAAATTATGGAACAAGTAGTACAATACAAGATAAGACACTCAAGGAAGTACATAAATAAAAAGCATGGAACATAAGCAACCAACATAAACATGTCATACTAGTGTAGACACTATTTATGAATTATATAACACTTCAATATTGTACACTTGGAAAATACATATCATGGATGTACCTTTAGCTTCTAAACCTTTTTTGCTAATAAAAGGCTCACATACGCTATCTCCATATGCCTAATTACTTATCTCTTAGTCAGACCAATGCTATTCTGATCACTCAAACCTTCTATCTTATCTACAATGCTATAAACTTTCTTATCTTCCATCTCTATAAATTTTGGACCTACATCTATTTTATAACTACCTGAACACTTGCATCTTAGTTAGATGTATACGTCGACACAAGTGTCCTATCCTAATGCAAGTGTCCAGTGCCCTAAATTCATCAGATTTAAAAGTGAAACATATCCTAAAGGCTGGCCTATGTGATTTAATGTGAGATATTATCCAAAGAGATTGGTATAAATATAAGATCAATCCTCATTCATTCTCCACCTATAAATAACCTAAAAACTCAAAAGATAACTTATCGAAAGCATTATATCAAGCACTGAAGTGAGCAAAAACTTCCCTACTTTCTCCCATTCCATATCGGTCATAGGGATAATCCATATATAAGTCTAAAGTACTTAAGGAATGACCTAAGAGCTATATTTTCCAAGTTACAAGTGAAGTCACTATTGTACTTATTTATCACATATTGCATGATTCTCACACAAGCCAAAATGTAAGGGAGAACTACATAAGTCTGACAGCCTATTGAGAGTATTGGTTATGTAGGTAATGCTCATTAATAAAGGGGTCTTTGGGGTAGCTCGACACCATGTGACCACTAACCCATTTTCTCATGACCACTATGAAGATGAAGAACTAAGGTTTTATTAGTTGACAAGGAGTGATATTTCATGATCTAGATCTGAATACACTAGAGTGAAGGTGACATAGAACCTAGAAGCATTTAGGTGGTCGCATCTAGTTTCAATAACTATTCCATATTATAAACTTACATCCAAGTTAGAAAATAATGTTGACACAACCATCCTAGGTCAACATAGGTATCCGTGGCCACAAATGTACAATTTCTAGAATCAGGTGATTGATCTAAAATCTAAACCTAGTATACTTTTTGCTTGTTCCATATCTAGATCTATATTAACATTAGAACCAACTATCTTATTTTCATTATCATTACAATATATAACACAATTATACTTTTTATCTTTAGCATCTTAGCATAATATATTTAGTATACATTTTATTTGAGTTTCATAAATAATTGGCCTACTTTAGATATAATCTACTATCTTTGTGCCCTAAGCTATCTCTACCCCTTTAGCCCTAGATTCCCCATATTTACATTTTAGGGTTAAACAATTAGCTCTTAGATATTTGTGTTAGGAAAAAAATGTTAAATACATAACATATCAAGTACACTATGAAAGATATAAGCATGAATAAAGGCATGTGTAAGTATATAACCTCACACATGATAATGGAAATTGATCATATAATGATATAACAAGGATGTATCGTGATCAAAGAAGTAGATGTCGAGTGGAGGAAAGGCCTAACATCTAAAAGTGAATAGATCATGGTCCTGGGTATGCCTGTATCACACTCAAAAGATGTGTGAAACATATGTGTATATAGAAATAAATGATGTGTTATCTACCAACATGAAACTAACAACATGGATGCCAAGGAGCTAATAAAACATGCAAAAACTGATTTTTTTTGGATTTTTTAACTTTTTTTGGGTATTTTTGGCATATTGATAAGAAAAAACTATGTTGGACCTCAAATTTTGACTAAGTATTTTGGATTTTTGGTGCAGAACCAACATAGTGCAAGAGAAGCATGGCACATGAAGACCATGACACAAAACTAGTGTGGCACAGGAAGACTATGGTGTAGAACTAGTGAGGCATGAGAGGACAAGGGTGTAAAATTTATTAGTATGAGAAGACCCAATCAAAGATGGAACATAAATACGAAGAACCCAAGAGCATAGGACTCAAAATAATAATGAAAGCTTTGGGGAGCACATTTAAAGTGGGAGATAGTTGAGGAATGATTCTTAAGGACCATCTAGAATTTAACCATCATGGGTTTTGTACTATTTCACAAAAAGGTCATTTGGTAGCAAGGATCTAACATCAAATTATAATATAGGGGGCACGAAGGCCCGGGTCTTTAGGAGAGAATAATTGAAAGACTACCATAACTCTTAGTCTACTAAGAGATCATTGGCCAATCACCATTTATCATTATTATGTAACTAATTGGTCAGGGAAAAATAAGTATAAATACCCCTATGTGGAATCATGTAAGGTGATTGATAATGGATATAATATTATGATTATATAATATAGACTTGTAGTTATTAAAATTAGTTCAGGTGTTGTGTGATTCTGTTAGTTTGATATTTGAGTATGAATAGTGGGTTGAATTGACTAATTCTATTGCTGTTGGTATCCTAAATTGCACCCTAATTGAGCAAGGGGATTATTTAGGTCCTCCTACTCAAATCTAGTCCAACATGGGAATGACCCTAGGCTGTGGGTCACCTAATCCTGAGTCAGACCTTTGGAGAATGCCATCTTTCTTCTGGATCTATCATCTAAACTAGACCTAAATTAACACTTGCTTGAAAAAGGGGAGAGAGATTAACAAAAATCTATGAAAGCATGTAAAATGAGGTGATGTACTAGTAATTTGAACACTTACACTTTACACAAGACATACTATAATACACATTTAAGACTAAAGAAGATCAGTCCTCACATAAGTATTTTACAAATAGGCATTGATTAGCTATCAACATAACATGGGAGGGTAGTTGTCCACTTCCAAACTAATCAACAAACTATATATTGCACTTATAATGACTTGTGAGAACTATACAATACTTCATTAAGGTGAGGAAAATAAAATAGAGGCAAGGAAATCATACATTCACTTAACCAAAACACATAAAATCATAGAACACACTTCAATTCGGCTTGAAAAAATGAAGGAATTTAGTCTTTATTGCATCAAATAGGTGTTACAGTATAAATCTTGGCATAGCCTGAGCAAGCCAAAGGCATAAGAGTATTTTCTCTAAAAATATTAGAAATTTATTTTCTAAAAAATTTCAAAAAAAGCCACAATGTGGAAGAAGATGGGACATATATAGAAAAAAGGGAGGAGAAAGAGGGAGATGTGATGGATTATCGTTAATCCAAGGATGTTGAGTCATGATCTTATCAAGAAGGAATAAACTTTTAAAAGATCTATAAAATAATTCAATGCTTTGTTATCCTTATCTAACCACTAGATCTCTTTTTTGGGACTCTATGCCATTTTCCACCTGATCTACTAACGAGGACAAACTTCTCATATCTTAGAATTGACAGAACTGTGCCATATCTATTTTGGGTATCCATAAGTACTTGTTTGTCAAAAATGTGAACATATCAAAAGATGAGAAACTTCTCCATAATAATCACATAGTTTCCCCTTAATTTTAAACATGATCATAGGCCATGATAGATGAAAACCAATTTATTTATCGATTTTCATATAGAAAGAATATCAATGAAAAACTATAGACTACTTGATCTTATTATAACAATCAACTACCTGTCTTTGATCCCTATTAGGCCTAGAAAGACTAATTTTGCCTCTGAGCATTTATAGAAGCCAATGACCTACTTATATGCACATATATTTTTCAATCGATGGTGAACACAGTGGAGAAACCATAATGTAACTCCTGAGAATAGACCCTTTATGTTCTAAAACATTAAACCAAAGCTTCATATTAAACTTTAATGGTGATGGGGCTTCATCCTAATTGTATGATTATATCTCATTGTTTAACAATGCTTGTGTAAACTTTAATGGTGACATAGCTCTTTGAAACACCTAATTTGGTTTGACCTCAACCATATGTTTGACCTCTATATTGAAGCCCCTTAGCTTTCGACTTTCAATCTTGCTCGTCGATTTGCTTTGTATGGAATGCACGTGAGCCACTAATTTACTTGGAAACTTAATGTGCTCATGACACTTGTTAGTCTCTCACTTTTCCTCATGATCCTATGACTTGTTGACCTTAATCAAATTGTTGACCTCAATTTGTATGAATGAACCCTACCATTGATCTTCTACCAGTTTAATGCATTATGACACTTGGTAGCTTTTCATTAGCCTTCAAGATCCATTAACTTTTTGACTCTTGCTCACCATCGATCTTATTGGTATGATTAAATGCACACCATTAGATCTACTTGGGCCCACTAGATTATCAGTCATCACTTGTCATTTATCCATTTGATAGGTACCCGAGATCTTGACACTTGGCAGGAGTTTGTTCATGCTGACCTTTTGACTCAATACTTGCCTTTGATGCTTGATGCATGATAAAAAACTCACCATTACATCTTTAGGACCTAATAACACTACATATCACCACTCACCATTGGATATTTAGTACAATTGAACACCGACCATTGATCTTAATCATTTGAATTCTAACAACTATTTTACGAGGCTTGAACTTGAGGTCCGTGCACTCATTCATTCTACAATACTAACTTTGAAGATTTATATCTTGAGATAACAAGATCATCAAGATATGAATTTTATAGAGAATTTTTAAGGTATGAAAAAGTTCATATCCATGCATTTATTTGACTTTAGAGGATTTTTAATAAAATATATTAAATACACAACTAGCTTACTCTATTCATTTGTGCATAATGTTTGATGATGGTCTGGTTATCTAAGATCACAAAAATAACACTTTAAGCTTGCTTAAAGTGTTTCAAAATATTTCAACTGACAATGTATTTTCCCTTCAAGTCTATATAATCCTTGTGACATTGGATCACTCCTCAATCAGGACCTTGCTTAGCTTCTCATCAAAGGCTAGGCACATTTTGGTATGTAAGCCAAATTTGGCCAACATATTTGGTGACTTAGCTTGGCAACATGCCTACTATGCTCTGAGAACTCAAACCATTTACATGATTCTTAGACTCACCAAAATGATGAATATAACCCTATGATTGCAAGAAATATTTTTGACTTGCAAAGATAAAGAGTTCCACCAAACAGGGAAAGAAACAAAATTTAAAGGGAAACTATCGTAACAAAATAGATATGCAAACAAAGCACTTATTTGGGACAAGAATAAATAAACTAAGTTTTTATAACAACACTTGGAAAAAAATAAGACCAACTAACTATTTATAGGGAACTTAGCTTCCTTAATAACAATGTTTCAGATGTATCCCATCGACTAGGATAGGAAGCTCCTCATCATCCATATTTGAAAGTTAGAAGGCATTGTGGGATTTGCAGATAGATATTATGTATGGACCACTCCAAACAGAGTCAAAATTTGTGTGCCTTCTTGGCTTAGCTCTATCCTCATCCCTCCTAAGGACCAAATCTCCTTTGAAATTTATTGAAGAAGCTCCTTTGTCAAAAGATCTCTTCACTTATGCTTGATGGCTTCCATAGCCAACATAGACTGGCATCTTGTCTTTTCTAGCTCCATGAGCTCAACATATATGTTTTCCATTGGCTCATTCTATAATAACTCAAGTTGATGAATCATTTATAAAGTAGAGAATTCAAGAGAAATAGGCATTCTTGTTTCCTTGCCATATACCGGCTTATTTGGAGAGTTGCTCATTAATCTTTTATAGGTGATCCTATCAGCCCACACAACTAACTTTAACTTGAGATGCCATGACCTCTGATTGTCTTCAATAGTATGTTTTATGATCTTTAATAGGTTCTTATTAGTGGAATCAATAAATCCATTACCTTATGGATAGTAATTTGATGAAGTGTCAAGAAAAACACTATGTTAAACTACCCACTAGCTAATTCTAGACCCCACAAAAGCCATAACATTGTCAGAAATAATGGTTGAATGGACTCTATATCTAGTAAGCAAACCTTCATAGAAATCTAGAACATTTAACTCATCTACTTCTTTCAATGTCACTTCTTCTATCCATCTAGTAAAATAATATGTAGCAATCAATATCCATTTATGTCCTGAGCTTGAAGGGGAGTTAATGAGACCAATAAAGTCCAATCCCCATTGGACAAAGCATTGATTCACTACAATTGGTTGGAAAGGTAAGGCTACAAGTTTCACCTTTCCAACAAACATAACACATTGTCTACATTTCCTGACCCATGCATGTCAATCACCAAATATGATTAGACAATAATACCCACCTCTCATGATCTTGTGGGTTGTGATCCTTCCTGAATAATTCCCTCCATCATGTCCATCATAGAACTCTATAATCATCTTTTATTTTTGATGTATTTTATTCAACTTTGCCTGGACCCACATGTTGACATTTTGTGGCCCTAGGAATGTTCAAAAGTCCTTTGGGACTTAACTTTTCATCAAAGTTGCTCAGGGGAAAATGATATCATCAAATCCAATAGGGAAGTAATTTTAAGGGGAGGGTTACCATAAGGATGACATGTGGTAGAAATGACATAAATAATGCATTGGCTTGAATTAGATGGCCCATCCAACCATCAAAATCATCAAAAGCTGATGATCGACTTTGTAACTAAATTGATTCACATAATAAATCATAAAGTGGTAGTTCAACTAGGAAGTTAACAAAAAAGCGGTGGGATTTAATGGAATCTGAACAACATTATTAGCCAAAGGTCGGTGTGTATTTTGGGATCAAATAGAACATAAAAGACAAATTTAAGTTGTAGGCTCGAAAGATGTGGCAAGCAGTTATACAGGGATGGCTTGGCTTCCCCAAGGAGATTCCCACTTCCTCTAATTACCTTCCCTAGTCATGATTGAAATTTGTAATTGCCCTGATAGTGGAAAGGGCCAAATAAATCCCTAAACTCCAAATATTTTACCTATTTAAGTAGGTAGACATATCATTGTAAACATCCTCAAACTGGGTGTGGCAAATCCCTATTTTGATAAGCACTTCTATTTTACCTCTAAATTAAATATATATTCATTTCTAGCCTTCTCGATACTGTAAATAGTGTATGTCTATAGTGGTTTGATGAATGTCTATGATAGTGCATGCAACTTCCTTTCATTTGTCATATCTTTTACTTTTTTGCAATTTGTTAGTCATCTTAGCAAGTCATATGAAGTATGTCACATGGTCTTACAATAAATGACTATGGAAAATGTTCACTAGTGTCTCTTATGAGACCTCTTATTCATCCATCTCAACTAATATCTTGACCATAACCTTTACATCAAAACACTGATGCTTGGAGAATCATGTTGAGTTGTGCAATAAGTTTCAGTTATTATTCATGTTTTTAGTGCAGTACAGGCAAGTGGAGGATACTCTATTTGGTGCATCACCTCCATGTTTTCTTTCTTGTTTTCAATTATCTCTCTCTCTCCCTTTTCCCTATCAAAGCAATAGGTTTAACATTAATAGTTTGGGTGATATCATCAAGGAAGCTAGCCTTATCTAGAGATTCACTTCAATAATTAGGCTACCCATAACCTAGAGGTGTCTCCATGCTATCCTCTAAATGAGGGAAGCCTAAACAACCTTCCTCAATGGGTGAAAAATCAGGGTGATAATAGTTTCTGGCACATCATATGGGACTCAAATTGTCATTTATTAAGGGATTTTTGGTTTTATCCTTTAATACACTAGCCTTTGGAGGCATGACCTCAAACACCAGTGGTGATTCTAAATGTCAAATCTACTATTTCAAGCAATTCAAGTGATTAAAGATCACTAAGGATCAAGATTTAGGTGATGTTCTTGATCTTTCCCTTCTTTTGAAGTGATCAAATCACGTGGCAACTCTGACTCCAACTCTGAGTTTCAACAAATCAATCCCTTATGTTTTAATCAAGAGGGAGTTTAACTCCCATATGCCTCATGGCTACTTAACAAAGGATCCACCCATTTGTGCCATTCAATGGAGGCAACCCTCTTGTACTAGTCTACTACAATAATATCACCATCAAATCTCTCAAAAGCCTTCCATATTTCACTAAAGAAGACGATATCACTACCATTGAGCACATGAAGGACATAACACATATTTACAAAATCCATCAGGGGATTGAAGACAACATATCCATCCATCTCCTCACTTTATCATTTAAAGGGAAGGCTCTACGATGGTATATAATTCTAAAGTTAGGATCTATTCATAACTAGAAGAATGAACTTGATGAGAAATTGTGAAAATAGTTTGAAGAGAAGGCTGACCACTTATCCCTCATTGAGTGGCTCACCACCATGGAAAAGGGCATCCTATGAGATCCTCATTGATTTCAACTTGAAGTTCTAGTTAACTTGGGACTGAATCTCAACCTAGGTAAAACCCTCAACTCATGCAACATTCTTATACTAAGTAAGAGCTCTTGACTATGAGATTGTAGTCATGATCCAATCACTAGGTGGAGTTTCCTTGCCCAAGAACTATGATCTTGCTATTATAGTAGAACAATGTGTCCTCCATGCTGTAAAAATGAGACCCAGGCTCTAGTACCCCTATTTCCTGAGCCCCTATCCAATCAACCCATTTCATCCTCTATTCTTGTAGTGGCTAGACAAGTAATCCCATCTCTAGTCACTCCTGATGAGTTACAAGAAGTTAAAAGCCTCATCTAAAGCCTTGAAAATGAGCTAGCCACATTCAAGAAGAAATAAGTACAACAAAATAGCCCCTATCATCCCTTCAATAAAGCTTATCAACCTCATAGGTATCCCCTCCAAGGCACTACACAAGTCAAATCTCAGATCTCATATCCTAGGCCATCTAATGTACAAAATCCTATTTCTACAGTCATTCCTAAAGTTCTCATAGTTTAACATGCATCAAAACTTCAAAGGCAGTGAGTTGAGTTGGCCCTACAAGTAGAAAATGAGCATAAACAAACATAGTTTGAGCCCCTTCTCTTGAATTTGGAAGGTAGTGATTTTGGGAGCATGAATATCAATGAGGGAGTAGCCTTGGAAGCTTATTGTTTTCATGGTGAGGAGGAATCTATTATGCCAAATATGGGATCACAAGCCAAAACATAGGATGTTTCTAGTTCTGAGGTTGTTTCTCTTATTGATGAGATTAAGGATCAAAGCACATTAGAATAGAAGAAATTGATTAGTGAGAGGAATAAATAGGTCATGAGCACCTAGCCCAAGAGGTTTTAAAGTTGGAAGAGTGCATCTTCGATCCCAAATCCCATTTAAGATAAAACCATAATGCCCTATACTCCTTTTTCACAATTTGAACTTTCTTTCCCTCCCACCATCTCCCTTTTCAAAAGAGGACCCGTTGTATAGAAGGCAAGTGAAGACCATCCTAATAAGGAAGAAGGTAGCTCAAGTGAGGAAGATGAGGAAGAAATACTTATTGGTGGTCCTCTTTGCACCACCAAACTAGAAAAATTAGATATGTTGCTAAGATAAGATAAATATGACCAGGTAGAGCAACAAAATAGTGAGTGAATGGAGAAGGATGGAGAGGAAGAAGTTGGTATTATCAGCCTTTTTGATGAGTTTCCACTTTATGTGATGGAGGAAAACATTGAGGGTAAATCAAGTATAAAAAAGGAGATTGCACTTCAAGAGGACTATTCCAATCAAATTGAAAGTAGTATGTAGATACCAACAAGTGATGGGTAGTTGTAGAACTTGTTTAAGGTCCTAGAAGTAAGTTATATTCCACTTAAAGAGGACTATAGTTTAAATAAGGCTAAGGAGTACATCTTTGGCAAACAAATCAAGAAACAAGAGTTTGGTTCACTTGATATTGATTTGTTTTATATTTTGAACATTGGCTATCAATTATTTTATGAACCTGTAGATATTGGCATCTTCCTAAAAGATACTATAAACCTATTTTGGTATTAGCCTCCTAAGAATCCACATTCATCTCCTTTTGGGGCCAATTCATTAAACATGCATGTTGTGTTCTCAAGAGGATACCCTATCAATTACTTGCCTTAGTTGGAGGCTAATAAGGAGGAGCCAATGCCTATCATGTTCATTTTAGAACATGAATATGAGCCTAAACATGTCCAAGATTAGTCTAATCATACACTTCTGATCACTCATTTTGAAGACCATTTTCATGCATCAAAGTTTGCATGCAGAAGCCCATGCCAAGTAAAAATTTTGAAGACCAAATTCCTTTAGAAATATTAATCAAAGTTAAGTCTTTAGATAAAAATGTAGAAAAAGTGAGAATACTTATTCTAGACAAAAATATCGAAGACAAAACTTATGAATACTGAGACCAGTGCCTGAGCAAAAATTCCAAAAGTATGCACATGAAGTGCAGATCTTTATTCTTCTCATGCACTCTCTTCTTAAAAGTCTTGCATGTTAAATTGTTAAAATTTTGTGCCTTCATTGAAGCACTACAACTTTTAGTCCTTCTGTGCACCTTCAATACACACCACTTCCTTTGTTAACTGGAACAAGTTCTAGATATCTAGCATAAAAGTTTGTGAAGGTAAGGAGGGATTTCAAAACACTTAGACATTTCTTCAACTTTCCCAGGAGCCATGTGTCAGCATTCTATGGCACCGGGCTTGTTTAGAAAGTTTTCATGCCTTAGTATTTTCTTCAACTTTTCTTAGAGCCACATGTCGACATTCTGTAGTCCTAGGCCTATTCAAAAGTCCTTCGAGACTTAGCTTTTCTTCAAGTTGCCTAAGGGAAAATGACAATAATAGAGACAATAGGGAAACAATGGAGAAGGGGAAGGTTACTGAAAGGATGACATGTGGAAACAATAACATCAACAATGCATTGGCTTAAATTTGACGGCCCGTTTGACTGTCAAAACCATCAAAAGCTGAGGATCGACTAAATAACTAAATTAATTCATAGAATTAATTATAAAGTGGCAGATTGACTAGGAAATGATAAAAAAGTGGTGGGATTCAATGGAATCTGAATGACATTATTAGCCAAAGGTTGGCATGTATTTGAGGATCGAGTAGAACATAAAATACAAAGACATGTTGCCGGCTCAAAGGACATGGCAAGCAGTTACATAGACATAACTTGGCTTCTTTGAGGAGATTACCACTTCCTCTAACCACCTTATCTAGTCATGATTAACCAATAGTGGAAAAGGCCAAATCAATCCTCAAGCTCTAGATATTTTGCCTAGTTAAGTAGACAAACATATAATTATAAACATCCTCGATCCAGGTATGGTGAATCCCCGCTCTAATAATAACTTGTATTTTACCTTTAAACTAAATATATGTTGATTTCTAACCTTCTTGATACTATAAATAATGTAAGCCCATGGTGGTTTGATGAATGTTTATGATAGTGTCTGCAACTTCCTGTTATTTATCCTATCTTTTACCTTTTTTAGGTTATTAGTCATCTTAGCAGGCCATATGAAGTGTGTCATATGGTCTTACAATGACTGACTATGGAAAACATTCACTAGTGTCTCATATGAGACCTCTTATTCATCAGTCTTAGCTAATGGCTTGACCATAACCTTCTTATCGAAACATTGATGCTTAGAGACTCATGTTGAGTTGTGCAATAGGTTTCAGTTCTTGTTTATTTTTTTATTATAGTATAGGTAAGTGGAGGATACTAATTTTGGTACATTACCTCCATGTTTTCTATCTTGTTTTCAATTATCTCTCTCTCTCTCTCTCTCCCTTTTCCCTATAAAATCAATAGGTTTAGAAGTAATAATTTAGGTGATAGCATCAAGGGAACTAGCCCTATCTAGAGATTCACCTCAATAGTTAGGCCACCCACAACCTAGAGGTGTATCCATGTTATCATCTAAATGAGTAATTCTTAAACAACCTTCCTCAATGGGTACAAATTTAGGGTGTAACAGGTATTTCATATGCGCATTTCCAATGAGGCTCACAATTGGTTCTATAGATTACCAAAGGGTTCCTTAACCACTTTTTATCTTTCCAAGTTCCAAAGTTTTATCCTTTAATAAAAAGGAGGGAATAAATTTCTAAATGAGTGTTATGAGAAAAAATGTGGTGTTCTTAATCTTTATATGAATGCTTTATAAAACTTACTTAATATGGGGCCCATACAAGGTCTTCATCTTATGCCAAATCCTCAAGTGTATAGAATCAAAAACCTCGCACATCACTAGGATTTAATAATTACCTTATACATGGGTGGTGCTTATTGTTGGCACAACCATATTGATCATACACAAATAAAAACCACTTGTATTATAAATCATTTCTAGCAGCTCAGTTTTAACTTATAATACTTACAAAATAAAGTCACTTTGAAGGAATCCTTGGGCAACATAGTAATGCCAATTACTTGTGGTCCTTAAGTGATTCAAAAATGGGTTTAGGTTATGCCTACCACATATCCATATGCATTTACACTAGGAAATATTTGGTTATATCAAATGGAAACAAAAATTGACCAAATTCAACATGGTATTTCCTTTCCTTACGAAGGCACATTAATACATATTTCAAATGATAACATTGTATCTTCTACTAAACATGCAAAACATGAGGAGGACCATGCTATGTACCTTTTCAACCTATCCAATCATGATGCAAATAATGTAAAAGATCCAATTTAAAGTTTTAAGGTTCACAGTGGGGGTAGATATCTATAAACATCCATTGGATGGCATCATAGGATGATTTTTCCTCATCATAAATATAAAAAACACCAAAAAAATAAAAAAAATTCAAAAAAAAATCTAAAACCATTTTCCATGCCTATATGTTTTGTTGGCTCCTTGGAATCTATGTGTTAGTTCCATGTTGAGGGCTAGCATATCATTTACTCCTACATATACATTTACAGGTATACATAGATACATGATACACTCCTATTTCAGATGTTGGCCTTTCCTTCTACTCATGTCATATGAATGTTGGGGGATTTTGCTTCTTCAATCTTGATACATAGGTTATATGATTCGATGATCATTCTACACTATCATGTTTGAGCTTACATATGTACTTGCACATGTATTATCCATGCTTATATCTTGCACATGGTACTTGATATGCTATTCACTTGACATTTTTTGCTAATGCATTTGATCCATGAGCTACTATGACATGTTTATGATGGTTGTTTATGCTTTAATTTATGCACTTCCTTGAGAATCTTGTCTTACTTATTCGAGCATTTGAATATGCTCTATTGCATGTGGCCCCTATGCCTATGTTTGCCTTCTTAGACATTTAAATATTTCATTTATTATTGTATGGACATTTGAATATGTCATTCCTTGCTTTGTGTACATTTGACTAAGTCATGTCTACTATATTTTTATGGCATTTGAACATGCCCCTTATTTGCGGTCTCTTTGGACCATTGCTTTTTTACTTGCTTTTGAGTGCTTTTATGTGTGTGCTCGTTTGCTTATTGAGATTGTACTATTACTATCTAGACGTTGCCATGATCTTTATCATGCATCTTAGGCCTACATGTGATCACATTAGTTCTATGCATGTCAATGATACATTTACCTAGACATGTTTCATTTTATATGCTACATGGTTTCATTCACATATTTTATAGTTGACTTACCATTTTGAGGTGAGGTAACTCCTAGGTACTATTTTTACCCCACTTTAAGGGTGGGCATATTGGTGGGGGTAAGCTTGGGAAGCATATTCTCCACACTTTGCATAATTCTCAAGCATGGCATATGAACATGGCTTCCATAGATTCACATTTTCAGATTCAATGGGGGCATGCTTTGGAAGCATATTATCCACATCCATTTAGTATTATAGTACTTATACTAGTTTGTAGATTTAGTGGGGGCATGTCATATGGGCATTGCTTCAACACATTCACAATTTTCAAATTTAATGGGGGCATGCTTTAGAAGCATGTTCTTCATATTCATTCAGTAGTATGGTACTTATATCAATTCTCAAATTTAGTGGGGCCATGTCATATGGATATGGCTTCCACACATTCATAGTTTTCAAATTTAGTGGAAGCATGTTCTCCACATTTACTTAGTATTCAACATCTCCAACTTATAGAGGAGGCATGTTTTGAAAACATGTCCTCCACATTGGTTCTTATATCAATTTTTGTATTTCTCCATATATAGTGGGGGCATGCTTTGTAAGCATGTCCTCCACATTTACATAATTATCCAAATTGGCCAAAGTACATAGTTATATGATTCAAATACACATTTGTGGCATAATTATATACATGGTATGATTGTTATACATAGTTTCAACATGAGACATATATAAGGTGCATATGTTATACAACATGTGCCTAATATTACAAAATCCAAATCAATTTCAGATTCTAAAATCATTACAAGTACTGATACCCCGTGGACTTTTATAGACTTTATCAAAAAAATCTATTAGAGTAGTTGGTTCACCTTTTAGTATGGTTGAGGTGATTAAATCACTTAATCTTGCCATGCTTTTAGGTTGGATCTGATTATATCAACCAATCTCACTAGGTTATAAGTATCATTGGGTTGTATAGTTGAGCTAATCGCAACTACTAGGTGATAACTCACTTTTGCTCCAAAGTTGGGGGCATGTGCCTCTCTCTCTCTCTCTGTCTCCTTGGATATATGCACTTTAAAGAGTTATCTATATTTATCCTAATAATAGTTTTAGATCCTTAAAATGATACATATTTTACAAAACAAACATGCCAATAGGCAAGGTGGTTACATCAACACATAGGTGTACTCCTAAACCTTGTTCTTTTTAATTTCAATATATTTCAAGTAAATTTAACCCATATTATATGCACTAATTTTATAATGTAACATGTTCTTGGTTGCAGTTTAGTCACTGACAAAGCACTCAAATTCAACTCAAGTAAAGATAAGGTGTGCATACACATCAGATACTTATTCCTTTCTTTTTAAGCTATAAATTTCATTACTAGATTAAAGGGGGGAAAATGTAGATGATATTTTTTGATGATGTAGCACCTTAGTCTTGTACACTTAGTAAACTCAGACTTTGGTTATTCATCTTAGTTCTACATATGCCTTGCTTACATAATCCTCTCATCTACTCTATCTTGTGCCCCTTGGCCTATCTCTTAGTCTGATCAACCTTATATTAGTGATACAAACCTCCTATCCTACCCAAAATGATTAAGATATACTTATTTTACACCTCTATAAGTTCTAAGCCTGTACCTACTCTCCTACTCCCTAGACACTAATGTGCACGATAGATAGTAACATCAATAACATCTAATTAGAGGTTCACACGTTTCATCCCAGTACTATATCTGAGGCCATACTAAAGGTACACATGGTTGAGGAAAAAAAGTTGATCAAATGAAGAGCTTTCACCAATGTCTATGAACACACCATCATCTCATCAGCCTACCAGATTGACATCTCAACAAGTAGAAGAAAAACATGCAAAATGTTTGTGTTTTGGTTGCAATAGAAAATGGAGTGAAGGACATTGAGGTGATGAAAAGAATTTATTTTACATTGATGGTGCCAATGAGGAGGGAAAATATGAGGAGGCTTCAAGGGCAAGTTTGGAATAATTTGAGGATGAATATGAAGATTCTCAACCTACTATTTCTTATCATGCACTTTCAGGCATTAGTACTCCTCAAACTCTTAAGGTGGTGGGTTTCCTAAAGAAACATAAGTTGATTATGTTAATAGACTCTAGGACTACACATAACTTCATCAATAGTAAGTTGGATACTCATTTGAATTATTTCATTTACCTAGCTCTAGACTTTTAGGTCATGATTACAGAGGGTCGTATGGTCAATTGTTATGGAGAATGTCATAGCATTAAACTTGTTATGGGATATTATTTTTAATATTCCCTTATGTTTGTTATTCCCATGGGAGGAGCTGACATTATTTTTGGAGTGCAGTGACTCACCACTTTGGGCACTATTGAGATGAAATTTCAAGAATTATTCATGAGGTTCCATTTAGAAGGTAGGACCTTTGAAATACATAGATTATGAGCTAAGTCTCCATAATTGGTTAGTTCTCACCAAATGATGAATATTCTTAGAAAAGGTGTAGAAGGTTTTATGGCATGCTTATTTTACATAGAGGTTTAAATAACCAAGGAGTCTACACATCTTGATTTGTAAAGGGTGTCGGATGATCATTCTATTGTTTTTGGTGACATGACAAAAGACTTCCTCTAAGTCATGCACATGATCATGCTATCATACTCATTCAAATAAGTACACTACCCAATATCAAACCCTACATCTATCCCTGTGCCCAGAAGAGTGAAATTAAAGAGTTGGTATAAGAGATGTTGGAGGTAGGAATCATCTAAGATAGTCAAAATAAATATTCCTCCCTAGTGGTTATGGTGCAAAAGAAGGATGACAGTTGGATGATGTGTCTAGACTACAAAGAACTCAAAAAACACACTATAAAAGATAAGTTTCCTATTCCAGTAATTGATGATGTTTTAAATGTATTACATGGTGCTATTTATTTTACCAAGTTAGACCTTTACTCTAGATATCATCAGATTCGTAGCCATGATGAGGACATACCTAAAACAACTTTTAAAACTCATGAAGGCCATTATGAATTTATGGTCATGCCTTTTGGCCTCATAAATGCACCATCTACATTTTAGAGTTTGATGAATATTGTTTTTAGGCCATTTTTGATAAAGTTTGTATTAATGTTTTTTGATGATATCCTCATCTATAGTAAAATTTGGGAAGGCCATTTAAAGCATGTAAAATAGGTGCTTTCAGTTCTAGAACAACATCAAATTTATGCCAAACCTTCCAAATGTGTTTTTGGTGTCCAAGAGGTGGAGTAATTGGGTCATATTATTTCACATGGAATGAAAGTTGATCTTAAGAAAATACAAGTGATGATGGAGTGATAGGTTTTTGAGACCCTCAAGAACCTCTGAGGATTTTTGGGGCTAACTGGTTACTATCATAACTTTATCAATAATTATGGTAACATTTCAACCCCACTCACCTCTTTTTTCAAGAAAGACTCCTTCTAGTGGATTGATTCAACTACCAAGGAATTTAAATAGTTGAAAATGGCTATGTGCACAACTCAAGTTTTGGCTACTCCTGATTTTTCAAAAGCTTTTATTGTAGTGTGATGCATCAGGATATGACATGGGGGTTGTACTCATGTAAGAAGGTAGACCACTAGCATTTGAAAATCACCAAATTAAGGGAAAAAAAATTCTCAAAATAATATGTGAGAAAGAGATGATGGTTATTCTGCATGCAGTTAAGTAATGGAGACCTTATTTGATGGGTAGTCACTTTCAAGTAAAGATTGATCATGGCACCCTCAAATATTTTTTGGAAAAATGATTGTCATCTTAACAACAATAAAAATAGGTGACTAAAATGTTAGGATATGATTTTAAAATAGTGTATAGGAAAGAAAAAGAGAATGTAGTGATAGAGGCCCTCTCTCGACGGGATGAATTAGTTGAGGCATTGGTATGTGCCATGACCATTTGGTAGGTAGATTAGCTAGAAGAAACAAGATCAGAATGGGTGAATAATAATGATACCAAGGATTTGATTCACAATATTCTATAGGGTTCTAATGAATTTGAAAATTTTATATGAAAGGGGATTGCATTATAGTATAAAGATAGATAATACCTTTGTAAGCATTCTCTCCTTGAACATAAAATTCTTCAGGAACTTCATGCCTCTCCACTTGGAGGTCACTCTAGATTTTTGAAAACATGTCATAGAATCAAGCAAGATTTCTTTTGGGAATGACTCAAGGGGGATGTTCAATTAATAAAATAAAGGTGAAATTGATTTTGTTATTTTTGGGAATAGTGGAGTTTTATTCCTATTTAATAAACAAGTCTGAGTAGGATAAACTAGTAAATAATATTCCTAATTATAGCTACTAATTTGTGAAATTAGATTATGATTTGACCTTTCTAAAAATAGTAATAAAGTAAGGAGAAATGTAACTTAGCTTATTCTGGACTATTTCAACTGAGATAGGGTCTAAAAATTTGCATGCAAGACTAGGAAACTATCACAAACAGGTTTTTGAACTTCATTTTCTGATTGGACAGGAGCACCAGAACTGGACACCCTAGGCTTCGACGATATAGTCCTTCCCCAATGCTATTGTCCTTAGAATTTGAGTTTATTGGTTTTGTTCACCTACTTAATGTGAGCCTATATACCAAATTTTAGGTCTTAGCTATTGATAGAGCTCTCTATAGAGCAAATTCTTCATGTACTTGTCTTTTTATGCAATTAAATGAACTTGGGAAAATAGGAAAAAAGGGTTAGTGTGTGTATGATGCATTGGACGTGCTTCACACCCCTTGTGTGGGCACATTGCCTACATACCAATACTTTGAGGAGGGATCAAGCCATATGTAATTCTCCCTTTAAGAGTGTTTGGTGCAATAGTGAATGAAATGCAAGAAATGCTAAAACTGGGTATGCTTGAGATGGCTAGGGACTAGTCTGAAGACTTGATTTAGCTTGAAAGTGTATAGGCTGGCTATATGCAGAGAATAGGGAGTATTGCTTGAGTGGTTTTGCTTGCTTGAATGATATTTGACAACCCTTTTTAAATGATATTTGAATGGGCTTTTATAGGGATCTATTAGTCATGGGTTAGATGAAACTAGGCTAAGTCGACATAATGGACAAGAAGAATCGAGAAAAAATGGTAACCTATGCTCAAAATGTGATTTGACAAGAGTGATAAAAAAGGGACACCTTAGTGTCCAACGCTACTGTCCAACTTTGGTGCTATTCTCTTGGGTAGATGAGACCTAGGGGGATGGATTGGTCATGAAAAGAGGGTCTTGGCTCAGTTGGGGTCAAGTCTGGAAGGCCACAAATGACTGGGAATCAATGAAAACAAGCCTGAGAGGGTCTAGAGAGAAAATAAGAGGGACTTATGGATTGGGTGTCTTTAGCCATGCTCAATTACCTATTTTTGCATTTGATATGACTATATTCCCCCCCCTTTATTCTAGTGATGCAACAAAGTGAAATACTAAGATAAAGGAAAATAGAAAGCGTACCTAAACTTAATTGCAAAGGTGAAGCCCATGAAGCTTGTGTGATGCTAAGTAATGCTGGATAGTCCATAGAGAACACATTGTGTAAGTGTGAATCTACAAAAGGAAAACAAAGAGTAGATCAATTCTTATTATATAAAATATAAAACAAGAACATACAAAGATGAGCAAGAGAGAGGAAGAGAAAGGAACTAATACACCTCATCAAGTACGTGAACTAATACAAAACCTATTTTGACACTGAGTAAGGTTGAGTAATGTTGGATGTGTTATATGATATGGTACCAAAAGTTATATTGCAAATGAAGTTGAGTGATAAATTCTTCATAGAATGGCTCAAGAATGAAAATGCTAGCCCTTTGGCTCCATATTCACCTACTCAGTGAAGCTAGATGATCATTGTTGTGATAATCGATGTCTGGAGTGTGTATCCAATCCCTCTGAATAGGTGGTTCAAAAATAAAAATGCTAATCCTTTGGCTCCATCGTTGCCCTATGAAGTGAAGCTAAGAACTGATATCAATATATATGAATGTGTATGTCATATGAGATGGCTATTGAAGCCTGTGAATGCTATAAATTTGATAATGTGGCATAGATAGCTGAATGCATATTAGAAACTAAGCCAATATTGGCCAACTCAAAAAATATGGGGATTAAGATTGTATGAAAGCTTCTCCAAAATTGAAAATTTGGCTTATGTGAAAGCCACTCGGATACTCAAGAATGTGGAGGTTAGGCTTGCATAAAATCCACTTTGAAATGATGCCAACCACCTGCAGATGGAATAAGGCACACAACTACTGAGAATGCTTGGGTAATGTTGAAAATTGAAAGAAAAGAAGTAAAAGTACTATGTAATTTGCCACCAATTACTGGTGTCTAAAACATAGATTTTGATCTGGAAGTTATACCAACTACCATATTTGAAACTGGAAGTGAGGACCAATCATGCTATGTATGATGCCCCATATGTTTGGATTATCTGAGAAAATTATACTGGAAACTATTGATCTGAACTGATCTGATTATGCAAAACTATAGTTGAACCTATCTTTCTGCCTACTTTTAGAAAACCTATTTTTTTGTTGTTTGGATAGGAGCACTAAAAATAGGACACCCAGTGTCTGGCATTGTAGTCCATCCTCAATGCTGTTATCCTAAGCTAAAACTGATCACTGTTCTAGAATCTTGACTATTTATCTGGTCTGTTTTGAGTCGTTTGCTGATTGGTTATTCTAAAATTAGATTTTTTTGACTAATAGGAGCTCTAATATCTATATAAAAACCCCTATTTGTTGTCCCTTATTTTTAGGGTAGGAATAGGTACCCTACAATGACTACCCTCAGAAGAAGAAGCCCTGCATGTGTGTTAAGCTAGAAATATACATGATATAGCAATGATAAACAACAAGATATCTAAAGATATAACATGGTTTGAATTAAGAGATTGTTAGATCAACATGGGTATACCTAGATAGGTATAATAATGTAGTATCAAGTACAATGTACTGAACTATAACTAAAAGTGTTAGTTATTAGTTGGAAGGATGAAGCATGATGTCCATCATGGCATCCAAGGAAATAGGAAAATACATGATATGGATAATGGCATTACAAGCAATTGAAAGAAATCAAGCAAAAAGCAAAAAAAGGAAGAAGCAAGATGCATACAAGGGTGACTTAGGAGCCAAGTAAACAAGGGACATGGGCACATGTCACTCAAACTAGAAAACAAACATACAAGACATGTTCAAAGGCCACATACACATATAATTGAAATAAGCAAGTTGGTGTGGAAGCCATAGTCATGTAGAGGAGTATAGGCAAAGGACATTGGAAAATGTCCTAAGGCACACACATGAATAGAAGAAAAGGACATTGAAACATGTCTTAAGGTACATACAGGAGACAAGTAGGAACTGGAAATGCAATCGAACAAGCCACATTGAGCAAGAAGAGAAAGCATGCAATAACTAGAAAGATAAAATCACATCTAACTAATCAAAGAAAAAATGAAAGTATGCAAAACATGTTTAGTACAAGATTAGGTATATGCTACAAGATACACAAGTGCTAAAAACTAGCGAAATGTCGATATAGTAATATGTGTAATCTAGTAAATAATGTACATTATCAGGATAACTTAAAGTGTGTAGTGTAGGAATGACATAACCTAGATGGTGTAGTCATGTAAAAGATGTCCCTAATGGGTATGTATATCAAAGTGTGTCTCGAATGTAGATGTAGGATGCCCCCTCAATGGGTAGAGTGAAGTAATCAAGTAGATGGATGTCATTGCACATACTAAAAAAAGATCAAGTGAAGCATGGTAATGTAGGTAATCAACATAAAATAACATGAAATAGCAAATGTAAGTCCTAGGATGATATTATCAATGTGAAACATAGAGGATGCATACAATTAAAATGTTTTTGATGTTGTTTTAACATTTTTGAATGTTTTTGGATTTTGAAATGTTATGTTGTTTTTGTATTTTTAGAATATTTAAACTATATACAATCAAACAAAATAAAATATGTACAGACAAAGTTGGAAAGAGATGATAATAATCAATGAGTCTCATGTGAGACTCCATATCATAGTGTCTTATATCAAGAAGTGGAATTGTGCTTGATCATGAAGTACGATGGAAATGCTGAGACTGTGACTCTAAAATTTGTATATACTGTAAATGTTCTAAAATATTTGAAGTAAAAATTAATTATGGGGCTCCTCTATAACTCTAAGAAGTGGATGCAATTGTAGGGATATTAGGGACCCATCTGAAGGTAGGAGAAGCTCTTTGAACATGTGCTCTATGTGTAGACACATGAGATCTCAATGAAACTACTGTGGGTATGAATACTATAGCTAAAAGTTGTCTAAAATATTGAATCTGTGGAGGTATATGAACCATCTATATTGGCAATGGATTCCTCAACTATGTCTAAATTTGAAGTGGAAGAAGAACTAAAACTAGAGGAGAAGCTGAAATTGGTGGCAAAATAGAAACTGGTGACTGTAAACTAGTAGATGGCTCTGAAATGAACTCATATAGAACTTTGCTAACTATAACAACCTGATTAGCATGAATGAATTTCATGCATTTATGAATTGTAAAAGGTATTGCTTTGAGTTTTTGAATCCATGATTGACCAAATAACATATCAAAAAATCCTACGTTGGGAACTATAGCGAATGGTGTGGCCACATTTGTAGGACCAACTTGAAGTGGAAGTACTATCTCACCCAGTGAGCTCTATATATGCTCACTAAAACCATTGATAACTATGTCTATTTAAGTGATATCCTACTCTAAATAACCCAAATGTTGTAGTAGTGTCAAGGTTCACATGTTAAGATTGGAACCATTGTCAATAAGCACATTATGAATAGATTGATTATGAATGTGAGCTCTGATAAAGAGTGCATGATAATCTGAATCATCCTCGATGATATCCTTCTCTGAGAAGGAGATAGAAGGTCTAGCTGGAACTTTGGAATTGTATACACCGATCATGTTGCTCAAAGGATGTAACTCAACTGAAAGTGCCCTATATGTATCTGGTGGTGAATATGCATGATATGCATGATGAACCCTTGATGTGTCCTTTGTATCCTATTTTGAATGTTATGAAAATGGATATGAGAAGATTTTTTAATGCTTTATCCTAAGTTTGCTTTGCCATTGGAGGCTCAAATAAAGTGCTAATATCAATAGCATTTAAATCTATTAGTTCTTGTATCTTGTGCTTTAAACTGATGCATCTATTTGTCATATGGCCTGGTGCCCTATGGTAGTTGCAAACTGCCTACTGATCATATCCCTTTGGAATAAGCTTTGTTGGATCAACTTCCTGAATATGAGGGAGATATATGATATTACAATCCAAAATCTATTATAAAACCTTGGTGGGAGAAACTAGAAGATGTGAAAAAGTACACTGAGGGGGTGCTGACAAAACTATTTGTTGAGGAGGCTCTAAAGCCATATTGATTGTAGGTGGATTCTACCCTTTAGTATCATTGAACTTGATCTTATATGGGACTTTGTTGTTACTCTTATTAGTTGTGTCTGATGTATTAGTGTACTTTAGTTTTCCCATTGGAATTAGTTTGACTTCTCTTTTCTTTAATGTGTGACACAATTCAATGAAGGAAGAGAATCTTTTAAACATGATTGATTCATGAATTGATGGTAGAAGACTTTGTTTGAAAAGGTCTTATAACTCTTGATCTACCATGGGGATATTCATCTTATCCAAGATGGTCTTATACCAAAGAACATAATCTATGAGATGCTCATTTGGTCATTGTTTCTGCCGAGTAATTTGAGCATATGAAACCTTATCACCAATGTTGATACTGAAGTATGCTAGGAACATGTCAGCTAAAGGATTGAATGCATTGATCGATTGATTCGATAGACTATAGAACCATTGTAAAGCATAATCCTTTAGACTTCATGGAAATAACTTTGTAAGTAACTAGTCATTTGGGACATAATCCAAGCATGTTACATGAAAATATCTTAAATGTGTCTTTGGATCACCCTTGCCATCATATAAAATAATCTTAGGTTGAAAAAAACCTCATGGCAAGGGTGTAGATGCAATGTGACATGCCAATGGTGTATGCAGTAAAGCAAAGGAATCCAAAGCCCGCATATGTCTAGTGGCACCTTGCTCAAGATGTATCACCTTGGATTGAAAATATCTTATCTCTTGCATAAGGGATACCATATCAGGAGATAAGGATGTACTAGCTATAACTGGTGGCATAGAAGCAAGTTGGGCTGCTATAGGGGGTTGTTGAGACATAGTTTCCCCTATAGTGTCATTTGCAATTGGTTACTCTTAAGGAAAGGAAGACTCAGCTTGCTTAGCCTTTTTGATTTCCATGAGAGATTTTAATATAAGAGTATGATTTTGAGGCTGTTCTTTGAGTCTTTCTCTAAAACTTTAGAGGATCAAATCTTTGTTGAGTACAACTTCATTATCAACAATGGGTGGAAGTGGATCAGTAGTCCAACGTGGTGGAGCGTGAGCATTGGTGTGTAGATCATCATTGGTATTTTCATATTACTCTTTGTTTGAATCATTTTGATTAAAATTAGTGTAATCTAGATGTGTAGAATCTATAACTGGAGTATGAACTAGCTGTTTATCCATAGTATATGGTCGAGTTGAAGGAATCTCAGTGAATTCAGGAGGATTGCCACTAAGTCTTGCACTTTGTCTTGAAGGAAGAGATCCAAGGAACTTAGGTGGCATAAGGAAAACAACTTGGATAATAGTAGAAAAAATTAAACTGATATAATCTAAACAAGGAACCAGAATATGCATAGAAAGAATACAGAGCTCCCAAACATATAAGGTGATACCTCAAGAAGAAAAATAGGAACTAGTACATACAACTAGGGATTTTCAGATTTTTTTGCAAAATACTATGAATTTTTGAAATTAAAATTGAATTGTTGAGTTAAGTATTCAAGAAAAAATTCAAAAATTTATGGGAAAGTGCTTGATTTAATGAGACTTAGTAAATGCAACTAGGGTTTTGAAAAAAATAAATTTTTGAATTTTGAAGTGATTTTTTTATTTTAATATGCAACTAAAATTCAAAAAATGATTGGAAAATTACTAGAAACTTATTGGGAGCTAGTTGATGCAACTAGGGTTTGAAATAAATCTATTTTAAAATTTACTACAAAATTTTAAAATTTTATTGTAATTTTTGATTTTAATATTTAGGAATTTTTTTTGAAATTAATAGAAAAAATTAGCTAGGACTTTACCCTAGGGTTTCTAGGGGTTTTATGCAAAATTTGAAGTAAGTCAGGTTCACTAAATGATTTTGTTATTTTTGGGAATAACAAAATTTTATTCCTATTTAATTATCAAGTTTGAATAGGATAAATCAATAAATAATAATCCTAATTATAGCTATCAAATTGTGAAATTATATTGTGATTTAACCTTTCTAAAAATAGTAATAGAGTAATGACAAAAGTAACTTAGCTTATTCTGGACTGTTATGACTGAGACAAGGTCTAGAAATTTGCATGTAAGATTGAGACACTATCATAAATAGGTTCCTTAAATTATTTTTCTGATTGGACAAGAGTGTTGAAGCTAAACACCCTAGGCTCCAATGTTGTAGTCTTCCCCTAACATTGTTGTCCTCAGGATTTGAGCTTTCTAGGTTTTATTCTCTTGCTCAGTGTGAGATTGTGTACCAAATTTTAGGTCTTTACTATTGATATAACTCCCTATAGAGCTGATTCTTTGTGTAATTATATTTTTATGCAATTGAATAAACTTGGGAAAATAGAGAAAAGGGGTTAGTGTGTGTAAGATGCACTGGACGTGCTTCACACCCTGTGTGTGGGTACACTACCTACATACCAATACTTTGAGGAGGGATCAAGCCATATGTAGTTATCCCTTTTAAGAATGCTTGGTGTAATAGTGAATTGAATGCAATAAATGCTAAAACTAAGTATTCTTGAGATGGCTAGGGACTATTCTAAAGACTTGATTTATCTTAAAAGTGTACAGGTTGGCTATATGCAGAGAATAAGGAAGATTGCTTGATTGGTCTTGCTTGTATTCTTGTTTGCTTGAATGATATTTTCCAACCCTTTCCAAATGATCTTTGAATGGGCTTTTATAATGATCTATTGGTCATAATTTATATGAAACTGTGCTAGGCCGACATAATGGAGAAGAAGAATTGGGGAAAAATTGTAACCTAGGCTCAAAATGTGATTGGACAGGAGCACTGAAAAGGGGACACCCTATGGTCCAATGCTACTATCCAAATTTGGAACTATTTTCATAGCTAGATGAGATGTGGGGGGATGGATTAGTAATGAAGAGAGGGTCCTAGCTTAACTGGGGTCAAGTCTGGAAGGCCACAGATGATTGAGAATTAGTGAAAACAAGCTTGAGAGGGTCTAGAGAGCAAGCAAGAGGGACCTATGGATTGGGTGTCTTTAGCCATGCTCAAGTTACCATTTTTTTCATTTTATATGACTACATAAACCATTAAGACCCTAGGTATTTTACAATATTTATCCATCCCTAGCCAGCGTTGGGAAGAGGTTTCCATGGATTTCATTACAGGGTTACCACAATTTGAGGGTAAAAATGTTATCATGGTAGTTATGGATTGACTCACCAAGAATGCTCATTTTTATTCCTTATCACAACCATTTTTTGCTAGTACAATAGCTTTTGGTTTTTTAAATATAATTTAAAAATTGCATGGAACTCCAAAGATCATTGTAAGTGACCAAGATCTCATATTTACTAGTAATTTTTGGACTGAAGTATTTGCATGTTTGGTCACCCAGTTGGCTCATAGTTCATCCTACCATCCTCAATCTGATGGAAAAATAGAGGTAGCCAACAAATGTCTCAAAGGGTATTTTTTTTATTTTGTTTCATACAAATATGACAAATGGGTTCATTGGTTGCCACTTGCTGAATGGCAGTATAACACTTCTTTTCACACTTCTTGCAAGATGTATCCCTTTATGGCATTGGATGGGTTTCACCCCCCATTTATCACTTAATATTTGATAATGTATCTTAAGGTTTGAATTATTGAGGAACACATTCACCATCAATAGGAGGTATTAGTCAGTTTGTGAGAGAATTTAGTAATGGCACAAAATCGAATGAAGCAACAAGTAGATCAACACCACAACGAGTAACATTTTGACATAAGTGATTAGGTCTTTATACATTTTTAGCCATATAAATATATGTATCTAAAGAAGTAGAAAAATGATAACAAGCTATCACCTAAGTATTTTGGCCCTTACCATATCTTGCAAAAATTTGGTAGTGTGGCTTGCAAGCTAGAATTACCCTCAACCATTTGCATACATCTGGTATTACATGTATCTTACCTAAATAAAGTAATTAGAAATAGAGTTTCCACTTAAACTAAGTTACCTAAATTGGATGAAGAAGGCGAAGTCATTCTAGATCCTCAAGATATGTTTCACATGTGTACTAAGTAACTACAAACCAGAGACATTAAGCAGTATTTGATCAAATGAAAGAACCTCCATTCTAAAAATACAACATGGGAGGATGAGGTATTCCTACAAAACCATCTTGGTTTGATTCAACATTATTTTGAAGGAGATGGGTATGTTATTCCCTTAACATATTGTGCATCTAGGGATATGTATGACAAATTATGGCTTACACACCTTAATATTAACTTGTTGCATTTCTCTATGTTTTTAGTATGGTCAGCCTATGGAATAACCATAGCTAAGTAAAGTATATATATGAGGTATTTGTTAGTATTTTTTGATCATATTGTGAATTTTGTTCTTATTTCATTATTGTGGAGGGTGCCCCTTTGAAGTGGCTCATTCATAATATTTTAGTACTCTTCTCTTTTGCCAATTATTATTGTGGATCTGCTTATTCTGCTCTTAATTCTATGATATATAATTCTATTATTGTGAATTATCTAAGTAATTTACTTACATTATATATTGCTGAAACCTATATTATATCCTTAATATGATTTTTGTATGTTCATGGAGGCTTGGGTCTTTAATACAATCCCACTATGATGCCCATCTTTTGAGATTAGGGATGTAGCCTGCAAGTCACTCATCTCAAAATAAGAGTTAATTGTATCACATGACAAAGATAGAAAAATATAGTAGTTATGTCATCATGTTGGAGAGTATGTCATCATAGAAATGTAATTTTAATTTAATCATGTATGTAACATATTGAATAATTGGGTAATTTAATCATGTATGTAACATATTGAGTAATTTACTTACATTATATATTGCTGAAACCTATATTATATCCTAAATATGATTTTTGTATGTTCATGGAGGCTTGGATCTTTAATACATTCCCACTATGATGCCCCTCTTTTGAGATGAGGGATGTAGCCTGCAAGTCGCTCATCTCAAAATAAGAGTTAATTGTATCACATGACAAAGATTGAAAAATATAGTAGTTATGTCATCATGTTGGAGAGTATGTCATCATAGAAATGTAATTTTAATTTAATTAGGTGGAAGCTTGGAAATGGCCAGCAAATTAAATTTTGGGAGGATAATTGGTTAAGGGACAAGCCTCTCATCTCCCAAGGAAACTATGGAGAAATTATAGGCCTGACTACTCAGTTCTTTGGTGATAGGGTTACTGATTATATAGAAAATAACAATAGGATAAGGAGCTGGAAAAACCTTTTGGATTGCTGTGTGCATAGGCCTGAGCTTATCCCAAGAATTTGGGAGATCCAACAATGTGTTTAGGAGATCAGAATCTTGCTCTTCCCTCTGGAGGATGAACAATACTGGTGGCCAGATAAGAATGGATCGTTCTCTATCAAATCTGCCTATCATCTGCTTACACCTAAGCTCAGAATAAGGAGGTATGGAAAAAGGTTTGGAATCATAACTCATTCTAAAGATTAACTTGTTTTGGTGGGCTGCTACCCATAACAAAATCCTTACTCAGGACAACCTTCAAAAGAGGGGGTTTACTTTGGTCAACAGATGTTTTCTATGTGGTTCTAGAGAGGAATCAATTTCACACCTATTCATACACTGTGAGTTTACCTGAGATTTATGGGGCAAAATACTTAACAACTTTGGCATTGAATGGGTTTGCAATTCTGACCTTAAAGAAGTAATTCTCAACTAGAACTCAACCTTCAAGCTAAAAGCTTCAACTGTTTGCAGACACTAGAAGGAAGGATGCTGAAGAACCAGAGCCACCGGCGTCGACAGTATGACCGACGTCGGTCAAGTGCAGTGGAGAAGGAGACCGGCGACGGTAGGAAGTCGGCCGACGTCGGCAGCACCAGACCAGCAGGGACCGACGTCGGTCACCTATGTATTTTTGGAACTGCTGTTGACGAACAGTCAGTTAGTTGAACCGAGTGTTTGCATGCTAAGGGGATAATTTAAGTCACGAGCTGTGTGTCTAATTTTAGTAGTTAGACTTCTATTTTTTGTAAGCATGGGATCTTATTTATAGACCCATAAGGCATGTATTGTAAATTAATTCTAAGGCAAGTAAAGGCATTGAAGCTAGCAAGGTCAAGGAGATCTACAGGTGTAAGGTCAAGGAGATCAGTTGAAGCATTCAAGGAGGGATAACAACTCAAGCTTTATAGTTGTTGTGTTGAGCAAGAGAGATAGGGAAGGAGGTCTTGAGGTGTGGCAAGCCTTTGAGGTGGAGGAAGAAGTGGCATCTTCCTTATTGTATTTTCTTCTAGTAGTATTTAATACAAGAGTGTGTATTGTCTCTCAAATTCTTTGTTGTCTCAAGTTTCTAGCTACTTTATCATTCTGGTATAATTCCGTGTTTAATTGCATATAAGAAAGTAATCAATTGTGCTCTAATTGGTAGAGCTACAGATCCCCTGACAGGCTGCTACCCATAACAAAATCCTTACTCAGGACAACCTTCAAAAGAGGGGGTTTACTTTGGTCAACAGATGTTTTCTATGTGGTTCTAGAGAGGAATCAATTTCACACCTATTCATACACTGTGAGTTTACCTGAGATTTATGGGGCAAAATACTTAACAACTTTGGCATTGAATGGGTTTGCAATTCTGACCTTAAAGAAGTAATTCTCAACTAGAACTGAACCTTCACACATCCTTGGATTAAGGAACTATGGAAGCAAGCTCTACCATGCTTGAGCTGGACTTTATGGAAAGAGCGAAATCATAGAATTTTCAGGGACACTGCTAGAAATGCTGCTCAAGTGTTTAACTCCTTTACTAGGACCATCTTGGAAAGTGTTATAACAGCTCATATTAGTGTTGCAGAGAAACCCCTATCTAAATTTGAAAGTCAAATTGCTGCCAAATGGAAGGATTTAAACCTTATCCCTGGGCATGATAATTCCAAAATTCTTCAGAGACTTCATACTAAATGGATACCACCTAAACCCAATTGGATGAAACTCAATTTTGATGGGGCATCCAAGTTGAGTGGTAAAGCAAGTGGAGGATGAATAATAAGAAATGAAAAAGGAGGGATGTCTGTTGTCTATGCTGGTGGCATGGGTTGCCAGAGAAATAACTATGCTAAAGCTATGGCTTTACTTTGGGGATTAAAGTTAGCTATATCCCTAAGAATTAGAAATTTGAATATTCAGGGAGATTCTAAGTTGATCATGATGCCATTAATAAAGCATCTAATGTTGGTATTGATCTAAAAGACATCATTACAGACATCCAGTTTCTTTTACAAAATTTTTTTGGAGTTGAGATTACCCACACCTATAGAGAAGGTAACAGGGTCACTGATGCTTGTGCCAACCTTGGTCAGCAATTCTCAGGATGGAGGGTATGGAGACAAGGGGCTCATATACCCCCAAACATTAAAGAGATCATTCAGAAGGAGATGACAGAGCATGAATGATGCACATTGATGACGAAGATAGCTTTCGAAGGCGGTCCTCGTGGAGAAGGCCATTGTGGATCATAGAAGCAGTGGGTAATCCAGGGAATGCTGACAATTCAGACAATGAGAATCTTAAGGATCTTGTTAATTCTATAGTTATGTAGTTTCTTCCTTTCTGACTCTGGTCTTTCTAGTGTTTTGTTTTGCTTCTGGCTTTGTTTCTCGACTATGCCATTGGTTCGGTGCTAGAATCTTTTGTTTGCCAGTCTTCCTATCTTTTTTAACTGTATAGGGTTTGGCCCCTTGTTTGCCACCTTAATTAATCAAAAACATATTGAATATGAGGCATACAAATATCATGTCTAAATAGATTTAGCAATGAAACATACATTCAAGTAACTATTTGAAAATGTGCATGGTATGTATCATGGCATTGTTAATCAAGCACATAAGCAAAAAATATAATATCATATAGTGTCATATGATTTCATATAATTGTTAAGGTGTGGAGCTAAAAGCTTCACCAAATGAGCTATTTTTCAAGTTGTAAGAGTTACACAGTCATCGGCATTGGTTAGGAGCGACCGACATCGGTCAGGAGTCGACTAGGGGATGCCAGCATCGGTCATGGATCGGCCGACGTTGGTCACAGGCAGACAGGCAGGGACCGATGTCGGTCACCTGTGCATCCAGAATGCTATTTTCGTGGACATAACAGAATGTTTGCATGGTAGGATTAAGTGTTAGTCTTAAGTTCTCATCTCTATTTTAAGTAAGATTGTTTTGAGCCCTTTATTAAGAGGTGCATTTATTGGTTGTAATTGCATTGCTCATGATCCCTAATTCTATATAATAGGGATAATTCTTCATAGCTTTGTGTGTGTAGAATGTTGAATTGAACAGTACAGAATTGTATATGTGAATCATTCCAGGTTGTTGGAGTTGATTATAATTGAGAGAGAGAGCTCTTGAGGGAAAGAGATTTGTACATCTGAGAGAGGTGTGGAAGAAAAGAAGTTTCTTCAATTGTATTCCTTCTGTAAAGAGTTTAATACAAGTTTTCAGGGTGGTTTCTTGTATCTCTTATTGTTTGCTATTTTTTGATTCTAGTTACTTATCTTTCTGGTTTAATTCTACATTTATTGCTTTCATATAGTAATCAACATTGTTGGTTGATCCCCAACAAGTGGTATCAGAGCTCAGGTTGACTAACAGGTGTTTCAGATCTGGTTAGTGTGTATTGATTACATGTTACTCATAGGGATATCTGTTTGAGTGGGAGAAGCAATGGCAAAAGAAAGTAAACTGAGAATGGAGAAGTTTAATGGCAAAAATTATCAACATTGGAGAATGCAGATAGAGGATTATCTGTATCAGAAAGATCTATACTTATCATTAGGTGGGGTTTCAAAGAAGCCCAAAGACATGGATGATGAAGAATGGGAAGTTCTTTATAGAAAGGCTCTTGGATCTATAAGATTGAGTCTGGCATCTACTGTGATATCTAATTTATCACAGGCAAAGTCAACGGTAGAGTTAATGACTACTTTAGCAAATTTATATGAAAAACGCTCAGCTTCAAATAAGGTATATCTTATGAAGCAATTATTTAATTTGCAAATGTAAGAAGGTGGATCTGTATCTAATCATCTAAATAATTTCCATGGAATTGTAAATCAATTAAATTCAGTCAAAATAGTGTTTGATGATGAAATTAAGGCTCTTTTAATATTATGTTCTTTGCCTGAAAGATGGCATAGCTTGGTAATGGCAATTAGTAATACTGCATCTGCTTCAAATATTTTAAAAGTAGAGGATGTTAGTGTAATTTTGAATGAAGAAATTCGTAGGAAAAGCACAGAGGAAACATCTGGGAACACTTTAAGTTTTGAGAGCAGGGGAAGGCAAAAAGAGAAGGGCAAGAAAGGGAGATCAAGGTCTAAGTCAAAGGTGAGAGGTAGATCCAAATCTAAAAATGGTAGGAAGCCACAATGCTAGAATTGTGGAAAGATAGGGCACATAAGCAAAGATTGCTGGTCAAAAACTAATGAGGACAATCAGCATGAAGGTAAAGAAGAAGCAAAAGTTGCAGGTATTGCACAAGCTGCTCTTATATTCTCTTTGCATAATAATATAGAATTTTGGGTTTTAGATTCTGGTGCATCTTTCCATGCAACCCCTAATAGAGAATATTTTAGTGACTATGTCCATGGAGATTTTGGAATAGTGTATTTAGGGGATGATGAGCCTTGTAAAATTGTTGGCAAAGGAAAAGTGTAGCTAAAAATGCAGAATGGCAACACATGGGTGTTGAGAGATGTCATGCATGTTCCCAGCTTGAAGAGGAATTTGATTTTTGTAGGAAAGTTAGGGGATGAGGGTTGTACAGTAACTCTCATAGCTGAATCTTGGAAGGTGACCAAGGGTGCACTTGTATTGGCCAGAGGTAAGAGAGTAGGTACTCTCTATTTATGTAATTGTGTTACTAATAATTCTCCTTCTGTATTATCTACTTTAGATGTGAATGCAAAGTTGTGGCACTCTAGGCTCGGCCACATGAGTGAGAAGGGAATGTCTATTCTTAAGTCAAAAGGTAAGCTTTCAGATTTAAAAAGCATAGATCTAGATTTTTGTGAGCACTGTGTTTTTGAGAAATAGAAGAGAGTGAGTTTTCTCAAGACTGGATCAACAAAGAAGAAGCACAAATTGTAGCTTATTCACGCAGACGTGTGGGGACCAGCTCAGGTTGCTTCTATTGGAGGATCATAGTACTTTATCTCTTTCATTGATGATGCCACAAGAAAGGTATGGGTCTATTGCATAAGGAAGAAATCTGATGTTTTTGATGCTTTTAAGATTTGGAAAGCTATGGTTGAGAATGAAATAGGCAGAAGATTGAAGTGCCTGAGATATGACAATGGTGGTGAGTTTTGCAGCTATAAGTTCAACTGGTATTGTTATATGCATGGAATACGTAGGCAAAGGACAGTTCCAAGGACACCTTAGCAAAATGGAGTTGCTGAAAGGATGAACAGAATAGTAATGGAGCGTGCACAGTGTATGAGATTGCATGCTGGTTTGCCCTTAGAGTTTTGGGCATAAGCTATGGATACTGCAGTGTACCTGATTAACAAAGAACCCTCTACAGCTCTGGATGGTGGAATTTCAGAAGAGGCATGGATAGGTAAAAAGGTAGATCTCTCATTTCTCAAAGTTTTTGGTTGTGAAGCCTTTGTGCACATTGATAAGGAAAATAGAAAGAAGCTGGATGCTAAGTCTATGAGGTGCACATTTATTGGCTATGGCTCTGATGATTTTAGATTTAGGTTTTGGAATCTAGGAACTAACAAAATAATTACGAGCCGTGATGTTATTTTCAATAAAAAAGTGATGTATAGTGATCACCTCAAGAAGCTGAATCAATCTGGGTAGAGCAATGGAGAATTGGATGAGGTGACGGTCCAAAATGAGCTTGTGGGAAAAATTAATCACAGACAGGAAAACACTGAGATCGACATCGGTCAGGTAAGAACCAACATCGGCAATACAGGAACCAATGTCGGTCACACAGTGACCGACGTCGGCCAGGAAGGAACTGATGTCGGTCATGTGGAACCGACATCGGCCAGTTACAGGCCTGGAAATGATCGAGGTCGGTCACTGTGAGAGAATTTGGGTAGACAGTGTGTTGTGAATGAGTCTCAGAGGCCCATTAGGAGGTCAAAAAGGGTAAGTAAACCTCCAATTCGATATTCCCCTTCATTATTCTATTTATTTCTTACTGATGGTGGAGAACCAGAGAGTTTTGATGAAGTAATACAGGTGGAATCCAAGAATCAGTGGGAGCTAGGCATGAATGAGGAGATTGATTCCTTGAGAGAGAACCAAACATGGGATTTGGTTGAGTTTTGCTAGTAGGAAAGAAGACACTAAAGAACAGATGGATCTATAGATTGAAGGAAGGTGAGAATGGACATATGAGATATAAGGTCAGGTTGGTAGTGAAAGGATTTGCACAAAAACCAGTGATTGATTTTGGTGAGATTTTTTCTCCTGTTGTTAAAATGACTTCTATACGGACTGTATTGTCTTTAGTTACTATTGAGGATTTGCATCTTGAGCATCTTGATGTTAAGACAATGTTTCTTCATGGAGATTTGGATGAAAAAATATATATGGATCAGTTGGAAGGATTTGAGGTCAAAGGTAAGGAGAAGCTAGTGTGCAGATTGAAGAAAAGCTTGTATGGCCTCAAGCAAGCTCCTAGACTGTGGTATTTGAGATTTGACAGGTTTATGACTGAGCATGGCTATAGTAGGTGTCAATCTGACCATTGTGTGTATTTTAAGAGATTGAATAATGGTAGATATATTATTCTATTATTTTATGCAGATGATATGCTGGTTGCATGATCACACATGCAAGATATATCTAAGCTTAAGGTGAAATTAGCTCACACATTTGCCATGAAGGATTTGGGAGCAGCAAAGAAAATCCTTAGCATGAGCATTAAGAGAGACAGGAAAAATCACAGGTTGATTTTGTCTCAAGAGGATTATGTGAACAAGGTGTTGAAACGGTTCAATATGCAGGATGCAAAACCGGTAAGCACACCTTTGGCTGGACATTTTAAATTGAGTAAAGAACAATGTCCTAATTCACATGATGAGGTAGAGTACATGAGTAGAGTTCCATATGCTTCCATAGTAGGGACCTTATTGTATGCAATGGTTTGTACTAGGCCTAATATTGCCCAAGCAGTGGGAGTTGTAAGTAAGTATATGGCCAATCCAAAAAAGGAACACTGGAAAGTAGTTCAGTGGATCCTTAGATATCTGAGAGGGACCAACAGTAGGCATTTATGCTAAGGAGGTTTAGATACTTCTCTACATGGTTATGTAGATTCAGATATGGCAGGTGATACTAGGTCGACCTTGTTTGCTTAAATTTTTGGAAAGGATTAGGGTTAAATATGCCTATATAAACACATCCATTTTTCCATTTATAAGAGAAAAGAAGAAGTAAGATATATTGCACATTTACTTATCCACCATTCTACTTGAGAAACAAGCTTAGGGTTTCATACTCTTTGGAGATACAAATGTTGTCTTGTGGAGAAGTCTTTTGGATGCATTAATACGTTGTGTAGCCTAGAGCTAATTTATCCTTGTCATCCTTATATATCACAATAACCTCTTGCAAAGTACCTTAACAAAGGGAATGATTGAAACTCGATGGGTTCATCTTCGAAGGTAAGTATTCCTAAATTTATTTCTCCTTTGTAAGAGTAAATAGATATATATTTGTGCTTCTCTTACATGCATTAAGATCCCATATACATTGACATGAGTATATGTCTTCTATGCATGTTTAAATTTCATGTTTATTACTTGCACTTTGTGCCACAAGCTTTGGTGAACACTAGATTAGATTTTACTTTACTTGTTATTAGTTTAGTGAATATGAAAACATAGGACCTAGTTGGGATTATTGCATAATTTTACTTGACTGGAGGCTTTGGAACCCTCCCTAGTGATATTATTGTGGTAAGAGATCCCTTGATTAGGTTTAGTGGATCCATCTTGGTTATGACATTGAATAGCTAATGTATCCCCAATCGAAAGTGTAAGTAACATCTATCTTCTTCGAGCTAGGATTGATTTATAATATTTTACATTTCCCATTGCATACATTCTGGTGAAACTGATATGAATCTAACCCTTGCATTTTTTCTTTCATGCTTTCATTTTATACGATATTATTATATATTTTTATATTTGCAGTACTGTATCAAACTAGTCAGTATAGTTCTAACTTTTTGTGCATGCATCAAAATGACTCTATTATGTCTATGTAAGTCTTCATCAGATACATGGTACTAAATCAAATAGGTTGACACAGTACTGCTTTTTAGTTATATATAAACATACAAGGTTTAATAGGTTGAATTTGTCATCTTATTCTCTCTGGCAACATACAAATCAATAAACTAGGTTGAACAAGTTGACTTAGTCATCTTACTCTTCTTCAGCACACAAGGTTTTGTAGAACTAGGTCAAACCAATCGACTTAGTTTATAAAATTTGAAAGCAACATTTAAGGCACTTTATCATAAAATTTTCAATCCTAACCATATTCAAACCCACCAAGGTTCCTCTCTTTCCTTTCTCTATCATTTCGGTACTTCCTTTAGTTCTATTTTGCATCGGTTAATAACCTTTAAAATTTTAACCCTACAACCAAGTCAACCTGGTCAACTTAGTTCTGTGACCTATCTTCTATCTGAGAGACATAGTCGACCGGTTCAACTCTATTCTTTAAGACTTTTCTTTTGTAGGATGGAATTTTGGTTTCAGGGTCTGTGCTCTTACAATAAGGGTTTCGTAGCTTTGGCTAGAATATTTGTGATTTGCTTCGAGAGAGAGATAATTGGTTTGAATTATGGGAAATCACCCTCAACTTAAATGGTTGATTGTCCTCAAGGGATGCAACTAACATGCATGAATGACTTATAGAAAAGACAAGGGGTGGCGACATGAGCACTTCAATGGTCATGTTAATTGGTGAAAGAAAAGATATCTTAGGATGGTGTAAGAAAATGGAGATATGAAAGTGTTTTAATAGCTTTAAAATCCATCATCTTAATAATAATTAAAACTTATGACATGAAATAAGTATAAAATAATTATCTTAATACTTTTTAGGAATACCTTTCATTGATGCATAAATGATGAGTTGAAGTGGCAGATGTGAGGTGTACTAACATATGTTGGCATTTGGTCAGAAGTAAAAATGATTTATGAGAAATGCAATGTATGATGGAGTGTTAAAAATTCATTTGACAATGAGAAATATTTCCTGTGGCAACAATAAGTGTCCTGCAACAATAATAAGTATCCTCCAGCAGCAAGAATTTCATCCTATAGCAAAAGAAAAGTGTGTTTATATTCCTGAATGAATTTGTAAGCAAAAACATATGACTTTTTTTTATTTATATAGTTTTTTTTAAATGAATATTTATTAGTTAGTGACCTAGTTTTCTGATACAATAACTGTCATCAACACCCGAAGGTTTTTGTTTCTAAATTTTTTTTTAGATTTTTTTGTCCCAACTCAACTAGAATTGTAGAAGTCTAAGAAGTAGGATTTTATTTAGCCTAAAGTAAGCAATTATGAATGGATTATTCTTAGCTACAAGAAGCTTTATTTTTCTTGGAAAATATTGGAGAAGGGTTGATAGAAATACCCTTCCACTATAGGAATAGGTTGATTTGCTTCATGAAGAAGAGATGGATGTTATTTTTGAAGAAGTTAGCAAGTGAGAGTGTCTTGGAAAAATGGTTTCTTGTATATCTTGAACCTGTGGCCATTAATAAGTAGTCATAACCAAAAAAAGTTAATGGTCATGAGCTTTACAACTCCATTGTCAAAAATTTCTTGATCTCATAAGGTCCAAGCCATCTGAATTGAACCTTTCTTTTATGATCCTTGTATTTAGAGTAAAAAAGGAGTGCCTAGGCACCAGGTTGGAAATTCTTAGTCTTAATATTCCTGTCATACCAACCAACTCATTGTCTTTACACTACTTTAGTTTGATGAAGTGCTTCCTTTCTAAGTTCATCAAGTGCATTTAACTGCATGATCTTGTCTTGTTGAGCTTGACAAAGATCCAAGCCCAAATCAAGTGATATACTTAATGTTTTATGCTCAAACTCAATGGTTAGATCAAGATTTTTACTATAAACTAGTTCATATAGAGTGAAACCAGTTGTGGTTTTTTAGGTGATTTTGTAAGCCCAAACTACTTCCAAAAGATGAGTTGACCAATCTTATCTATGCAGACTAATAGTCTTAATGAGTATATTTTCTAATTATCTATTTATAACTTCCAACTGACCATTTGACTAAGGATGGTAAGGGGTAGAATTTTTGTGTCTGATTTCATATTATTTTACCAAGGTGGGTATGAGATCTGATGTGAACTGTGGTCCTTGGTCTATGACTATTTCGCTTGGTACTCCATAGTAGGTGAAGATTCTTCATACAAAAACTTTGTTAGTTTCTCATCTTGAGCATGGGTTAAGACCTTGAACTTGGCCCATTTTATGACATAATTAGTGCGTACCAATATATATTCCTTGTTGTTGTATTTAGGATCTTTGGGACCTACAAAATCAAGTCCCCATTTGTCAAACGCTTCAAAACCTAGTTGTGGTTGTAATGGCATTTCATCAGAGTGAGTGGGTTTCCCTATATGTTGACATTGATCACATCTATAGGTATACATCATGACATACTTATGCAAAGAAGACCAATAATATCGGTAGTAAGTACTTTCATAACCATCTATTTAACAAAAAAATGACCCCCATAGGGTTCATCATAATAGGTTCTGAGAATGTCATTGGCTTCATTTTCTTGAATATTTCTTCTCATAATTGAATATGGTCTAGTGATAAAGAGATATCCTACAATCCAAGAATAATGTATACTTTTTGGATCAGATGCTATTTTTCTCTAAGTGATAAATGTTGTGGTAGTGATATTCTAATAAGATAGTTAGTAACGTCTGTGAACTAAGGAGATTGAATAGTTATTGTAAACAAATGCTCATCAGGAAAGAAATCATCAACAACAGGACTTTGCTCATCATTTTACAGTCGAGATAGAAAATCTACTACTACATTATCCTTACTTGGTCTATCCACAATGGCAATATCAAATTCTTATGACAAAATCAACCATATAATTATCCTACTTGTTACAATAGGTTTTTTCATCAAATACCTGATTATTGCATGGTTTGTGTGGATGAATACTTGGTAACCTGTAATGTAGTGTCAAAATTTATTGATGGCATATACTACTTCAAGAAATTCCTTCTTTGTTATAGTGTAGTTGAGTTTAGCTCTTTGAAGGTTCTTGATTATAAAATAGATTGCATAACTCAAAGGTTTATCTTTTTGGCCAAGAAAAGCTCCTAAAGTGGTGTCAGATGCATCTAGTCAGTGTGAAAAGTCTTCTTCCAATCAAGCCCTCTTAGAATATGAGTTATTATGATAAGGTCTTTAAGTTGCTAAAAGGCAGTTTGACAATCATTAATTCAAGTAAATTTAACATGTTTAGTAAGCAATCTAAATAATGTGGTGATAATTTAACTAAAGTCCTTGATGAAGCATCTATAATAACCATCATGTCATAAAAATCTTTTAACATCTTTATTCTTCTTTGGTGTCGGTATATCCTTAATGATACTTATCTTTGTTGGGTCAACTTGAATTCCAGTAGGGGAATGTCATGCCCCAACATAATCCCTTCAGTATAAGCATATAAAACTTTCCATTACTCAAAGATAATTGGTGGTCCTAGCAGCGTTGAATAGCTTTCTCTAGGTTGGTAAGAGTTTCTTTAAATGTCTACCTATAGATAGTAAATTCATCCATGTAGATTTTAACACAGTCATGGGAGAGATAAGAAAATATGCTCAAGATAACCCTTTGAAAAGTAGCTGGGGAATTACAAAGGCCAAATGATAAGATGACATAGGCATAGGTTCTCCAAGGGTAAGTAAAAGTGGTTTTGTCTTGGTCTTGTGGTGCTATTTGTATCTGATTATAACCACTATAGACATCTAAGAATTAAAAATACTTTTTCTCTACTAATGTATCCAACACTTGATCAATAAATGGAAAGGGAAAGTGATCCTTCCTGGTAACAACATTCAATTCTTGGTAGTCAACACAAATATGCCATTTGCCCCCTTTTTATGTATAATAACTAGGGGAGATATCCATTGGCTATCTGAAACGGGATAAATAAATCTTGCATCCAAGAGTTTTTGCAACTCAGTTTTGACAATGTCTTTAACTGCAAGATTCATTTGTTGTTGGGGTTGGTGAATAGGTTTACATTCTGATGCATGCATAAATCTAAGGGTATTCCTCTCATGTAATGGTAGTCCCAAGAAAATGTTGTTGTGTGATTTTTTAGCATTGTAAGTAATTAGATTTCTTTCTAGGGTGTTAAAGAAGAGCTGATGTTGAGAGGTTTTTTTGGTAGAATGTCCACTTGCTATGCTAAAGAGAGCATGGTTTTTACATTAGAAATTAAAAGAGTGTAGCTACATTAATTGGCAAGAAACTGATGGAGTGTCCAAATGTCTCTTATGGTTTTAGCAAGGTCATTTTTAGGAAAAGTATTCTTAAGTGGGCATGGTGTACATTCCAATATGTTTGTTACTACAAGATCCTCTTGATATGTGTTTTACAGAATACTAGTAAGGATAATGTCTTCTTCTTGTGCCTGTAAAGCTGGACCTTGATCAATTATGCACAGAGTTTGCAAGGAGATAACTTCCTCAAAGCCATCAGTACAAGGCATTGGGCCATCATTCTAGGAAGGCTGGGCTGGTGGATAAATAAATAATTTCTTAGTATCATTTTTGTTAGAAATTAACATTTTTCTTGACCTACAGCCAATAAAAGCATCAGTGGTGACCAACCATGGGTAATCAAGGATGAGAGGATAACCTCCCAAGTTAATTTTTGGCTTTAGGAAAATAAATTTTGTTGGATATTTTTAGGAATCCATAGTGATAACCATGTCTTGAACAATCCCTCCAGGGTTAATAGTTGACTTGTCGACCATCTATAGGACGGTGGCTATTGGATGGAGAGTTATAAGTTTCAGTTGATGCATGGTATCCATGGTCATCACGTTAATTTTTGCACCCAAGTCAATTAAAGTATTGGAGTGAGTTGTCCATAGATGCTAACATTGACTACAAGACTTCTAGGATTAGAGTATTTTGGGGTACCTATGTTTTTCAATATAATATCCACTAGTTGGCCAATAACTTGGACTGTTTTAGGATATTTCTTCTTTCTTCCTAATTTTTGCAAACATAGCTCCCTAATAGCCTTATTATAGATAGGAACACCTTTTATTTCTTGAAAGAGTGGAATTTTTATGCACACATTTTTGAGTTGTTCTAATATATCAAATTTGGGTTTTAGTTCTAGACGTGATATGTTCAATCTCTTTGAAAAAGGAGGATTATCAGATTCTTTTTGGTTTTCTGGTGGACTTGACTTAGGATTGGTCATGGGTGGTTGTGTATTAGTATGGAGTGGATCAGGTTCTTCAAAATATTTAGTGATTATGGGTGAAGTGGTTTGTATAATAATGCATCCTGAGAAAAGTTGGACTTGATTGATATCCAAAGTGTATGTTAGATATTGCATTATTTCAATGGATTGTGTTGGATGAACCAACTTATTGGTAGGGTTGGGGATAGGTTTGATAGGTATTTTAGTGGTTCTAATAAGTTTTTGAGTGTTTGGCATTAAGGCCTACTATTATGGTTGCTGGATTTGTTGAGGAAAGCCTTGATTGCCTCTCCATTGTTGTTGCCATAAATTAGAGGGAAAGCTCCATTGCTAGTTTTGGAATTACCCAAGGTGAGGTTGTTATCCATTATGTTGCATCCATAACTAATTTTGAGGTAGTAACCAATTTTTTTTGGTCTAATTTTGGTTGGGCATATTCATCTAAAAACCATATTAAGGATTATTTGAGAATTGAGAATTTGTAAACATAGAGTTTGATGACATACCTGATCTTTTTACCCATGGTTTCCATTGAGCCATGTAAACTACTTGATTATTAACTCCTCCTATGGCATGTAGCTCCACTATTTTAGGATTCTCCTTAGTTATGATGGCTACCCAGGCTTTCATAGAATGGCATGTGAATTTTACCTTCTGTTTCTATATTTAGGGCAATAGGTGGCTAAGGCTTTTTCAGTTTCTTCTTGCTTCTTCCATGCATGTAATATATCAAATTGAGTAACTAGGTGGCTAATAATGTCCTACTTCATGTCTTAAAATAGGTTGTTGAATTCACCTTTAGAGAGTCCTACTACAGATGTTGTAAGAAGGGTTCTACCCCTACTTTTGTTCATGGTTGATTTGGACTAGTTTGTACATAGAATCGTTAGCTCATTAAAAGACAGTGTTGAAACATCACCACCAAACATTATGTCTAGTGCCTATAGACAATCATCTCTAATTCCTTTTAGGAATATCAACATGATAGATTCTTTCTCCATTGTAGTTTGTTTGAACTTTTATAATCTAAACAAAAATCTTTCCACATATTCCTCAAATGATTCATCATCAACTTATGTCATTCTGAATATGTCATCTCTCATGTAGTTTTTGCCTCTATAATAGTCTTGGTATTTCATCAATAACCTCTCCTTCATTTATTTTCAAGTAGAAATGGCACCCTTTTCAAGTCCTATGAACCATCTAATTGCTACATCTTTAAGTGTTGTTGGAAACAACTTGAGTTTCTGAGCATCTTGATTATAATCATAGCTATGGCATAAGATGTCAAAATCAAAAGAAATGTGTCTCGATCCTCAAATGCTTTTTCCCTAAAATTAGGGATGTTGGAGTGAGGAATATTCTTCTTAGGTTTATTTCCTTCAAGATTAATGATAGGAAATTCAAAGGTAGCAGACTCATTGACAGTGTTTTCTTCCTAAAAATCCTCCATTAATACTCTTTGTGTTGGTAGACTAGAAGTTGTTGCCACCCACTTCTAAAACACTGTATCAATTCTTCTATTTATTTAGGTGTAGAAGATGGATACTTTATCTTTTTTCTTAAGAATATATAGATTTTTATATAATGGGGATGGTGTAGAGGTTTTAGATTATTCAGCTTGTGTCTCAGCAAAGAGTCTTTCTAAATTGGAAGATTCTATTGGCCTGGTATTCCTTCTAGGAGTAGGAATAACCTTGAATGCCTTCTTACCAAGAAATTTGGGTGACAGAGGGAAGTGAACTTCAGATTATTGAGTATGAGGTGATAAGGTGGGGATTCTTGAGGGTGGTATATGTAGGTCTCTTCCAGGGGTATGAACCTCTTCAAATTCTCTAGCTTGTGCTACTAACCCAACCAAAAATTCCTCCTTTTCTACCTCTTCTATTGACAACTGTGAGTGATCTTCAAGAATTTATTCATGCTCCTTGGTATTGCAGGATGAATTTTTGATCTTGCATCAATGGTTGATGATTCAGGTAGAAATATTCCTATATAGTCCCCTTCTCTTTGCATGTAAACCACTTATTCTCTCTTTTTTTAAAAGTTTTTGCCCACCCTACCTGCACAAGGTTAGTAATATGAGGTTCTAAAAAAAATTCCACTATTCCACTTGCAAAAAGGAAAAATTAAACTATAAAAATAGGAAATATTTAATCTATAGAATAACAAACTCTAAAAATAAAAAAAGCAATAAACATCTAGAAACAATCGCTATCAATAATAAAGATTATAAGTGTGTGACACCCTTCGCTAACAACGACACCAAAAATGACTAGCAATAGATTCACAATAAAAAATACTTATCTTGATCTAAATGAACAAGGAGAGTTACTATAGACCTGTATCTTCTACTTTAATTTAAATGTCAATCGGAGGATGTAAATGTGATAGGATGACATTACGATATGTATAAACTCAATCTTCTAATTTGACCTTTCTACTGATTGTAATCTAAGATGCTGAAAATCATGTAAGAAATGAAATGCTAGAATTAAACACTCATACAATATTATGAATTAAATGATTACACTATTTTATATTTGGAAGCTTCCTTAAAATAGTTTTATGCAAAACTAGAAATCACACAATTCAAAAATAAAACACACAACATTTAAATGAACTAAATAACATGCTTAACTAATTAACAAGTCAGATCATTGCTATTAGACTTCCAAAGGGGCACCTTCCTCCTTTTGACTGAAGCTTCAATCCTTCCTCTTATGATAATGAAATTCACTCATAAATGATTGTTCATATTAATCAAAATGTAGTAAAGAATTACTGTAGGGAAATTACAATAACAATTGTCTTACAAAATGTGCTTATGATATATTTCTCTAAATTGATCTCTACTATCTCTCAACCCTGTTGGCACCTATATATAACAAGGGAGATTATTTTTATATAAAATAATATACATTCCAAACTAAGAAACATTCATCTATAAGATAACAAAAATTAGTTCCTTCCACTACGGTCGTCGTTCATGTGAATCTTGCATTACTACTTTAGTACAAACAAAGTTGTTTGAGTTTTCAACTAAATCTTTATTATGATCCATGAAAGTTGTTATAGTTTCTATGAGTCAGTTGAATTAGGAATCAAATTTTGTTTATCTTTAGCTTTAGTCATACAGTGATTGTAGGATGTGTTATCATGGTGAAATCACTTTGCTACAGGATGGTCTGTGAGATATTCCTATTGCTTCAAAACATATTTAAAACAAATTAAAGAGAAAAACATCCTATAGTAAAAGATATATATATATATATATATTATACTTGATTCCAAGACAAAGTTCTAACTATTCAAAGATTATGAGAACATAATGCTGTTTGAAAAATATGGTTGTTTAAAGATAAAAATGTAGGGGAAAGTAATTCAAAAACATGATAAATAAGAAGGATGAGCATGGTAGATGAGGACAAAAAACATGACAATTCTGGGGCTTATCAGAGATCTCAACCCTACTACCTGCCCCTCTAGGTTGGCCACCTAGTCTTGTACCTATCCTAATTGGATCGTGGTAGCTATGTTTGTGACTCTCCTACACTAGGGCCTGCCACGCCCATGCCTCTCCTAATCCCACCCATACCAATGGATACAATTCATCCCCACATGCCTGTAGCTACCTCATGGACTCCCCACCAGTCTAAACTAGCCTACCTAAGCTAGGATAAATGGTACCATAGGATCATCCAATGTGGTACCAACACCCTGTCCAAAATATCATAGTGCGCTACCATGACTAGGGATCTCCATATGACCTTCTGTATCATAGGATTTTCAAAACCAAAATAAGATAGATCCTAGATCACATATACATCTCAGAATCTATCTACCTACAAATCATATACAACTATTATTCCATGTCCAAACATGAAAATTACAACATTTCTTACCAGTCTCGATCTTACCAACCACCATCTCCCTATTTGCTCATCTATTGAGCATGGTTTCTCCATCTACCCATCCCATGATCACCTTGTTTATGGGTCAATTTCACATCAAGGAAAAACTAGGAGTCACCATTGATGCACACTAAGGTCCTTTCCTCAGAGGTGCCTTTATCGACTAGCTCTATCTTGGGCCATTTGTTAGATCATCTTGTGTAACCACCCTTATCTATACTTGATCTCATTAATGGCATATCTATCTATGGTGTGTCTAATGTATTCAATATTCCTCATACTATAATTCCTATTATGGTACTTGTTGCACCCCTGTATCCATATCCATTCCCTCTCCTCCTTTGACTGTTGACTATCATGCTCGACCAGTCTATGGTCTCACATGCCAAGACATGATCACTGATATCTTGATTAGCACTCCTCCTCCTCCTCTCCCCCTTAGCTCTCTAGCATGTTATGACCAAAAAGTAAGCACTACTTGAGGAGTTATTGGGTGTAGGAGTCCAAGCTACCACGACAAGCATGCCATTAGCTACAACTCTACCCATAAGGTATAATGGCCTATGATCTGCATTTGAGCCAACATTAGTGCCATAGTCACCCAACTGGGATAAATAGTAGTAATATACATGTAGGGATGCCACACAATTTCCCCTTGTCTGATCATCTAAAGCATTGACATGTGGGGCACAACCCATGCTACTTGGTCTTGTCTCCATCTAGTCACCTGAGGTAACCTATGATCAACCACATGGGGTAACCTAGTTGACCGATACATTGATAACCTCTCATATTCATGTATTAAGTAAATCCACTAGTCCCATGGTATTCTAGCCTCTATATAGCATCCCATACATATCATGTATGAGCTGGACCTAGATGATAGACCCAAAATCATAGAGCACCCCTTGATCCAAAATGGATTGGTACAAGGCTATCACATATAGTGGTACCTTACTATTTGACTTATGACATAACATTTTTACTATCACAAGTCCAATCATGTCCTTTTGTATGTCTTTAAAATGTGAAATATACACATTAAATAAATTAACCCTTGACCCTGGGTAGATCCTATTTGAGCACGTCATCTAATTGGTTAGTGTTCATCTCTCCTTCAAATCATTTGGTGTCCTTGTGATCACTGATGTCCCTCTTATAGGTAGTCTAAGCAATACATAAATGTCCTCAAGTGTGATACCTATAGACATCTAATTCCTATAACTATTGTGCTAAAATTGTCAACCTAGGCAACTTTATATGACAATGCATAATTTGGGCCAAAATCACTAAAATGCACTAAATGGTTCAAACTTGTTACATACAGGTGCCAATTTAGGCTAATGTATCCATAAATGGGCAATGAATTTTATGTGATTGTTATCTTTTATCAAATCACTTTGATTCAAATTGAGACCATAGAAAATAACACTATGAACCACTAAATTCTTCTAATTTAGAAGCACACATCACATGCATGTGTTATTTCACATCCACAATGCTCTAAATGGGGAATTATTCCATATGTAAGTGATACCTTATTTTAATTATACTCAATCAAATTATGACATAGTAAATTTACATTTCAAGCAATTTGATTAAATGAACAACCAATTTCCAAAGAATTGCAAAAAATTAATTAAACCCAGTTAAGCAAATTAAATCAAATTAAGAGCTTAAGTGCATAATCTATAGAAGTTATTGAAAATCTATTAAATGGAAATTTATTTATAATATCTACATCATCTAGTGACATCATCAATAGGGTGGCATCCATAAGCCATAAATGGAATAAATATTAAGTTTTAGATCTCTCATGGCTCATTAATGCCCCATTCTTTTAAATATTAATGAGGATATTTATGGATTCAGCCTCCAAAATTGAATTAATTCATGGCCACACATCTTGATCTCAAGATAGACTGTCATGGTTGATTCTGATCGATTTCAAAAAGCTATAAATATAGGGCTTCACTATTGATCAAAGAAGTTATTTTTGTGTAATGTTATTATGTAAAATTATCTTCACAAGCTTCATTCATGCAAACTTATTATGCAAAAATTTCAATAGACAAGCTTAAACTATTAACCCACATTGATCAAATTCATGAGCCTAATTCATTAGTGCATTGATAGATGATGGAGGAGTAAACCATTCATCATTGACAAAGACTTAGAGCACCAAATTAGGGGAAAATCATGTTTTTGGTTCACTCTTATAGGAAGGATGATCTTGGGAAGGTTTGGTGGTAGTGTTCCTTCTTTCAATAGCTCTTCTATGTCATTTTCAAAGCCCCATGAGGGAGTAGGCTTAGTACGTTATGTTCTTTATGCTTATTTGTGTTCTTCTCTACTAACGCATGGACTAACTTGCTTTGGATTTCTACTCTACATTTTGGCACACCTGACAGGACCATGCATCCCATACAAGCAAGAAAACTAATATGCAAATCTTAGATATTCTAATGAATGCTTAAAAGTCTTTAAAATTCAAGTTTTACTTCCATTTTTCACATATTTTTCTTTGTTTTAGTGACACACAATTTACATAGAGACTAACATTGATTTAGTTTGATCGATGTCAATCCTATTAGAACCAAGATTGATTCCTATGTGAAGGGCTGAACATGGCAGAAAACATGATTTATGGGTTTTCCTTGAAATTTTTTTGTTCTTATTCTATGTTTTGGAACTTGCATATTCTCTATTTGACCTTCTTAGTGTAGGATCCAGAGAGTTTTTTGGTTTTTATACTTATTTTTCTAACAATATTTTTCATGAGAATCACTATGTTTTTTTGGATTTTTATAGAAACTAATGTTGATTTCAGTCAACCAACATCGACCCCTTTATAAATTGACTTACACTGATTTTTGTGAATCGATATCGATCCCTACATAAATTGATGTTGGTCTCTGAGACATAAAAATAGAGACCCAAGAGCTTGCTTTTGAAATCTTGTTTTCTCATTTATCTTTGAGCTTCTAAGCAAGCACAAACCCTCTAAAAACTATAGGTCACAAGATAGAAAAATGCACAAGATTAAAAGGGGTTAAATCTTAAACATTTTATTTGGTACCTAAAAAGAATTTAGTTGTTTTTATGATTAGTTGTTTGTGAAAGTTTTTACAAGTTTTCAACTAAAGTCAACGGGCCAAATTTCATAAACATTTCACTTTGGTGCATTAAAATAAACACTCACACTTAGATACATACTCTTAAGAGTGTTTTATTTTATGCTTATTTTTTTCAAAGTTGTTTATTTTTGCAAAATGATTGATGCATGTATGTTCCCCCATCCCTTTTAGGGAACTTGGGTGACCAAAATCACTCTTTCTTTGCCTTGGTTGCTTTTAATATAAAAAGCATGATAAAAACGTCGTTAAGGCCCTCCCCAAATCTATATGAATTGGATGATCCAAACATGACCTTAAAGTCTTTTCACTTTGTCTTTTATTTTTATGCAACTTGGTTTGTGAGTGAGAATTCATAGCCTCCTTATGGGTTCTCTAGGGAAGCATTGACCCAATAATTCATCTCTTGGAATTGTTTCAACCCCACTCTATGGTGGGTTATAAAAATTAAATTCAACTTGCTAGGACATTTGTTTGAGTTGTTAAACATACTTCATTAGTAAGATATCATCTTGGACTGTAGGGGCAACTTGAACATCACACTACACTTAGCAATTGACAGATGTAGTGGTTATGAAAAGTACAATACCCTTTCATGACAAGATATTTGACGTGGATCCAAATGACATGAGCATATATTGTGTTATCCACACTTGTGACCATCTAAAAATGAACAAAAAATTAGTTTTAGAACAACTCCATTTGCTATGGAGATAATGGGCGAGTAGCTCAAAGTTCCATGTCACTGTACAATCTCTTGAGAGAAGGGGGTGTGTAAAAAACCTACTTATTTATGTGATTTTATTTTTGGATTAACACTTAAAATCCTCTCAAGAGCACATATATATATGGAATTTGATAATATCATACAACTTTATCAGTTTTAGGAATTTAGACATTATACTTAGTTGCATTTTGTCATTTTATCCTTTACTTGCTTGGTATTTTTGAGTCTAAAACTATTTGAAAATTAAAACATGTCATTAAACCAAAAACTTTTGCTATACACCATTCTATTTGAACAAGGGGGCATTATGCTGACCAAATCAAAATCATTTCTTGCCTTGTTCAAAGCATCATTTGGAACATTGTGTTTATATTTCCTAAGCAATGTTGTTATGATGTCCATTTGAGTCCAAAAAATTTCCCACTTTGAAAAATCTCAAAGTCTTGCATTTTTAATCTAAATTCAAAATCTCAACTTTCTAAGTTTTAGGCTAATGTGTTATTGATTTGTCACTTGCACTTGGTTTGAGTAAACTTGGGATGATTTTCCATTTGGATTAAAGGCTATCATATAGACTCATCATCATTTTATTCTCATTTTGGACTTAGGTTATCTTGTGTTCACTCATGATCTAAGTTCTTAGACCATTATACATACTATTACCATGTGGTAACATTGTGTTGCCCGTTTGGTTTTAGTTTTATACTTAGGAGTTCTTGCGCTAATTCACATTTTGAGCTGCTTAGTTTGCATTGCTATCTTCTTAATTAGAAAGACTCTTTTCTTATTTTATAGTCACAACTCATCTTAGTTGTATCTAAATTTTACAATATTGATGTATATTTTACCTAAGTTTGTTGTGCTAGCTTGCACTTTAGGTTTTAAAGTTATCATACCCTCTTCTAATTTAGAGATTTCAACCCACCAAAGTTGAGTAAATTCGTGACCATTTCTTCTAATTATGCTGTAATATGCCACTTATTTTATTATAGTATCATTTTACCTTATCATTTATGTAAATAAATCCAAAGTACACCTTTTTAATATTTTCAAAACACATTCCACATCTTAACGAACATAGAGAACAATAGTCTAAACATGATGTAAATGTATACTTGTAGTGGGGTCTCTTACAACCCTAGTTTTGAGGAAGAGAATTTTTATAACGGACAAGGGAACTTAATCATGTTTGAGGATATCACCTCTTTGGGTCTAATTTGTAATTACTAAATCAATCCATGCTGATTTTTATACGCCAACCCCATTCTCCTCCTTCAGCTTGTATGAGCAGCTAGGCTCCATAATGCTCGAAGGTTACCATTATAGGTTATCCTCCTTCAATTTACACGAGTAACCAAGCTCCACAGTGCTCAAAGGTTACCATTCTAGGTTATCCTCCTTTGGCTTGCATGAGCCACCAAGCTCTGTAACGCTTGAAGGTTACCATTGTAGGCTATCCTCCTTCGACTTGCATGAGTAACCAAACTTTGTAGCGCTTGAAGGTTACCATTCTAGATTCCCCTCCTTTGGCCTACATGAGTAACCAACCTCCATAATGCCTGAGGGTTACCATTCTAGGCCCATCGCCAATATTTATTAAACCTATTATTGAGGAATGTTAGTTTGATAAGCCAATCTTTGTTGATCCCTTCTTCAATAGTCTAATTTTTAGAGAGCCCATTGTTGAACCACAAGCTATTTTTCATCCAATACTAAATATTCCCCACTTTAAAAAATCCATGCTAGTATTGAGCCACAATGGAACCAACCATTACCTGTTCAAGATCCATCTTTTAAGGACCATAATGTATTTAAAATTGATGTGATGAGTCAGCTTGTGATGAATCACCCTTCAGTACTATACCTATTATCGAGAAGTCTCACTCTAATGAGCCAATATTTTGAATCACTTTTTAATGATTATAATCACCTTTGGGAAAATCATTACCTCGACCATTGTCTTATTTTTAAAGAACCCCACCCCCTTGACAAGACAATCTCTATGGAGTTATCTCTTGACATTCCACCCTCATTGAAGAGTCTCACTTTGACAAACCAGTTTTTGTGGAGTCAACCCTTGAGTTATTCCCTCTCTTTGAGGGGCTTCAACTAGATAAGAAATTCTATGTTGAACCCTTATTGGATAAATCTACTTTTACAGATCCCATTATGTCATCATAGGCCATTACTTATCCAAAACCAAACATTTAACAAGACATCATTATAGCAACATCCACACTAGATGAAGAATCAACATCGAAGGAAAGTTTTATTCATGAACCAGCATCAAATTTAACATTAAAAGTAGAATCACTATCAGTCTCAACATCAAATTTAGAGTCCCTTGACTTGGACTCAGCTTCATAATTAGAGTATAGTCATGGTTATTGTGACATTGGTTACACTTGTATTATAGATCAATTTGAATACATTTATAATCCTTCTATGGTTTTTTAGGATGATTGATTTATCATAAAAATAGATTCTCCTACTATCTTCTATAAATATTGTGCTACCTTTTATCTTTCCATTATCAACACCCAATATAACTATTATATTGACATTCCACCTCCCATAAACATCAATTAAGACTGACAAAATCACACTTTGTTGAACTACATCCATGGTGACATATCAGTTGTAGAATATCAGGGGGGCTAAGATGATATTCATGCAAAAGAAGAATAATATCCTAGTAAAACCTTTTCAGAGGCATTAGGGGACAATCAAAGTTCAAACTCAACATCTTCTAGTGAAACCTTGTTTGAGGTTCTAGAAGACAATCAAAGTCAAAAGTCAATGTTCCTTAGTGAAACATTCTCAAAGGTGTTATGGAATAATCAAGACAACTTCATTGGTGAAAACCTTATTGAGGTGCCAATAGCTGAGCATAATAGTTATTCACTATTTGATGAATACATTATCAAAGATGAGATCAATACATCTTCCAATCTACAACCTAATTATATGGTAACAACTCTCAAGACTAAATAATAGACAAATCTGATGGTCCTATTGAGAGAATATTCAAAAGTCTTCTTCATCCCCACCATAACCAAAGTTATGTCAAATCCAGAATTAACAACATTGTGTGTGGCTAAGAACCCCACTCTTCATTTGTTACTCAGTCATTATACATTCCATTATCATCCACCTTTACATTTCCAACTTATACCATTTATCTTATGCTTAACATTATTTACCATCCCTAGCTGCATTTTCCTTTATAGAGGCTACAAAGATCTCTTGTCTCGATGTTTAAAGGAAATATAATCAATGATCAATAAACATCACAACAACATCATTAAAGTTCAAATATGCAATAGGTTCTTGATAGAGTAGCTATTCAGAAAAGGTATGGGCTAGTAATTTTTATGATTGATTATTCTGGTTGTCTCATATGTTGACTAGGACATGCATATGCATGTTAGTAGGAGCAACATAATCATTTTCCATTTTCAATTTACCTTGCCATTTACCTAATCTTATCAATTGGGGGTAACCCTATTACCATTATCTCCAATTATCATATCATCACCATTATTTAACACTGTCATACCATCTACCATTTTACCATACCTTTACTATTGACTAAATCCTATTTTTATCTGCCCTACCCAACCCTTTTGATCTAGGTTCCTTTGGTTCTTATCACAAATTCTGTGATGGGATTTTGATCTAGTTTTAGAATTCCATGTTTAAATGTCAGTATATGAAAGGAGTGTGACATTGAATCCAAAAAGTTACCTTTCATTTACATTTAATTGGTGCCACTGATTATAACCACCTATAAGAAAATCAATATTCTACCTGGTGTCACTGATTATAACCACCTTTGGGTAAATCAACATTACACCTTGTGTTACTAATTATAACTGCCTATGGAAAAATTAGTAGCATAGACATATGTTGTTGTTTTCTAATTATAACCACCTATGGGAAAATTAAGAAGAACACATTTTATCATGAATTACAACATCACCTTGCCATTATTATTATCATTTACCTCAATTTGCAAATTTGTTGTTACCTGGTTGGATCTCACCACCTTTTATGTAGGTGGAACTACTGTAACTTGACGTTCTAATGGGAATATGTAGGTCATAATTGATTCACATTAAGGTTAGATTAATCCTCTTTTTCCATATGTTCTCATCATTTTATGAGCAAACTAAGCCCTCACTCACCATTTTTTGAGCACTCATTTGAACACTCTCTACTTTTTACGAGCACTCATTTGAATGCTCTCACCATTTTGCGAGCCCATTTTTTATTTCCTCTATAACATTAATCATGTTTTATTATCTTCACTTTTATTCTATCTTGTTTTTTGGGAGAACTACATTTGGCCTAAAGTTCATGTTGGACCTCATGTATTTAGAACTATGTAGGCAACATCCACTTATCTCATACATTTGGAGTCAGCTTGACCACCCCTTCTTTTTCTTTTTTTTCCCCCATTTTATTTTATATTTTTATTTTCCTATCACTTTGGGGTAACTTTGTCTCTTTTGTTCTTATTCTATTATGTCAGTTTCATTATTTCTTAGATTAGGGGTCACCTTATCGTAGAAATTAATGCCTCTATTACATGTACATGAATAATTATTTTTTATTTCCACTAACATTATGACTAACTCTTGTTTGTGTGTGTTTATTTGATTATTATTGTTGTTTTGTTGTGCTTTCATGTCTTTCATGTTTTTTATTAGATTGTTTTTGATTTATTTTTATACATACTTGTTCCTAATTAAATCTTGATTGTTCATATCATGATTTTAAGTTATGTTACATTTTTGTAGTTGTTATTTTTCTTATTATTTTTATTTAAATGTAAATAGTTGTAACTCTAGTTTTGGTATTTTTTTTATCATTATCCTTAGTTATAAATACTTACATTTGAAATGGCCAATCATAAGTGAAATTCAATGTCATTATAGGTTATTCATACTTATGATGTAGAATTTTATTTTGCTAAAGTAAACACCAAGTGCTTCAAGTCCAGAATTCAATGAAGGTCCAAAGATAATTTTGAATGCACCATACCGTCTATGATAAATTTGGGAAGTGCTTCTCCTAAATTATATTATAGTATCTACTGAAGGCATTATCCTTCATATCCTCTCCCTAACATGATTTCACAATTGAATAGTGGTCTATATTTTTTCTATTCTTCATTCCTCATTCCATTTTATCTTGCTTTTGGGTAAACTATATTGGCCTGAGGTCCTTATGTACTATGTATGCAGTTCTTGGATAAATGATGTATATCAGGTTAGCTCTACCACCCTCTTTATTCTATTCATCTCTTTCATGACTTTGTGTGCATCCTCATATGCTTGGTTTTTTGTGGCTTCTTCAATCATTAGACTCTCACATCTATGTTTATACCTAATCATATTTAATTTATGCATTAGGTTATATCCTTGAGTTATTCTTTCTAATTTGTCCTACTGGGACACAATATTTAAACCAATCATTGATCCAATCAGCCCTATTGGGGCAAAAATTAAAAATCAGTGATCAAAATCAACCCTAATGGGGAAAAATTAATTTATCCATCAATCAAATATATTTTTTTGGGGCACATTATTAATTCATTGACCTCCTTTCTCTAGAATAATGCTCTCATTTTTATTCTAATTCCAATATTTGTGGCTTTTGCCCTCGTTCTATAAATTTCAAAGTGTGAAACTTGTCTCGAGATTGATCATTCCCTAAAGGTCATAACTTTTACTCTCTTTTGGGTATGTCAAAGTGTGCCACTTTTATTTTAGGATTGCATTCTTCCCACTTCCCCCTACTTTGGGGCCCATTATATTCTATTCTATTTTTGATCATTGAGAATCAATGTGTGCAAACATGAGCTCATATGGGTATAATCTCATCTGTGAGTTAATTTCACACTTTCTCTCTTTTTCGAGAGTCTATCCCTCTCTTTCATCCTTGCATGACCTATTAAGGGGGCATCATGGGTCATTTATTCAATCATTAACTTTCAACTTCTTATTGACAAATCTTTAATTCTTTGAAAAGATGTTGCTTCACCTGAATATCTTGCCACATCTTCTCAAACAAGGGGAAAAATGTAGACATCTAATTCCTATTATTATTATGTTGAAATTGTCAATCTAGGCAATATTCTATGACAATGCACAATTTGGGCCATAATCACTAAAATGTGCTAAATGGTTCAAATTTGTCATGTATAGGTGTTGATTTAGGATAATATATCCTTGAATGGGGCAATGCATTTTATGTGATTATTATCTTTTCTCAAATCACTTCGAGTCAAATTACAACCACATAAAATAATTTTTTGGACCAATAAATTCTTCTAATTTAGAAGCACACATCACATGCATGTGTTATTTCACGTCCACAATACTCTAAATGGGAAAATATTCTATACACATCTGACAACTTCTTTTAATTATACTCCAGTCAAATTTTGACTTAGTAAATTGACATTTCAACCATATTGATCCCTTTTGGAAATATCTCACATTAAAGCACTTAGGCTAACCATAAGAATATATTATAATTAGAAATTTGATGACTTTAGGGCATTAGACACTTAGTTTAGCACATGATGCTAGCGTCTAGATGATATAAGTGTCTAGGAAGCTAAAAAATAAGTACATGTCCAAAACTTGTAGAGAATGATATTAAGTAGGTTTATAGAATTTTAAGCAGTAAAAAAGGCCTAGTCATTAGAATAATGTACAATCAACCTAAGAGATAAGTTATATGGACAAGAGATAGCGGGTGTGAGGCTTTCAATAGTAGTAAAGTCTTGGGAACTTAAGGGTAAAACTGTGAGAAGTAATTTCCAAGTATACAAGACCAAGGTGATATATAATTAAAATTTAGTGTCTAAATTTACCCCTCCTTTAATCTATAGTAATGAAATGTCTAGTTTAAAGAAAAATAAATGCATACATGGGTGTGTATAACACACCTTGTATTTGTGTGAGTCACACTTGAGTGATTTTATGGTGACTGGCATACAATAAAGAACATGGTACAGTATATAATTAGTGCATATAATATGAAAATTGAAATAATTTTGAAATGTTTGAATGTAAAAAGAGCAAGGTTAGGAATACACCTATGTATTGATACAACCATCTTTATTTTTGGCTATTTGATTTGAATATATGCTTTATTGGGAAGCTTTAGAGTTGAGATTAAGACAATAATAAAAACTACAAGTTCCAATATATATAAAGATTAGAGGGGAAATTACCCCCAACCTTGAAGAAAAGGTGAGTTGTCACCAGGAAGTTGAGATTAGCTAAACTGTGTAACCCAATCATACTTAGAACCTGGTAAGTGTGAGTGATCCAAGTCAACTCACACCATAAAACTAGTGTGGGTGGATGATTTGATCACTCCATCCAATAAACTTGGTAAGATTGAGTGATGTAATCACTTCAACCTTGTCAAAATTAAACCAACTACTACAATAGATTAACTTAATAACATTCCATAAAAGTCCATACCATTGTAGGCTAAATTTGTAAAAATTTATTAAATCTAAAAGTTGACTCGATTTTGAAATTTAAGGTGTTATTTTACATGGTATATGCACCTCAAATATGTCTCAAGTTAAAACTTGGGTATACCAATGGTACTAATGTATAGAATACTGCCATAAGTGTGTATTTAAATTATATAAATGTATAATTTTGGCCAATTTTGAGATTTTTCAAATGTGGAAGACATGTTTCCATGACATGCCCCCACTAAAATCTGAAACTTAGAGCTGGTATAAGTGTGGAAAACATGTTTCCATCACATGCCCCCATTATAATTTGAAAATATTGAGTACTGCAAAGTGTGGAAGCCATGCCTTTTTAGCATGCCCCCTCTAAAATCTAAAATTGTGAAATCCATGCCTCTATAACATGCCCTTACTGATATGCCCCTCTTTTGAAGTGAGGGAAAGTAGAAAATGGAAGTTAGCTTACCTCAAAAGGATAAAATAATTGTATAATCTATGAATGTATCATGTAACATATAGGAGTAACATGTATAGGTAGATATAACAATGGGGTACCTAGTATGTGATCACGTCAAGTCCTAAGATGCATGATGTGAATCATGGAAACATCTAGATAGTAACAATATAAGCTCATTAATAAATCAAGCATACACACAAGAGCACTCAAAAGTAAATCAAAATAAAATTATCTAAGGAGACCTCACAGAAGAGGCATGTTAAAATACCACATAATCAAAGAGATGTGACTTAGTCAAATGTCCACAAAGTAAGAAATGATATTTTCAAATGTTAACATACAACAAACTATGACATATGCAAATGTCCCAATAGGAAAACATAGTCACGGGGGCCATAATCAATGGATCATATTCAAATTATCGAACAAGTAGTACAATACAAGATAAGACACTCAAGGAAGTACATAAATAGAAAGCATGGAACATAAGCAACCAACATAAACATGTCATACTAGTGTAGACACTATTTATGAATTATATAACACTTCAATATTGTACACTTAGAAAATACATATCATGGATGTACCTTTAGCTTCTAAACCTTTTTTTGCTAATAAAAGGCTCACATACGCTATCTCCATATGCCTAATTACTTATCTCTTAGTCAGACCAATGCTATTCTGATCACTCAAACCTTCTATCTTATCTACAATGCTATAAACTTTCTTATCTTCCATCTCTATAAATTTTGGACCTACACCTATTTTATAACTACCTAAACACTTGCATCTTAGTTAGATGTATACGTCGACACAAGTGTCCTATCCTAACGCAAGTGTCCAGTGCCCTAAATTCATCAGATTTAAAAATGAAACATATCCTAAAGGTTGGACTATGTGATTTAATGTGAGACATTATCCAAAGACATTGGTATAAATATAAGATCAATCCTCATTCATTCTCCACCTATAAATAACCTAAAAACTCAAAAGATAACTTACCGAAAGCATTATATCAAGCACTCAAGTGAGCAAAAACTTCCCTACTTTCTCCCATTTCCATATCGGTCATAGGGATAATCCATATATAAGTCTAAAGTACTTAAGGAATGACCTAAGAGCTATATTTTCCAAGTTACAAGTCAAGTCACTATTGTACTTATTTATCACACATTGCATGATTCTCACACAAGCCAAAATGTAGGGGAGAACTACATAAGTCTGACAGCCTCTTGAGAGTATTGGTTATGTAGGTAATGCTCATTAATAAAGGGGTATTTGGGGTAGCTTGACACCATGTGACCACTAACCCATTTTCCCATGACCACTATGAAGATGAAGAACTAAGGTTTTATTATTTGACAAGGACTGATAATTCATGATCTAGATCTGAATGCACTAGAGTGAAGGTGACGTAGAACATAGAAGCATTTAGGTGGTCGCATCTAGTTTCAATAACTATTCCATATTAGAAACTTACATCCAAGTTAGAAAATAATGTTGACACAACCATCCTAGGTCAACATAGGTATCCGTGGCCACAGAGGTACAATTTCTAGAATCAGGTGATTGATCCAAAATCTAAACCTGGTATACTTTTTGCTTGTTCCATATCTAGATCTGTATTAACATTAGAACCAACTATCTTATTTTCATTATCATTATAATATATAACACAATTATGCTTTTTATCTTTATCATCTTAGCATAATATATTTAGTATACATTTTATTTGAGTTTCATAAATAATTGACCTACTTTAGATATAATCTACTATCTTTGTGCCCTAAGCTATCTCTACCCCTTTAGCCCTAGATACCCCATATTTACATATTAGGGTTAAAAAAATAGCTTCTATATATATGTGTTAGGAAAAAAAGTTAAATACATAACATATCAAGTACACTATGAGAGATATAAGCATGAATAAAGGCATGTGTAAGTATATAACCTCACACATGATAATGGAAATTCATCATATAATGATATAACATGGATGTATCGTGATCAAAGAAGTAGATGTCGAGTGGAGGAAAGGCCTAACATCTAAAAGTGAATAGATCATGGTCCTGGGTATGCCTGTATCACACTAAAAAGATGTGTCAAACATATGTGTATATAGAAATAAATGATGTGTTATCTACCAACATGAAACTAACAACATGGATGCCAAGGAGCTAATAAAACATGCAAAAATTGATTTTTTTTTGGATTTTTTAACTTTTTTTGGGTATTTTTGGCATATTGATAAGAAAAAACTATGTTGGACCCCAAATTTTGACTAAGTATTTTGGAATTTTGGTGGAGAACCAACATAGTGAAAGAGAAGCATGGCACATGAAGACCATGACACAAAACTAGCATGGCACATGAAGACTATGGTGTAGAACCAGTGAGGCATGAGAGGATAAGGGTGTAAAATTTATCAGTATGAGAAGACCCAATCAAATATGGAACATAAATACGAAGAACCCAAGAGCATATGACTCAAAATAATAATGAAAGCTTTGGGGAGCACATGGAAAGTGGGAGATAGTTGAGGAATGATTCTTAAGGACCATCTAGAATTTAACCATCGTGGGTTTTATACTATCTCACAAAAATGTCATTTGGTAGCAAGGATCTAGCATCAAATAATAATATAGAGGGCACGAAGGTCTGGGTCTTTAGGAGAGAATAATTGAAAGACTACCATAACTCTTAGTCTACTAAGAGATCATTGGCCAATCACCATTTATCATTATTATGTAACTAATTGGTCAGGGAAAAATAAGTATAAATACCCCTATGTGGAATCATGTAAGGTGATTGATAATGGATATAATATTATGATTATATAATATAGACTTGTAGTTATTACAATTAGTTTAGGTGTTGTGTGATTCTCTTAGTTTGATATTTGAGTATGAATAGTGGGTTGAATTGACTAATTCTATTGCTGTTGGTATCCTAAATTGCACCCTAATTGAGCAAGGGGATTATTTAGGTCCTCCTACTCAAATCTAGTCCAACATGGGAATGACCCTAGGCTGTGGGTCACCTAATCCTGGGTCAGACCTTTGGAGAGTGCCATCTTTCTTCTGGATCTATCATCTAAACTAGACCTAAATTAACACTTGCTTGAAAAAGGGGAGAGAGATTAACAAAAATCTATGAAAGCATGTAAAATGAGGTGATGTACTAGTAATTTGAACACTTACACTTTACACAAGACATACTATAATACACATTTAAGACTAAAGAAGATTGGTCCTCACATAAGTATTTTACAAATAGGCATTGATTAACTATCAACTTAACATGGGAGGGTAGTTGTCCACTTCCAAACTAATAAAAAAACTATATATTGCACTTATAATGACTTGTGAGAACTATAAAATACTTCATTAAGGTGAGGAAAATAAAAAGGAGGAAAGGAAATCATACATTCACTTAACCAAAACACATAAAATCATAGAACACACTTCAATTCTATGTGAAAAAATGAAAGAATTCAATCTTTATTGCATCAAATATGTGTTACAATATAAATCTTGGCATAGCCTAAGCAAGCCAAAGGCATAAGATTATTTTCTCTAAAAATATTAGAAGTTTATTTTCTAAAAAATTTCAAAAAAAGCCACAATGTGGAAGAAGACGGGACATATATAGAAAAAAGGGAGGAGAAAGAGGGAGATGTGATGGATTATCGTTAATCCAAGGATGTTGAGTCATGATCTTATCAAGAAGGAACAATCTTTTAAAAGATCTATAAAAGAATTCAATGTTCTGTTATCCTTATCTAACCACTAGATCTCTTTTTTGGGACTCTATGCCATTTTCTACTTGATCTACTAACGAGGACAAACTTCTCATATCTTAGAATTGACAGAACTGTGCCATATCTATTTTGGGTAGCCATAAGTACTTGTTTGTCAAAAATGTGAACATATCAAAAGATGAGACAATTCTCCATAATAATCACATAGTTTTCCCTTACTTTAAAACATGATCATAGGTCCATGATAGATGAAAACCAATTTATTTATCGATTTTCATATAGAAAGAATATCGATGAAAACCTATAGACTACTTGATCTTATTGTAACAATCAACTACCTGTCTTTGATCCCTATTAGGCCTAGAAATACTAATTTTGCCTCTGAACATTAATAGAAGCCAATGACCTACTTATATGCACATATATTCTTCAATAGATGGTGAACATAGTGGAGAAACCATAATGTATCTCCTGAGAATAGACCCTCTATGTTCTAAAACATTAAACCAAAGCTTCATATTAAGCTTTAATGGTGATGGGGCTTCATCCTAATTGTATGATTATATCTCACTGTTTAACAATGCTCGTCTAAACTTTAATGGTGACATAGCTCTTTGAAACACCTAATTTGGTTTGACCTCAACCATATGTTTGACCTCTATATTGAAGCCCCTTAGCTTTCAACTTTCAATCTTGCTCATCGATTTGCTTTGTATGGAATGCACGTGAGCCACTAATTTACTTGGAAACTTAATGCCCTCATGACACTTGTTAGTCTCTCACTTTTCCTCATGATCTTATGACTTTTTGACCTTAATCAAATTGTTGACCTCAATCTATATGAATGAACACCTACCATTGATCTTTTACCAGTTTAATGCATTGTGACACTTGGTAGCTTCTCATTAGCCTTTGAGATCCATTGACTTTTTGACTCTTGCTCACCGTCGATCTTATTGGTATGATTAAATGCACACCATTAGATCTACTTGGGCCCACTAGATTATCAGTCATTTATCCATTTGATAGGTACCTGAGATCTTGACACTTGGCAGGAGCTTGTTCATGCTGACCTTTTGACTCAATACTTGCCTTTGATATTTGATGCATTATCAAACACTCACCATTAAATCTTTAGGACCTAATAACACTACATATCACCACTCACTATTGGATATTTAGTATAATTGAACACTGACCATTGATCTTAATCATTTGAATTCTAACAACTATTTTACAAGGCTTGAACTTGAGGTCCGTGCACTCATTCATTCTACAATACTAACTTTGAAGATTTATATCTTGAGATAGCAAGATCATCAAGATATGAATTTTATAGAGAATGTTTAAGGTATGAATAACTTCTTATCCATGCATTTATTTGACTTTAGAGGATTTTTAATAAAATATATTAAATGCACAACTAACTTACTCTATTCATTTGTGCATAATGTTTGATGATGGTCTGGTTATCTAAGATCACCAAAATCACACTTTAAGCTTGCTTAAAGTGTTTCAAAAGCTTTCAACTAACAAGTTATTTTCCCTTTAAGTCTATATAATCCTTGTGACATTGGATCACTCCTCAATCAGGAAGGACCTTGCTTAGCTTCTCATCAAAGGCTAGGCACATTTTGGTATGTAGGCCAAATTTGGCCAACATATTTGGTGACTTAGCTTGGCAACATGCCTACTATGCTTTGCGAACTCAAACCATTTACATGATTCTTAGACTCACCAAAATGATGAATCTGACCCTTTGATTGCAAGAAATATTTTTGACTTGTAAAGATAAAGAGTTCCACCAAACAGGGAAAGAAACAAAATTTAAAGGGAAACTATCGTAACAAAATAGATATGCAAACAAAGCACTTATTTGGGACAAAAATAAATAAACTAAGTTTTTATAACAACACTTGAAAAAAAATAAGACCAACTAACTATGTATAGGGAACTTAGCTTCCTCAATAACAATGTTTCAGATGTATCCCATCGACTAGGATAGGAAGCTCCTCGTCATCCATATTTGAAAGTTAGAAGGCACTGTGGGATTTGCAGATAGATATTATGTATGGACCACTCCAAAGAGAGTCAAATTTGTGTGCCTTCTTGGCTTAGCTTTATCCTCATCCCTCTTGAGGACCAAATCTCCTTCTTTGAAATTTATTGAAGAAGCTCCTTTGTCAAAAGATCTCTTCACCTATGCTTGATGGCTTCCATAGCCAACATAGACTGGTGTCTTGTCTTTTCTAGCTCCATGAGCTCAAAATATATGTTTCCCATTGGCTCATTCTCTAAGAAATCAAGTTGATGAATCATTTATAAAGTAGAGAATTTAAGAGAAATAGGCATTCTTGCTTCCTTGCCATATACCAGCTTATATGGAGAGTTGCTCACTAATATTTTATAGGTGATCCTATCAGCCCACACAACTAACTTTAACTTGAGATGCCATGACCTCTGATTGTCTTCAATAGTATTTTTTATGATCTTTAATAGGTTATTATTAGTGGAATCAATAAAGCCATTACCTTATGGATAGTAATTTGATGAAGTGTCAAGAAAAACACTATGTTGAACTACCCACTAGCTAATTCTAGACCCCACAAAAGCCATAACATTGTCAGAAATAATGGTTGAATGGACTCTAGATCTAGTAAGCAAACCTTCATATAAATCTAGAACATTGAACTCATTTACTTCTTTCAATGTCACTTCTTCTATCCATCTAGTAAAATAATATGTAGCAATCAATATCCATTTATGTCCTGAGCTTGAAGGGGAGTTAATGAGACCAATAAAGTCCAATCCCCATTGGACAAAGGGTTGATTCACTACAATTGGTTGGAAAGGTAAGGCTACAAGTTTCACCTTTCCAACAAACATAACACATTGTCTACATTTCTTGACCCATGCATGTCAATCACCAAATATGATTAGACAATAACACCCACCTCTCATGATCTTGTGGGCTGTGTTCCTTCCTGAATAATTCCATCCATCATGTCCATCATAAAACTCTATAATCATCTTTTATTTTTGTTGTCATTCAACGCATCTTAACAACATGCTATTGATATCTTTTTTGAACAAAATACCATCAACAAGAAGAAATGGAATGGATAACAATCTAAAATATCTTATTTTTGAATGAGTTAGGTGAGATGGATAAATAATAGCCTGGAGGTATCTTACCAAATATTGGGACTAGCTGGAAGGTGAAGTGTGATCAGTTGTAGCTTCTTCATCATTTGACACCAAAACCATCTCATTTGCCTCTTACAAGTCTTGGGCTAGGTGTTCACTTTTTTTTGCCTCTAATCAACTTTATGACCTTGATATACTCATCATACTCCATTACCTTGGTTATCCAACCAACTCTTTTATCATTTATATCCTTGTTCAAGAGAAAATCTGTGACACTTGGATGTGCAACCATTAGGTGTATCTTATTATTAGACATTAAGTATCTAAACTTCTTGAGAGACCTTATAACTAAAAATACATGCTTTTCAAAAAAAGAATACTTTCTTTCATATTCTTCCAAGCCTTGACTGAAAAATGCTATTGACTGCTCTAAGGCTTCACGATTCTGTTGCATAAGAATACCTAAAATAATGTTAATGTTATCATATGTGTACAAGATAAAATCCTTTGTGAAATCAGGGTTTAATAGTGTAGGAGAATTGGCTATGGATTTCTTGATCTCTTCAAAGCTAATTACCCCTTCTTTGGACTAGCTCAAACTCTGAACCTTATTTATCATGGATGAAAGTGCCCTAGCTAAAGTGGCAAAATCTGAAATGTACCTTCTTATAAAATTTATTTTACCTTAGAATCTTTGCAAAGATTTCTTGTGCATATGTAAGGAAAGTGCAAGAATTGAATCTATCATATCAACATCTATACTTGTACCATGTTTTGAAATCACATATCTAAGAAACCTACCTTCATGAATAGAGAAAATACACTTTTTGGGATTAAGAGACACCCCAAATTGCCTTCACCTTTCAAACACTTGCTTGAGGTGTGTTGATGCCTCTAAGTGTACCACAAGGTTCCTTAGTGTTCAAAGAACAATTCTCATTTTAGAATTCAAGGAATTAAGAACATGAGTAGCAGATTGTGGAAACTTGATGTCACCTATGGTGAAATAATGACAAATATATGTATTGATGTCACACAAATTAATAATGAGTGATGGTTGGAGGCCATCATGGTCTATTCTTTGTGAATTGTTGAGAATTTATGTTAATAATTAGTGAATTATGGTCCATATTTAATCTACAAGTTAATCTAAGTGGATATTTATAATGAAGTCTAAACTAAAGTGACCTGGTGTAAAAAAAGAGTAAAGAGAATGGTAAGGAAGAAAAGAAAGTGAGTGATTTCCAATTTTAGCCTTAAATATCATGACAAAGCATCAATTGCAACTGAGTATGCATTCAAACCAATATATAATGTAAAATATCCTAAGCTCAAATTCCACTATATATCAGGAAAACTTCAAAAGATAATGTGGTGAGTCACAAGTAAGAACCATGTCTACTTTTAAAGATTTACTACTATAATTAAATAACATTTGCACATATGAATAAAAAGTAAAATGAAATGAAGAAAAACCTAAGATATTCCAACCAATATAACATATGCATAGATTAGAAACCCCATGATTAGAAAATGCAACCTAGAATTCAAAGAAGCTATTCAAATTCAAGACCTAAAACCAATAATTGAGAGAAAATCTACATTATCAATTGACATATCAAACATGGACAATATTTGCAGAACACCTTGCTTATATTAATTACTTAAAGTGTACAAAATTTGATCAAAATTATCTCCCTTTACAAATGGTAATATATGACTTTTATAGAAAGACAAGGCAGTGCATCAATCAGTTACAATATATAGGTGTACAAAAGATAAGGACAATTGTCCTTAAAAGTTCTAAAATACACTTGTTCTTTATAATTAGACTGACCTAAGGGAAATATGCTAATAGATTAACATATGAATTACAAAAGAATGTTCCTATTTTAAATATTACAATGTTGACACAAAAGGAATATTAGCTACTGGGTGGGCCCATTGTTAAAGGGTCCTCTTATTGATTTTGTAGAAGCTCCATGGCCTTCTGGTGTTGGCCCTTGATGAGTTTCATGTCCACAACTGACTTCATTAGGAAAAATTATTTAGCATCAACCAAGTCATTCAAGTTTTGAGCATCCCTAGCCATGGCTTCCTTTCTCCTTGCCTCTACAATTTTCTCCTCTATTGTGAAAATCATGTCTAGAATTCTCTTATTGTCCCTACTAGACTAGCCTTGGCTCTTGCTCCTAACTGACTGCATGAACAAAGTGACCCTATTTTTGAATTCAACATCATTAATGATTCCAATTAGAGTGGTCTTGGTAGGATTTAACAACATTGTTCCTAGGAGATCCTCAATTTTGATGATTAATCCCTTATCATTTGATAAATGCCTATTTAAATTCTATCCAAGTACCCAGACCTTAGACCTTATCCACTATTATTACCAATATGCTATTCAAATGGGCTAATCTTATAGTCTTGAACTTAGGAATATTATTCTTAATTACAATGTCAATGAGATACCTTACCTAGGTCTCTACTTTTTGTCATTCTATTATCAACTCCTAGATTCAGGGACTGACAAAATGGCCTAGGTTTCTAGATTTTCCTTTTCTCTTTCCAAGTTCTGAATCCTCTTTTTCATCCCTTAGATTCTAGCCTTTACTTGAGCTGATTAAGCTTCAATCAAGCTCTCAACATCTTCTTCATGTATAGTAGCTTCTCTAAGTTGTTGTCCTCCCATTTGGGTTGGTCAGACCCATAAAGGGTTCCACATTTTGGAAGGTGAATTCCTCAGTGCCCACCATGGTGTTCTTAGTGGTGACCCTCTCCAATCCATCTATCTCTAGATTAAATTAAATAGTTCTGGATGACTTTGTAAACTTTAGAGGCTTTAGGACCTATACACCTAAGTTGTTTGATGCTCCTAGAGCATCCATTTTCTTGTTCTCTAGTCCTAGAGTGACCACAATTCTCCTTTCTTCTTGCTCTTTTACCATGGCCTTGATCCATGGCTTCATGTCATCTTGCACTTCAACATTGGTAACTTTTGGCATGTCCCATGAATGGGAAAGAGAAGGGATCTTTTGCAATTTTACATAAATGAACCAATCAGGGATGACTGGTCCATGAATGGAGAATTCATCACTAAATAGGTTAACCTCACTAGTTGGGTGTGTAAGAGTCAGCCTAGGTCTTTTGGGCCTGATAGGGACCAGTGTAATTTCTGTTGTTCTCTTCTCCCTAGGATCAAATGGGACCATACTAAGAGCAAGCTCTTTCCCTTTATCTTCTTTAGACTCACCTGCTTGGATTTAAACTTATTCAAACTATTCTTCTTCCCTATTAGTGTCATATGCCTCTGCAAGTAATTTGAGAGCACCCTCAAGTGTCTCATCTAACTCCAAGGCAATCATATCTATGTATTGAATTGGGGAAGGTGGCCTTTGTGGGAGTGTTGAAGATGAGGGACCCTCCCCAGGTCTTTGTTCTAATTTCACTTCCCCTAATTTCTCCTTACCATGGCGTTGTTCATCCTACTTTTGCATAATCTATCCTTAAGGCTGTGGCTATGGATTTTCTACTTGGGGTTGTTCTTGGTCTGCCCCAAATGGTCCAAGTAACAAGTGATACTACAAAGGATGAATTTTCCATGCCTCTTTTGATGGCTTGTCGTACTTGGTCAATTTGTGTTCAAGTTTGATGTTGTGCCCTTGGATCCTAGCCAATAACTCTTCATAATTTTTGGCCTTAATATAAATGGTGTCATAGACACCGAGCTGATGCATGTACTCAGGCTTGGGGAGTTTTTTTTCCTTTAAATGATTAGTCACTATGTTTTTAGGATCCCACATCTTGAGTTCATCAATCTAAAACCCAAATGAATCCCTATGCTTGGCCATGGTATCAACTTATTTCCAATCTTGGATTATGGTTCTTCCAATAGTCAGAGGGAATGGGTGGAGGAGACCCTTCCTCTTTTCTTTGCAAATTCCATGAACACCATGGATGAACTAGGAGGTAATTTCTTGCTCAAGCAACTTACTGGGAATATACACTAGCAATTAGTAGGGCTAGGACATAATCTCGTCAATCTTGATAACCATATAGTTAGGGTAGAACTAGATGTTACCCATCATTTTCACATACTTTTTGATTAGTGGGTGGACCCTAGGCATGGGAACACCTATGATAGCCTCCACTATGGCTAGGTAGACATAATCAAAAATAAATTTCATATGGTTCCTTTACTTAAAAATATGTAACTTGGAGTAATGGTGGGAATCAGTAGTTTTTCCCTCAAGAGACCAATTTATAATACTAGGGAAGTTGATCGAGGTAAGAAGGGCATCTAATAGGTATGACATCATATAAAACTACCTTGATGTCTTCCTTTTGATGGCAATGAATTGTTTAGCTAAGAAGACACTAATAAAATCTCCAATATGAGGGGTAAGCTTTTGTTCCACCATGAAATGTACATAGGGGACCCAGATTTTGTTCACATAGGTGGTTGAGGGGGTTCTAAATGCTCAATTTAATAGGTTCATTATTACTCTAATTCCTTCCCTAAATTGGACTAATGGGATCTTTCCTTCAAAGTCCTTTAAGTTATGGGGTCTTTGGTGTAGCCAAGGTCTAAGGACAGAGTCTATGTTATGAGTGCTGGTCCATTCCTTAATTTTAGATAGGTCCACATGGGGAATTGGGAGCTTATAATACTTATTGAAAGTTATAAGGGAAATATATGGTATCCCCTTAGAATTCCTTTCCAAATTATCCATTCATTATCTACCCTACATCAACAAAGATAGGAGTGAGGATGTCTATACAGTGCAATACCTTAGGGTTTGTAACAACATGGTGAAGGTTGGTCATCTAGACAATGACCAAATCATAATGTCTCTAGCTCACTGTGGTAATCCTCTGCTCCTCCTTTATGATAGGCTTTAGTTCCTCCACCATGAAGAAGAGTTTGGACCAATTCTTAATGCTTGAGACATTTAAGGCTACAATGTCTAATTCAATAACCTTGAGGATTCAACCCTCATTATCTATTGACAAGTAGAGCTTGATCTCCTCTTTCAATTACTGTTTATGAGCTACCATGGTCTCTATTTCTTCAAATTATTCACACTAGTTTGAAAATAGGTTTCTCTAAAAGCTCTTTTGTGTTCAAAACACAATCAAGCTCTCCTTGGATCAAATTATGACCAAATGGATTTAATTGGGTCATTTTTATGTAGGGTTTAGTGTTTTAGAGCATTAATGGCAAGATATATCCAGACTATGGCTCATACATGCTTTAGATTTGATTTGGACCTTGCCTTTATACCTTTATGTTTTCAAGCCCACAAAATCTCCTATTTTGTCCTTTTCTACTTGCATGGTGCCTATGTGGCATTGGTCTAGGTATTTCATGGCATTTTTCATAAATGAATTTGAACACTAGCCATTAATATTTAAAATACCTTTTTTTATTATGCACTATTAGATCAAAACCTTGGATCAATGCAAACCATCAATTATGATTCAAGCCCTTGCTTATGATTGTATCCTTTCTGTTCCATGCCCCATAGTTGTGACACTTGTCATTTTCACATGCCTTTCTATGCTTCATATCTTATGTTAGTCCTTTGTTGAATGAGCATTGGCCATTTGGTGAGATCATGGGCATTTAAAAAGTCATGGGCATTTTTGCGTCATTGGATCATCTTTTAGTGATAAAGCATGAACCGTTGGATCATCCTGTTAGTTATACCTCAAATATGCTTTCACCACATGTCGAACTCATGGGACTTTTGTGATTCTATTAAAAATTCCACATGACCTTCACATCGTTGGATCAAATTCTAGTGATAAAGCATGAACTATTGATCTACAGAGATGTTCAAACTTTAAGCTAGCACATCATTAAAGTGGGACTTAGGCTTAAATTCCTTAGGCTAAGGTTTATTGCATGTTTATTAAGCATGATGTAAACCTTAGGCTAAGGGATTTATGTCTAAGTTTTTTGAATCATATAAATGGGACTGCGGTTAAATGTTTTAAGCCAACGTTTACATTGTGTTTAATAAGCACAATGTATGCATTGGTCTAAAATATTTATGCCAAGGCCTTATAAATATGTTCAAAGGGATCAACATGGTATAATGGTCTAATGATAAATAGGGTTTTAATGTATTAATAAGCACATGAAAACTTTTGGCTAGAAATAACTTGGCCTAAGTCATATGTAACAAAGACCTCCTTTTTTAAAATAAGACTTAGTATAAGTCTATAGTTTAAGGTTCATGATATTTAAACAAAATTACATGGGGACCCTAAAGTAAATATTTAGATTAAGTTTTATTTTACATATATTTAGACCATAAGACCATTTCCACATTTTGCAGATCATAGATTTCTAGTGTTTGAGCCTCCTTCAAGGGTTTCCCTTAGCTTGTAAAGCAATTTTTGAGTCTTCCAACAAGATTTTGGAGTGTATTTTGATCTTGAGTAGAATAATTCATTAGCTTAAATTTGACAGTCTCACAGCCATCAAATATGTCCTCACGGGCATCAAATGATGGTCACATGAATGCCAATTTTAAGCTGGTGAAGCTTTTAATTTGATGGGCTTAAAGTTGACGGTTACACAGATGTCAAATAGATCCTTGTGGATGTTAAATGATGGTCATGCAAATATCAATTTTAATCTCTTCAAATATATATGACCTAATGCAAGAATGCCACTTGACACCTTTGTGAGGCTTGCTAGGGGCTTGGACTTAATTCGCTCCATTATATCAAAATTGATGACAAAGTGATAGCTATTAGATCATGATCCAAAAGCTCATTCATGATTGGTTAATTTATTAGGTGGGACCCATTTGCCTTTGATCATCAAATATAAGGGTGTTGCATGTCGATGCTATAGGCCTTCTGTAATCTTTTGACTTTTCAACTATGCCTCATTTCATTTGATCGGGTCTTCGTGATAAAGTGAGAACCATTGATCATGATCTAAGATCTTGAATGTGATTGACCAAGGGGTTACACATGGGGTTATGTTAGGATTTCCTTATTTCATCTGATTGGAAGGCCATGAGGAAGCATGAACCATTAGATCATCCAAGATGCATGTTGTTTAAGTCAAAGTTTGGGCTTTCCTCGCTCTATTGGATCAAAATACCATGATAAAGTGAAGGTCATTAGATCCTGTAAGATGTGAGGAAGTTAAGTTAGGACCACAGTGATATAAAATACTTAGGCTAAGGTGTTAAGACTAAGGTCTCGATTGTATTAATAAATACATTGGGGCTTTAGGGTTTAAACCTTAGGCTAAAGCATAAATCAAGGGATCAAGCTAACATAAAAGTGGACTCAGGGAACTGGAACTTTAGCTAATATGTTAAGATTAGGGTCCCATTTGTATTAATAAATACAATGGGGCCTTAGGTTTAAAAAATTAGGCTAAGTTAGGAAATATTAAAAGAACCCTACAGATTGAATATTAGTCCTAGCCAGAAACTTAAAAGGGAAAAATAATAGAAAGGACCAAGCACTATAGACTAAGTTATAGTCATGTTGAAAAACATGACTAAGCTTAAAACATGAACTTTATACTTAGGTCCAAAATGGATTTTTAAAAGGTTCCCACTAATCGGTTCCTACTAGTATTCAAATTTGAATTGAGGATTTCGCCAGGGTTTTGAAACATGAATTTCTCAAGAACAAACCTCATGGAACCTGTAACTTAAAAGCAATGAGACCATTTATTAGCAATGATAGTCAAAATTAAAGAAAAATATAACTAAGCTTGATTTTTATAAAGTGGATGATCTTCAAATTCTACAAATGACCATAACATGCTAAATTTTCTCGTTCAATTTGAGGGCTTCTCAAGGGTCTCAATTTTCAAAAGTGGGGGTATGTTGGTCCCAATAAATGGTAACTCAAGGGGGAAACATAGCAATATGTTAGAACCTAAAGACTCTAATTTATAAAAATATTTAGGTCATCCATTCCACTTGATCAATATCATCATCCATAGCAAGTTATGGTTGAAACAAACCTTGCACTTGTAGACTTAGGGTCAAACATCAAGACATAACCATACTATGTGTGTGCTTTGATTTCACTTACTATTTGCCATGGGTTTTAAGAGACAACTTATAGGTTTCTTATCCTTTATCACTAATACTTGACTTATAACATGTTAAGATGTTCATTAAGAACCATGCTTTTAGCTTAGGGAAGGCTTGGGCATTACTCTGATTCTAGCTAGACATCCATAGCCTCGATGGAGATGCCTTTGGTTCTACTCAAGGACTTGCTCCACTACCAGCTAGGTGTCCATAGCCTCAGTGGAGATTTACAAAATCACTTGTGCTTATAATGATTTTGACTTTGCATTGAGTTCTTTTTTTTTGTAATTTACTTTTATATTTATGCTTTTATCAAGGTTGGGAACTAGGATAGCTAGGTTTTAAGATTTGGTCAAATGTTTGATTTTTAAAGAATCACCTATGGTTACAACCATTATCCCAGGTAATGATGTTGATTAAGTGTTAGTATGGCTATACCATGATAGTTTGAGGCCTCATCCTATAAGTGTAAGTCTTCCTAAAACCAATTTGGGGTCAACATAATGGTCAAGTTCTCATGAAACAATTAACTTCTTTTATTGCTCTATACCAGTTTCTACAAATTAAAACATTATGCTTACATTTCAAGACCATGGTCATTTTATACATGGGGTTCACACCTACATTTTTGAATTTTGAGAAATATTTCAAGCATACTTCATAACTTTGAGATCAAGATTGTCTAAGAGGACTTATTTGGAACCAAGTAATAAGGCAAAAAAAAGAAACACACAATAGAAAGCAAGAAAGAAAGAAAGAAAATAAATATATACATGCTTATGTACAAATAAGGGACATGAAGGAAAGAATTGAAAGGAAACTAGCTAGCCTACCTACACTAAATCTAACCATCTTACAATTTACTCTATGAAGACCTCAAGAGGAGCAGTAGAGAAGTAGTGCTTAAGGTACCGCCCATTGGTGGGCAATGTAAACTCTACTCCTTGTAGATCTTTGAGCTTGAAGGTGTTGTTTCCCAATATTTATTCAATCTAGTATGGGCCAATCTACAAGGGTGTGAATTTGCCATGTTTGCCTTTAAGCTCAGATACTTTGTCCCAAAGGGGAACTAGGTCTCCTTGTCTAAACACCTTAATCTTTTACCTTTTATCAAACCATCTCTTAAATGTGGTTTGATGCTTGCTAAAATCAGCAAAGGCCTTCTCCCTTGCATCTTCCCTTTGAATTATGTCCAGCAATCTAGAGTTGGCAAGTTCTTGGCTTTATTCCATGCATTCTTGCATAAATATATATGTGGGTAAATTAAGAGTGATAGGAAATATATCTTGTCCATACACCAATAAGAATGGTGAGGCTCTTAAATCTTGCTCTATTCTTATCTTATCTTCCCATAGTGTAAATTTAAGGAACTTAGGCTAGGTCTTGGGCTTGTCTGTAGTAGAATTTTTTATTGCTTTCATTAGGTTTTTGTTTGTAGATTTAGATATTCCATTTTCCTAGGGATAGTGATTGATGTAAACTTGAGAGTAATGCCATTATCATAAGCCCATTCAGTCATCTCTATAGATACGAAGGCTGATCCATTCTCACATACTAGAGAAACTGGAGTTCCAAATCTAGTGCAAATGTTTTCATCTAAGAAGTTGATTACTTCTTCAACCCTACATTGTTTGGTGGTTGCAACTTTAGTCCACCTTGTATAATAGTCTGTGGATGTTAGGACATATTTGTGACCTTCAAATAAATAGGGGTTAATTACTCCAACAAAGTCTAATCCCCTTTGAGTGAAAGGTTTATCAACTATGACTGGTTACAAAGGCATTACTACCTTAGTCTCCTTGGTGCTAAAAACTTGACATGAGTGACATTCCCTCACATGTTTATAAGCATCCTTAAAAATAGTTGGCCAATAACAACTGGCTCTAAGGAATTTATGGGTTGTGGTTCTCCTAGATGGATGCCCACTGCCCAAATTTTCATGAAAGGTGCTCATGATTTGGGTGGCTTCTTCTTGTGAGACACATCTAAAGTAAATTCCATCAAAATTTCTTCTATACAAGACCCCATCCTTGATTAGGTAATGGGTTGCCTTCAACTTGAGGGCCCTTTTTTGCTCCTTGGATAGTTCTATAAGATAAGTACCATTAATTAGTAAATGTATGATTGAACCATACCACTCACTAGCTTAAAAGTTTGGTTGATCCACTTTAATAATACTTAGCCTAGGGTTAGCATTAACAATCATTTGGATCAAACCTTGGCATCTTACCAATTTTTCCATTTTCATCTCCAAGTCATACTCCTACAAAACTGACATCCACTTAACTCTACATTCACCCAATTCATTCTAACTTAACATAATTTTGGTGGCAGGGTTAGGTAAGATATCATGAACCTTTTTTTTAAGGATATAATGCCTAAATTTATTAATTGCCTTAACTAATGCATATGCCTGCTTATCAATCAATAAATAATTTAACTTATCATTCTTAAAATTAGTGCTCATAAAAGCTATTGGGTTATCACACCCTTCAATCTTCTGATTTAACGTTGCAACCATAGTGTGGTCAGATGCAAAATAATAGAGGTAGAAGTCCCTTGAGAAGTTAGGACTTATAAGGACTAGAGCCTGGCTAATGGCCTCCTTGATGTCATTGAATTCCTTTCTAGATTCTTCATTCTATGTGACCTTGACATCCTTCTTCAACGTGTCATTCAGTGGCTTGACAATCTTTGCAAACCCATAAATAAACTTTCTTACAAAATTTATCTTACCAAAGAATGAATTTAGCTCTTTCTTATTATTTGGAGGTTCTATTATAGATATGGCCTCCACTCTTTTAGGATCTATAGAGATCCCATCTTTGGTTATAACATGACCCAATTATTTTCCTTCTATAACACAAAAGATACTCTTCTTAGGGTTTGAGGAGATTACATACCTCCTGAATCTCTCAAAGACTTGTTGCAAGTGCATGAAGTGATCTTTCTTATTTTTATAAAAACTATTAGATCATCCATATATATAATAATACACTTACCAATCAGGCCTTGGAAGGCATGGTCCACAGCTCTTTGAAAAATAGATCTTGCACTGATTTTCCCAAAGGGCATTCTCTTGTAAGTGAAGGTTCCTCACTTTGTTTTAAAAGTTGCTTTCATCCTATCTTTTCTATCAACCAACACCTAGTTTTAACCTAAAAAGTCACCAAGAAAAGACATCATAGCTGAACCTGAAACAACTTGTATCACTTGGTCTAAAGAGGGAAGGGGATAGTTGTCCTTTTATGATGCTTTGTTTAAGTTTTTAAAGTATGTATGAAGTCTAATTTCACCATTCTTATTCTTGAATGACACCAAGTTAGCCACCTAGGTAGAATTTCTGATGGGGAAGACTATCCTAACATCTAGTAATTTTTTGACCTCCTTAAAGATCATGGGTTCTAGGACATGGTTCATAGGCCTCTACTTTTACCTGAATGGTTTGCAACTTTCCTTAAGGGATATAGTATGGGTAATGACTCTTGGATCAAAGATCTTTAAGTCATCATAAGACCATGCTATGACATCCCTATATTGGGTAAGGAGCTCTTTAGCTTTTTTGTTCTCAATGTTTGTATAAGCTTCTTTAATATTCACTAGCTAGGGTTGATCTTGGAGACCAAGATCAACAACATTATAGTCTTTCCCACTTATCTTGGGAACCCTGGAAATCTCATCCAATTTATCTTGATCAAACAATATCTCTAAAGCAATCATCCCCCTGGGGATCTTGTTTTCATTCAACTGAATGACTTTACCATTAAACCTATCCTCTTTAGATGTATTTTCATTAGTCTCATCAGTAATATGGGCATCAAATGCCCCAAAATTGGTCATGAAATCCATTATCTTCTAATCATCATTAAAAACTTGAAAATGGTTAACATTATTAGGTAGTGAAAGACAAGGGACCAACTCAATGTTGAAATTGGGGGAATCTTGGTTGGGCATGAAGTTGGATGTAATAGATTCCAACTAATCAACAACTTGGTTTTCCTCCCTTGGGATGGAAGTGATGCTAAAAAAATCAAAGGAATCAATCAATTCCTAAACTCTACACTTATACCTTTTAAGATACGAGATCTTGCATTGGTCATTACTTCTCACCTGGTTGACCACTAGTCTAAATCCCCATAAACTAGCAATTCTTTGACCTTTCTATTTATACCAAATTACAAACCTAAGATAAGGGCTTCATATTCAACAAGATTTTTTGTACAAGGGAAAATGAGTCTATAAGAATCATGGTACTTTCTATTTATAGGGTCAGTTAAGACAACACTAACACTTGACCCAACATTACACCTAGCACCATCAAAATGTAATTTCCATAACTCAAGAATAACATGAGTACTCTTGGGATCACATACCTTATCAATATCTAAGGTAAAAACCCTAAAGTCTAAGTCAATTATGTTGACCCTCTCATTCACAACATTGTACTCAGTTATCATGTGTTTCATTCATGGTTCTCTCTCAACCCTGATTTGATTAGGGACTCCTTTCCAAGGTAGCCACATATGTGAGAAATCTGTGGACATGTAACCATTCAAATCCTTGGTCCATTATTTTCTCAATAAGATTCCATAAACATCAGGTATATCAATAAATTTAATATCAATGAATTGCTGCACCCTAGGTTCAGAAGATAGTTGCATGTGAACATTTAAAAGTTCCTTAATTACCCTAACTCTAGATTTGTCTAATTAGGTGATAACCCTATCAGACTTAATAGGATTTAGGCCAAGTTATTTGCATATACCTATAATCATGATATTGGCAGATGAACCTAAGTCTAGTAAGTAATTGTGTAATTTCTTACCAAACATCTTGACAATGAGCAAGAAAGGAGGAGACTCAACCCTGACTTTGTACACCATCACATTGGCATGATCAACCTTGGGTGGATTATTGGATTTATTTGATAAAGATTCTAGTAGGAGGTCCCTTCGCTTTGTAATCTATGTAAGTTCATGCAATGTAATATTAGACTTTATCTTATTCATGTCTTCAACTATATTATATCCATTTATATTAGAAGAACTAGGATGATCAATATTGGGTTTAGAAGTAATCCCTTTAGCTAGCTCTGTTGTTGCTTGAAGAGGTGTTTGGAGGAGTTCCAAAATTATTTTGAGGCATTGAGGTAGTCAATGGATACCATTGCTCTCTATTCCTCAAAGGATAGGTCTTCTTTAATAAATATTGAAAGGCCTAGATCTCTTCTGGGATCTCATCAGGTTCATTTTCCTCTTGAAAGGGGAAATCAAAAGTATCCACCATAAAGGCTTGGTCAGATGATTAAGATATAGAAGCACCTACACCACTTTCTTTATTAGGGACCACTTAAAATGTATCCAAATCTTCTTGGAAAGCCTCAAAGGCTTTGTAAAACTCAATAAATTCAATTTCACCATGCTTGACTATGCTATGCACCATATAATAATCAGGTAATACAATATCAGTGAGGTTAATTTCCATGGTCTTCTTTTCAAAATATGGCTCATTATTTCTATTATTATGAAAACTATCATTTTAAAACCTATTGTTTGGCCTATTACACCTTTGAAATGATAAGTTCCTACCTAAACTTTTAGCAGTGTTTCCAACTTGTTTTGCAACTGAAGAAAATCAATGCTCAACTTTTGGACCATTTTTAAGATAGATTCATTTTCATTTTTAGGGATTACAAAATTATGTACCTAGTTATTTTTAGCATCAACAGTTGGTACCAAATCCCTTTGATCACTTGTACTGAAGCCATTAGTAGAATGGTTCAAGAATCCTAAATTTTGATTAGGAGAAACATGACTTAAGGCCAATTTATTGAGGTTTGGAAGTTGGTTTAATGCTAGGATATTTTGGTTGTTGTTAGGGAATAATTTCATCACAGGCATATGTGGGTTAATGTTTGGAACATAATATGCCATTTTCCCTTGGGGATACATTTGATCATTGATAGTGACTACCTCAGAATAGGCCCTAGTTAATGAATTTATAACTAGCATGGATCTCTTAAAAAATATAGAGGTCATGGGATCTACTACATCTTTGTAGATTTTTAAAGCTAAGACATCATTAGGCTTATAAGGTTCTATGGTCTTACTATATATTTTTAAAAATCTAGCATTAAAGGACCTGATAGGCTCACTTGCATCTCTTCTAATAGTGGTGAACTGATGGTAAATAACACAAGGACTGATAATCTTACCAAATTGATCTATAAAAACATTAGTGAAACCATCCCAACTAGTGATGTAATTATCAATCAAGTTTAAGAACCATTCATAAGCAACATCTGTAAAGGTGAAGGGGAATAACTTTCAAGCTACATCCTCATGCACAACATTTAAAAACCTTAAAGTAGATTTAAAAGACTTAATGTGCTCTACAGTAGTTGTAATACCGATTGGAATAAATGTAGGCAAATACTTTTTGGGGTTATGTGGGAGGTCATGCACCACACTAGGCACATTGATTGAAGATTATCCCAACCAAACAATACATGGATGAAGATTGAAGGCATAGGTACCTTAAAGAGGTGAAGTTGGAAAAGATTTGGATCTCTTGCATCTACCTTTGTCGCATCTGGCCTTTCTATGGACCTCAAGTTCAAGCAATGGTTCCCTAGTTTTTGAGTGTGATCTTGTTATAATCTTGTGCAATTCTAGCTTGAATTTTAAAGATCCTACCTGAAATATGATATCAAGTTAAATTTTATAAATAAAAAGAGTTATACCTACACATTAAGATTATTTTACAAAGGTTATATGAAAAACTACAAAAGACATTGATCTTTGATTGAATTATCTCAAAGATGCATTTAATTACATGAATATGATCTACCTTTATAAGTCTAAGCCTAAAGGAACTTATATCTATGGAAGATATGCCAACCTTTGATAAAAATGAGCCATCCTAACCTTAGATACTATGTATTTTCAAAGCTTAAGCTAAACCTATTGAGAACAAGCATCAAATCCAAAAAAACTTCAATCTTTGTCCAAGGAAGCACAAAGATGTGTTGTAAACCACAAAGATTAATAATATTTATACTTCTAAGCAAAGAATTCACTCAAAAACACAAAGATACATTGATCTTAGATCAAAACACACTAAGATCAATAAATATTTAAAGAATTTTTGGCCTTCCTTCTAGGGCCAGTGGGAAACACCTTGTTGATGCCTTTAACTATACCACATGATTCCTCAATGTTCAAAGAACACTTCTCATTTTAGAATTTGAGGAATTTAAAACATGAGTAGCATATTGTGGTAACTTGATGTCACCTATGGTGAAATAGCAACAAAGATATCTATTGGTGTCCCACAAATTTATAATGAGTGATGGTTGGGAGCTATCATGGTCTGTTCTATGTGAATTGCAAACAATTTATGTTAATATTTAGTGAATTATGGTTTATAATTAAGATACAAGTTAATATAATTTGATATTTATAATTAAGTCTAAACTAAAGTGATCTAGTGTAAAAAAGGAGCAAAGATAAGGGTAAGGCAGAAAAGAAAGGAAGTGATTACCAATTTCAGCCTTAAATATCATGACAAAGCATCAATTACAACTGAGTATGCATTCAAACCAATATATAATGTAAAATAACGTAAGCTCAAATTCCACTATATAGTAGGAAAACTTCAGAAGATAATATGGTGAGTCACAAGTAAGAACCATGTCTACTTTTAAAGATTTACTACTATAATCAAATAACATTTACATATTTGAATACAGAGCAAAATAAAATGAAGCAAAACCTAAGATCTTCCAACTAATCTAGCATATGCATAAATTAGAAAATTTGTGATTACGAAATACAACCCATAATTCAAAGAAGCTATTCAAATTCAAGACCTAAAACCAATAATTGAGAGAAAAATGAAATAAGTGTTAGCTAATTTTCACACCCAATTTTGCATCTTTCATTTTGGCTAAGTGTAGCGTTCTTAATTGGTTTATCCCCACAACAAAAACACCAAGTGTTATTTCCTTCAAAAGCCTTTGTTTGGTCTTTTTCAAGTGTTATTTTGGTCTTTTTTTTTCAAGTGTTATTTCTTTCAGCAAGGTTTTGCTTCAGGTTTTTGTCCAAGTCTCAAAGGAATTGTTTCAAACTTTTTGTCTGAAACAAAAAGTCCGAAGGAATTGGTCCATTTCAATATTTCCTAAGGGTCACTTGTAAGATTGCCAAAGGGTCTTTCCTCATGGAAGTGTCCTTTGCAAAAAGTTTGAAGGGTACACTTCAAGATTTTTGAAGGAAAAGTGTCCTTTGCAACTTTTTTGAAGGATTTGTTCTTTCAAGGAATTGGTCCATTTCAGGGTTTCTGAAGGGTACATTTCAAGATTTTTAAAGGAAATGTCTCTTGCACTTTTTTGAAGGAATTAGCTTAAACATTTTTTTTGAAGGAATTATTTCAGATTTTTTATCTGAAACAATCTTTTCGAAGGGTCATTTCTCAGTGAAGGGACATTTTTAATATTTTTGAAGGGTTTTTCTTGAGAATTGGTCACTTAATTTTTGCTGAAGGAATTGGTCACTTTCAAAAGCTCAAAGGAGTTGTTCCCTTTCAAGTTTTCTGAAGGAATTATTTCTCATTGAAATGTCCTTTGCATTTTTCTGAAGGGTACATTTAAAAACCTTGAAGAGTCTTTTTAATGCAAAGTGCCCTACACACTTTCCCGAAGGGTCTCTTCTTGGGAAAGTGTCCTTTTCAAGCTTTTCGAAGGGGCATTCCAAGAATGCCAAAGGGCATGTTTAGGCTTTTAGAGAGGAAAAATGAAAATGCTGAAGGGTTATTGTCAGTAAAAGTGTCCTTCAAAAGAAGTTCTAAGGGACACTTGTAGAAAGTCTGAAAGAAATATTGTTTTGGAGAAAAGAGAAGGGGCCCAAGAGGTTAATTATTTTAGAGAAGAGGCTTAGCTGGAAAATTGTTTTAGACTTTTTATCTAAAATAAAAAATTCTAAAGGAATGGTCCTAGTAGAGTGATGGCTATATGGACATAAACTTAAAGGTGATGAGCTAGCTGTTAGTGTTTAAACAATGGGTCCTAAGTAGATGCAAATGAGGCTCATATCACCATTAATCATATCATGATCCACATCATTTTTTGATGGCCAATCAAAGGAAAAAAAGGCTGAGGAGCTTTGTAGGATTTGAGAATTCAACTTGGTCAAGTTGGAATGAGTTTTCAAAGGATTCTAAAAAATGCCATGAAAGCATACATGTAGACTTCTGTTGGTTGCCTCTCCAAGGCCAAACATAATGAAAGTGATTCTTCCCTATGCCATTGCACACCTCAAAAAACTAGTGAGAAGTTTTTAGCATCAAGACAAATCTAAAACAAGTGGACTCTCATTTGCATAACGTATTGATGCCATTACTCAGCTTGAAAATACCTTGTTTTTGCTAGTGCAACCATTGGGAAAGCATCTTTGAGAGAGCAAGCTAGCTGTGTAACCACTTGAGGTAACATGGATCAATAGAATGGCCCAAAGGAGCATCATTTTCAAAGATGGTTATAACTAAAGATGGAGACTCCTAACAGATTAATTCCTCTTTCTGGCACCAAAGGCCTCCTCTCACTTTCTTTTTGCTCTAAATACATCCCTTGGGCTAGTATAAAAAGAACCAAATAGTGTATAGTGAAGCCCTGATGGATTGATATCACATTTTGCTTTAAGAATTAGGTACAAATCTATTTCTTTCAAGTTTTTTGAACAATTGTCTAGGTGTGTAAGAGATGTATAGTGATAGTAAGTGATAATTTTCCATCCTTCTGTCCTTTATCCTTCATGCTTGAGCAAAATTTCTTAGTCTAACAGGTCATATAGAGTGTGTTCAAGTATATTTAATTAATATAAGTATATAACTATTCTTGGAATGTGCAATTTGCCTTTCAATTCATTTTCCTTGTGTCATTTCATGCATCTCACCTCTATACTGAAATAGTTGTGTTAGAAACCCTTAGAGATTCTGAATAGTCTGTGTATTTTGCTATATTATGTACTAGAATATGACATTCATGTGGAAGATAATCTTGGTGTATCATCACTCTTAGAGTAGGTTTTCCTTTTATATAATCTCTAACTTGTTTCCTTTCAAGAAAGCTTGTTTGGATAGAAGTTATTTTATAGAGATACATTCAAGGAGCTAGCCCCTTTAAATCTAGAGATTTATTTCCTCTATAAGCATACCCACATGCTTGGAAATGTTTCAACATTGCCCAAATTTGGAAGAGGATTGAACACCCTCTTCTAGGGTCCAAGATTTGGAGACAATAGTTTTGGCACGCCTAGTGGGATGAATTATTGACATGTCTAGGTGAATGCTAGTCTTAACAAGCCTAAGGTTGTAGAAATATTTGTAATCTAGAATTTGGCGACTCCAAAAGGTGAGAATATCTGGTTTTAGATCAAATTTCCCATGTTATACTTCATGGTCCTCATTAGGTCATCTAGGATTTCTGATCAAGCCCCTCTAGCTGAAGCTCTTCTTGAAGAACAATGCCCTAAACCATTCCTAGCACCTAAAGATCCTTGGGAAGGAGGTTTTGGAGAAGAAGAAGAAGTTGGTGAAACATGAGATCAAGAAGAAAGAATAGAAATGGAGATGTAGAAACCTTTCTCAACCTTCAACACCTAAAATCCAATTGATCTTCTTGCATATGACCCTATCCCTCCCAATGCTACCAAGAGTCTCCCTGGTTTCAATGGAGAGGGTCCTATTACCCCATCTAAGCATATTAGGGACATATTAAATTTTTGTAACTTCTATAATGTCAGCCAAGCCAACATGGCCATTAGATTGCTTGCTATGTCTCTAAAAGGCAAGACACTTGACTGGTATAGGACTTTGGAAGGTGGTTGCATTACAAGTTGCAATGGCTTTGGGGAATTGTTGGTAACTAGTTTTGAGAATAAGAGTGACCATAATTCACTAATCCATCAATTGAATGTGATAAAGAGAGGTCCTAAGAAATTTATGGGAGATTTTAATGAAAGATTTCAAAGGACATGGCATAGGTTACCACCTATCATGAGACCTCCTTCAAGCTTTGTGTTCCCCACTTATCTCAAGGGTATTGGTACTAATGTGGTGGTGATGTTATAATAAATGGGAGGATTCACTCTACCAAACACATATGAGATAGCTATTGAAGCTAAGAATAACTTGATATAAGGTGGAAAACTACCTCTAAGAGTTTTCATGCCTCTGCTATCTCATAGTTAGGTTGAAGCTCCAAGTGTAGCATAAGTTCCTAACGCCAATGTCAAGATAAGAGCCTTTCCCAAGAAGGTGGATAATGCTATGGACAAAGATGAGGTGATCCAGTCATTACGAGCTCATCTTAAGCAAGCTCAATTTTAGGTAAGTGCTCCACCTAACCCTTAATACTATCCTCAACAAGGCTATATAGCTCTACCCTAATACAACTACTAAGGAATAAGATAAGGTAAACAAGGTTTCAATAGGTATCCCAATGCCTATAATCCTAATTCCACTCATTCCATGAAGGCTATTGTTCTAGTGAATGCTAATCTGGTCTAAGGGGAAGATTATTTAGACCAATGGGGACAACCTCAAGGTTAGTTAATGTATGATGGTGAAGAACATGACCAAGTTTTGGTGGCACAAGAAGAATCTACTCCTTATGTGACATCATAAAAACTAAATCTCATGCAAAGGGATATTCATGGAGAAGGTAGCAGCTAGAGTGTAGGTATGATGAACTTTCAAGTGAAGGATGATTACATGTTAAATCAAAGCACATCAATTATAGCTAACACAAGAGCCAAAAAGAGAGCTCTGGGAGATGTTTCATGAGTACATGTGACTCCAAGTGATGCCTCTTCACAGCCACAAAGTGTGAATCCTAGTGTAATACCTACTACCAATCATGTTCCTCAATAAATTTAGAATGTAAGTATGGTTGTCAAGCCTACAATGTAGCAGGTTTAGACTCCCTCAATACCTTCAACAATGCAAGAAAATGTGAATACTTCCCCTCTAAACATTATTGATTCTTTGAATAATACCATATCAAGCATATCTCTTTGGGAAGTCTTGCATATGCCTGGTCAAAAGGAGCTCTTACAAGAATAGCTTACGAGCATTCATGTATCCCCTCAAACTTCAAAACACAATAATGTATCCCTTACTAATTCTCCAAATCATGTCTTAGAGCCCTCCACCAAATCTAAAAAGCTTCCATCCTTCTATCTCACACTCATTATGGGAGACAAGTTGGTTCACAATTGTATCATGGATAGTGGAGCTAGTACCACTGTCATGCCTAAGGTGGTGGCTGATAAGTTGGGATTGAAGTATGAACCAAATAGTAAAGTTGTGTTGCAGCTTGATGGGATTCTAACCAAGATAGTGGGATTGGTTATAGGTTTGAAAGTCTTTCTACATGATTACCCATGTTTCCCCATTTTATAAGATGTTGTGATGGTAGACCTTCCAGCTCATTTTGCTATCTACTTGTCAAGGGACTTCATAGCTAAGATAGGAGGATAATTTTCTATTGACTAGTATTTTATAGCTTTTAAAACAAGATATGGAACCAAGGTGAATATAAGGACTCAAATCTTATCAAGGTTTCATATTGAGCCATATATGGAAACAAGTTCACATTAGAATTATCTAATTAGTAAAGAAGAAGAAGAAGGTGTTATGGATGGTGAAGCATCCTCAACCCTAAAAGGTATTTCTGATCTTTTCCTTGATAAGTAAAGTAGTGAAACACATGAACTTGATCCATAGAAATTTATATAAGAAACTAATTTGGGAGTTTATTGTATGCGTGAAAAATATGTTTCAATCCTTTCACTCACTAATGAATACCATGAACTTGAAGGAATATCGGAAATGTTTTTTGATGACTCAAAAATCAAAGTAGGTATATGAGATGGCATTATGTTAGTTTCTCCATCAAAGAATCAATACTATTCCTCATATATATTGTTGTCCCTAAAAATATCACTCATATTTGGAACAACATGTGAACTATTTTGGTCCAACATACCAAAATAATCTCTTCCCTTTTCAAAATTTGTTTTGAGCTTTCAAATTCCTCATTTTTCAATCTTTTTCAGTAAAGGGACTAGTAGGTTCAAAGGGTTCAATGGCTCTAACAGGAGAGTTTAATCAAAAGAACAAGTTTCTAGAACTTAGGTATTTTCAGGATTGGTTTAATGAGCGGTTGGTTCAATCGGTAGGTTCAATCAAACGGTTCAAAGGAGTGCTCGAAAGGAAAAAGCCTGAGAGTGGAAGCTGCCAAGTGTCATCTGTCAGGACACATTATAATTTTTTTCTAAAAGTAGCGAAATGTGCCACGTGTCCCTCATAAAGCTCAGTGGAAGCCTCCAAATGTCAACATCCATAGTTTCTTCCTTTTGTTTCGTAAGGACTGTGGTAGGTCCTGGGTGAGTTGCTAAACTCAACGGAGCATGACAAGTGTTTGCATCTGCATTTTGAGTTTCTTATAAGTTCTAAAGCTTCTTTCAAAAAGTTTCTCTCAGAGTTCCATGGAGGGCACTAAGTGGTGACTGCAAAAGGTTTTAATATGCTTTTCTAAATACTGTAGAAGTTGCCACGTGTCCCATGTAAGACTCGATGGAGCTGCCAAGTGTCAACATCCGTAGTTTCTTCTTTTTTGTTTTGATATTGAGTAAAGACTATGGTGGGCCCTAGGTAAGTCTCAAAGTTGAGCAAAAGCTGCCAAGTGTCATCTGTTGAGACCCATTACAACTTATTTCTAAAAAGCATTGGAACATGCCATGTGTCCTGCTAAAACTCAGCAGAGCACGATAAGTGTCTGTATCTACGTGAAGCCAAATGAGTCCCAAATATTTCTATAGTGTTTGTAAAGCTTAGCGAAGCCATTAAGTGTCATCTTTCATAAGAATTTCAAAAGGTATCTAAAGCTTCTATACATTAAGTGGATGCTGCCAGGTGTCCTCACTAGTTTCACAGTGGAAAATGCCATGTGTCACTTGTTAAGATCAATGAAAAGTGGCCAAAGCAAGCGGGAAAGACATGAAGGAATTGCTAAGGATGATGGGCCTATATCCGTCAAATTCAGGGTAACCAACTAGCCATTAGCTTTCAAATGACGATGGACCCAAAGACATCAAATTTGTGGAAATAAAGTGTGTTAATATTTGCAAGCTTAAACACAAACTTGGAGGCATTCAAATACCTTCAGGCCGAAAGAAAGAACTACCAAGAGGAGAAACCAAAAGAACCAAAAAGGGGAAAAGATAGCTTGAGGGCTCAAATCACAACAAAAAGAGGGAAAGGCCATAATATCTATGTAGTAGTTATTCTAGTAGGTGGAACAGTCTGTAAGGTAGATTTTTGAGCCCTTAAACATTGAAGACACAGCTTGTTTGTCCCCCTTGAAGTAAAGACAAAATGAATAGATGTGTAGACACTAGATGATCTAGATCCATGAGAAGACATTTGAGATGAAATGACATGCCATAGTTAAGGTAGCTACTCTATTCCAGCATGGCCCCCCTTGACAGAACTAAAAATGCATTCAAGGCATTGAATGCCCAGCATGGGCCATTCCATGAAATAAAGCACCAAGTCTTTTTTGGCTGCTATATATTGTAATATCTTTTATTGTTTGAAGGAGATTTTTTTCATTATAGAAGCAAGACTCTGCCCAAATCTAAAGGCAAATATTAAGACTTTGAGCTTAGATTGTTGTTCATATTATTTTATCTGAATGAGAAAGCAAGTTACTTATAGACTTTGTGCTATTATAGGTTGTGCCATTTTAGGAGATTGTTGTTATGTCTGTCTTCTAGATTCATTCTTGTTTATTTAATTTAACAAGCAGAACTAGTGGAAGTGATAAGGAAGATGTCCTAAAGTCAGTTACTTTTAGACTTTGTGCTGTTATAGTTGTCTTCAGTGTGTGTTTTTAGTTTCTTTCTAGGTCGAGGATTTTGGGATGACTTTGTGCCCCTATTATCCTTTGTATTTCACTCTTTGGGTAGTTGAGGTGGAAACTTTGTGTTCCATTTCATTCTACTGGTTACTACCCTTTGTTATCAATTTCTTATCACTACCTGAAAGAACTCCTTGTATTTGCTGCAAGACCACTTTTGAAAGAAAAGAAGTGCCTTTAATGTCTTCACCAAGATTTTCTCCTCTATTTGTGAGCATCATATTTGAAAGAAGAGAGATGGATGATGTTGCCCTACCCTTGAGTGTTATTTTCTACTTATATATATAGTATATAGCTCTTGCATATTTATAGGGAACCTCCCCTTGATGAGAGGAGAGATTCATCCACCTCTGATGTAGTAAACTTGCACACTAGGCTGACCAATCTCCCTTGACGTGGATGATAAGAACTATTTTGAACATTAGTTAACTAATTGACAAAATATTCACCCAATAATTCTTTTTGGTGACTCCACTGGGGAAGAGCACGTAGTTTGAAGCCTCAAACTTCAAGCTAAAGTATGACTAGTTCTTTCCCATTTTTGTTTCACAATCTGGCAACTCTACACTATACCAAAAGCCAGAGAGTTCAAGGTGTTGTTGACCCTGTCTTTGAGTTGGTGTATTAAAGAAAATTTAACCCATTCCCTCCCCAACTTCAAGTTCAATGATCTAGGAGTGTCCCTCCTACTCGTACCAGGTTCACCAACACAAGGTAGAGCTACTTTTTTTGCTATTAGTAGAGCATTGGACATACATACTCCACCGATATTTTTTATCCCTCTTTTTAATAATCCCATCATGTTAGTTTAAGGCTCTTGGGGTAACTCTTTTGGCCCACTCAACCTCACTCCACCTCTACATGAACTCCCACACAGATCAAGAAAGAATATCCCCAAATTCTTTGGTGATGGGAGAGTTCATCCTGATGAACACATTACAGCCTTCAACATAGCCTGTGGCATGATAGGAGTGGAATTTTAAGATGTGGTAGTCAAGATTTTCATGGAAACACTATAAGGTGCTGTTGCAGACTAGTTTTACCATCTACAAGCTCAGTCAGTGACTGATTGGGACACACTCAAAGCTAAATTTGAAGCTAGGTTCAAGCCTGTAGAAGATGCACATGCCTTGCTGGCTCAGCTCACACAGATGAAGAAAGAACCTCATGAACCCATGAGGGATTTCATAGAAAAGTTTGACAAGCTTAGGAATCAGATTCCTATCATTGCTTAGCCAACTCTTGAGAACCTTAAGTGCTTCTTCATCAACTCATAGCTGCCTAAAGTGTATTTTTGCTGAGACATGCTGGCCACATAGACCTTGCTGCTGCTCAAGACTTGGCTACTAAGGTGGAATATGACCTTATCTTGGTTGGGAAGATAAGGAGAGATCTAATTAGAGGTAAACTCTCTTCATCTTTTGAATACTCACCTACAACCACCACTGATCCAATGGTGCAGAAGCTAGTAAATGAGTTGCTGGCTCTCAAAAAATAAATGGCAAAAAGGATGTCATTTGCTCCTTCATATAGAGATGTACCAAGGAGGACATTCCCTAATCAGTCCTACCAAGGTAATGCTACTAGAAATCAAGGGCAAACCAATCATCTTCCTCCCCCTCAGAGGAATAACCTTGCCATTGAAGCACCCCCAACTAACTCAATGGTTGGATACCTTGAAGCAGAATCAGATTTCTCCTTCCATCCCAAATTAAATCAAGAAGATGATGCTAATATCTTCATCGAGGAAGAAGAAGAATTAGCTAGTGACTCCAACATTAGTTTCTTAAATTATCAGGATGAACTTAAAAGTGAAGTTAAAGTAGCTAAAGGATCGTATGCAGTATTCACCCGATCCATGAACTAGTCAGCCCAACAAGCTGATAAAGAAAAGTTAGAGCAACCTTAACCAACAATTTCAATTGCTAAGCGGGGAACCACTCTCTCTTTCCAGTCAATGGACCCAGTGATTGTAAGAAAGGTAAGTACATCAAACATCCCTATTCCTTCTACTTCAAATTCATAGTCTAGTAGTCCCCCTCCCAAAACATGAAAGGATGAACTCCCATCCTTTGTGCCTATTTCATTTCAGGCATTTGACATTATTGATCATATAAAGAAAACCAAAATTTAAATGTCTGAATTTGAATTTTTGTAGTCCAATCTTGAACAATTAGACAAATTAGTTTAATGTGTTAAAAACCAAGCTGTCCCTATAGGACAAGCAATTCCCAAGGTGACTCATGATTCCCACAAGAATGCACCCACTAGGAACAACCTTGTCATTACTCCTCCTGCTGCTCCTAGTAGGACTAAACCTTTCTATGTCTCATTGCTGATAAATTAATATCAGTTGAATAATTGCATCATTGATTCTGGAGCTTCAGACAATTTCATGCTTGCCAAGGTGGTAGAATCCCTTGGTTTCACATTGACCAAGATGTTTGGGAGATGTTTCTCCATGGAGAATAAGCAAGTACCACTATTGGAGTAGATTAAGGATGCCTAATTTGCATTTGCAGCGTTCCCAGATAAGAGAATCAAGATGACTGTCTTGGTAGCCAACGTCCCAACATCATATGGCATCCTTCTTGGGCAGAATTTTTTCAAGGACATTGGAGGTGAATTGAGCATGGACTTATCTGAAGCAAGGATTTCAATCAAGGGTGTTATGAAGAGATTGTTTCCTAAAAAGGAAGCAAAATATATGGTCACCTAGACATCAGCACTTGAAGCTCAAATCTTATTTGAGTCTTTAGGCATGGGTAATTATTTCTTGACCATATAAAAAGTCCAAGAAGTACCTGTTAAAGCTCTTGAAGGTGTCAACCTGAAAATACTTTCAGCTAGAACAATAGAAGAATTGGTAGAGCGCAGTACAAGTGCTGAGGAATATTCCTCTCCAAATGAAGAAGAATCCAAATAAAAATTAGTGTCTAATGAGGTATGGATTTTGAAATTTGATGGTAGCTACTTCTCTACCGATTCAAGAGCTGGGGTTGTGATGATATCCCCTCAAGGAGATATTTTTCCTTCATCCTAACAATTATAGTTCAAAAACACTAATAACACAACTGAGTATGAATATTTATTGCTTGGATTGAGGGCTGCCCAAGACAAAGGCATTAAACTCCTTCATGCCAAAGGAAATGCTGAACTGGTGGTTTGTTAGGTGAGAAACCTGTATCAAACCACAAATAAGAGATTACACCACTACCACAATCTAGTCTGAGATCAACTTGAAAGCTTTGATGCTTTTAGCATCTCTGCCATACCAAGGGAATTTAATGATAGAGCTGATGCACTGGCTATTTCAACAACTCTCTTAGTTCCTCACTCAGACTTCAAAAGAGACAAGTACACTATTAAGCTGGTCTTTCGACCAAGTGTACCTAATAATGCCAGTCATTGGCAAGTATTTAACAATGACAATAAAATAATTGCCTTCTTGGAAGAAAAGGATAGCTTTCAACAACTTCACTTTGAAGGCAATAAGCCTCAACAGCTTGAACCAACCCCTGGATCAAATGTAGACGCAGGTGAGGAGTTCCTGCAACTGAAAAGGAATAAAATTCTCAAAAGCTTGGTTTCCCTTGAGAAGTTGTTTGACAAGCATGACAGATTCATCAAACAGTAGTAAATAGATTCAAGCTCCCTCTAGGAGTTTGATCAGATAAATCTGAGTACCAAGGATGACCCCAAGATGGTGAACATGGGGGAATGCTGCACTCTTAAGGAGAGATTCAAGTTCACTACTTTGCTCAGCCAGTACATGGACGTCTTAACATACTCTTATGATGATTTGAAGTCACTTAGGCTTGATGAAATTTGCCATGACATTCCTCTCAAAAGTGATTTAACACTTTATAGGCAAAAATCCAGGCAGTACAATCTCAAGATATTAGGTACTATTCTATCTAAAATATAGAAAATGCTCAATGCTAGAATCATTTTCCCAATCCATCATTCTACATGAATTATAAACATAGTGCCTGTAAGGAAGAAGAATGGCAAAATTCACCTTTGTGTGGATTTCAAGAATTTAAATAAGTCATCCTTAAAGGATAACTATCCTTTACCTATCATGGATCAAGTGCTTCAGATAGTGACTAGTTCAGAGATGTTATCAATGTTAGACGGCTTCTGAGGATACAATCAGGTTGAAGTTGGTGAAGTAGACCAGCACAAGACTGCTTTTACCACACCTTGGGGCACATTTGCATATAGAAAGATGCCTTTTGGCTTGATTAATGCCAACGCCACTTTCCAAAGAGCAATGGACCTTACTTTTAAGGATGAAATAGGCAAGTTCATTGTAGTATATCTTGATGACTTGACTATTTTCTCTAAGCATCACCCAGATCATGTGCACCACTTGCAACAAGTGTTGGAATGCTATCACCAGAATGGCATTTCCTTAAACCCCAAGAAGTCTATTTTTGGGGTAACAGAAGGGAAACTTCTCAGACACATTATGTCTAAAGGAGGCATAAAGATTAACTCAGATAGAGTCAAGTCCATTCAAGAGCTTACTATGCCCATAAGTAAGACTGTGGTTCACTCTTTCTTTGGAAAGGTGAATTTTTTAAGAAGGTTCATCCCTGAGTTTGCTGAGAAGACTCGTCATATTGTAAATATGATGAAGGGAAAGGCCACCTTCAGTTGGACTGAAGAAGGTAAATTGGCATTCTAATACATAAAGACAACTATTGCCCATGCCCTAATTCTAGTGTGTCCTGACTACAACAAGGAATTCACCATATATAGTTATGCTTCTAAACACACACTTTCAGTCTTTCTAGTTTAGCAAAACCAAGAAGGTGTGGAATCTCCCATTTCTTTCATGAGCTATCCTCTTAAAGCTCATGAGCTAAAGTACTCAAACATGGAGAAGCATGCCCATGCAGTGGTAAAGGTAGTGAAGCATTTTCACTTCTACATCCTGAATTCACATGTTACTACCTTGGTTCTTGATACCACGGTTAAATCCATATTAACTCAGTAGGAGTTTGGGATGAAAAGAGGCAATTGGATTGAAAAATATAAGAGTTTGATCTAGTCATCAAACCAACAAAGCTGATGCGTGGAAAGGGCCTATGCCAATTAATTGCCGATAACAAGCTAGAAGGAACAAAGTATGAAGAGTTAGAAGAAGAAGACACACCAACAGTCCTCTTTGTATCCACTACGAATGAGTGGTATTCAGGTATTTCTTATTTCCTTACTTATGGTGAGTGTCTTGCTCACCTATCTTATAAAGAAAGGAAGACTATCAAGTTGAAAGCTGCAAATTTTGTCCTCTAGGACAACAACCTATATAAGAGGAGCCTGGATGGAGTGTTCTTTCACTGTGTGGATAAAGAGCAAAAAAGCCAATTTTTGAAGTCCTTCCACAATTTGGTCTATGGAGGACATTTATTTGCTTCTGTAACCACCCATAAAATTTTGTGGGTCAAGTATTACTAGCCTACTCTTTTTTAAGATGCGTATAAGTGGGTAAGGAAATGTGAATTATGCCAGCAGTTTATTGGAAGACCCATGTTAGATGCTCTACCTCTCAAGACAGTGGTGATAGAAGAGCTATTTTAGCAATGGGGCATCGATTTCATTGGTGTTATAAACCCATTTTCAAGTGCTAGACATGATTATGTCCTCACAACCATTTATTACTTCACCAAGTGGGTGGAAGCTATCCCAACCAAACATGCTACTTCAGAAGTGGTGTGCAATTTCCTCAAGGAGAACATCATTTCTAGGTTCGGGGTTCCAACCAAGATTATCACTGACAATGCAGCTTGTTTTACTTCCCAGGAGATCACTCAATTCTACTTTTACTATGGGATCACCCTCTCCCATTCTTCTGATTACTTTCTGCAAGGGAACAAACAAGTTGAATCAAGTAACAAGAACTTGGTGACTATCATCAAGAAGTTGGTAGATGGCAACCAAAGGACATGGCATAAAGCATTGGATGATGCTCTATGGGCAAATAAGATCACACCAAAAAGGGCAATTGGTATGTCTCCCTTCCAACTTCTTTATGGGCTCAATGTTGAGATACCAATCACCATAGAATTGTCAGCATTGAAATTGGCTAAGGCAATTGAAGATCAAACATATGAAAGCTCCATCGATAAGAGGATCATGTGCCTAACTGAACTAGATGAGCAGAGAACTATGGTGGTGGATCGAATTGCTGCCCATCAAAGTCTAGTGAAGAAGCTCTTTGAGCAAAAAGCAAAGAACCACGATTTCCAAATTAGAGATCAAGTCCTCTTGTGGGATAAGAGGAGAGAACCAAAGGGAATGCATGGAAAGTTTGATTCCCTATAGAGGGGCCCTTTTACTATTCATCAGCTCAATGGTGAAAATAGTTTCCTATTGAAGTATCAAGATGGCACACCCTTTCTCTGCCTCACAATGGGCAACATCTGAAGTAGTTCAATTCTTGGTGTATCAGATAAATTCACCTATACATATGTATATTTGTATAATCTTTGTTTCTACTTTTTGTTGTTCATTTTCATTTTTTTTGGAGCCTTTTTTTTTGGGTAGCATGACTCCATAGCCCAATGGCATACTTCAAGGCACTGAAGATTCTGGTCTCTACTCCCCTTAGCTATTCCAAGTTTTCAATTAAAATAAGTTCCCCAACTGGAGCCAGTTGTTGTCCCCAAAAATATCACTCATATTTAGGACAACATGTGAACTATTTTGGTCCAACAGACTAAAATAATCTCTTCCCTTCTCAAAATTTGTTCTGAGCTTTCAAATTCCTCATTTTTCAAGCTTTTTTAGTAAAGGGACTAGTAGGTTCAAAGGGTTCAATGGCTCTAATAGGTGAGTTTAATCAAAAGAACAAATTTTTAACACTTAGGCATTTTCAGGATTGGTTCAACGAGCGGTTGGTTCAATTAGTAGGTTCAATCAAATGGTTCAAAGGAGTGCCCAAAAGGAAAAAGCCTGAGAGTGGAAGCTACCAAATGTCATCTATTGGGACACATTATAATTTGTTTCTAAAATTAGTAGAACATGCCACGTGTCCCTCGTAAAGCTTGGTGGAAGCCGCCAAGTGTCAACATCCATAGTTTCTTCCTCTTATTTTGTAAGGACTGTGGTGGGCCCTAGGTGAGTTGCTAAACTCAACGGAGCGTGACAAGTGTCTGCATCCACATTTTGAGTTTCTTATAAGTTCTAAAGCTTCTTTTAAAAATTTTCTCTTAGAGTTCTATGATTGCAAAAGATTTTAATATGTTTTTCTAAATACTGCAAAAGTCGCCATGTGTCCCATGTAAGACTCAGTGGAAGCTGCCAAGTGTCGACATCTGTAGTTTCTTCCTTTTTTTTTGATATTGAGTAAAGACTGTGGTGGGCCCCAGGTAAGTCTCAAAATTGAGCGAAAGCTGCCAAGTGTCATCTACTAAGACCCATTACAACTTGTTTCTAAAAAGCATCGAAATGTGCCACATGTCTCACTAAAACTTAGTGGAGCGTGACAAGTGTCTGTATCTGCATGAATCCAAATGAGTCCCGAATGTTTTATAGTGTTTCTAAAGCTCAGTGGAAGCTACCAAGTGTCATCTTTTGTAGGACTTTCAAAAGGTATCTAAAGCTTCTATATGTTAAGCAGATGCTACCAGGTGTCCTCGCCAGGTTCATAGTGGAAAATGCCACGTGTCACTTGTTAAGATCAGTAGAAAGCAACCAAAGCAAGTGGGAAAGACACGAAGGAATTGCTAAGAAGGATGATAGGCTCGTAGCTATTAAATTTAGGGTAACCAACTAGCCGTTAGCTTTCAAATGATGACGGACTTGGAGACGTCAAATTTGTGGCAACAAAGTGTCTATTGATCTTTGTAGGCTTAAACATGAAACCAGAGGCATTCAAATACCTTCAGGTCGAAAGGAAGAACCGCCAAAAGGAGAAACCAAAAGAACCAGATAGGGGAAAAGATAGCCTAAGGGATCAAATCACAACAAAAAGAGGGAAAGGCCAAAATATCTATGCAATAGTTATTCCAGTAGGTGGAACAGTCTACAAGGTAGATTTTTGAGCCCTTAAACATTGAAGACACGACCTATTTTCCCCCCTTGAAGTAAAGAAAAAATGAACAGCTGTGCAAACACCAGATGATCCAAATATAGGAGAAGACATTTGAGATGAAATGACACACCATAGTTAAGGTAGCCACTCTGTCCCAACATGGCCCCCCTTTACAGAACTAAAAATGCATTCAAGGCATTAAATGCCCAACATGGGCCATTCCATGAAACAAAGTGCCAAGTCTTTCTTGGATGCTATATATTGTAATATCTTTTATTTTTTAAAGGAGATCTTTTTCATTATAGAAGCAAGACTCTACCCAAATCGAAAGGTAAATACTGAGACTTTGAGCACAGATTGTTGTTCATATTATTTTATCTAAATGAGAAAGCAAGGTCCTTACAGACTTTGTGCTATTATAGCTTGTGCCATTTTTGGAGATTGTTCTTATGTCTGTCTTCTAGATGCATTCTTGATTATTTAATCTAACAAGCAAAACTAGTGGAAGTGATAAGGAAGATGTCCTGAAGTTAGTTACTTTCAGACTGTGCTATTATAATTGTCTTCAGTGTGTGTTTTTAGTTTTTTCTATGTCGAGGATTTTGAGATGACTTTGTGCCCCCATTATCCTTTGTATTTCACTCTTTGGGCAGTTGAGGTGGAAACTTTGTGTTCCATTTCATCTAATGGTTACTACCCTTTGTTACCAGTTTCTTGTCACTACCTAAAAGAACTCTTGCTGTTTGCTATAAGACCACTTTTGAAAGAAGAGAAGTGCCTTTAGTGTCTTCACCAAGATTTTCTCCTCTGTTTGTGAGCATCATCTTTGAAAGAAGAGAGATGGATGATGTTTCCCTACCCCTGAGTGTTATTTTCTACTTATATATATAGTATATAGCTCCTTCATATTTATAAGGAACCTCCTCTTGATGAGAGGAGAAATTTGTCCACCTCTGATGTAGTAAACCTGTACATTGGGCTGACTAATCTCCCTTGACGTAGATGATAAGACCTATTTTGAAAATTAGTTAGCTGATTAACAAAAAATTCACCCAACATATATTCCACTTTAGTTGCACCTGCAATATGGCATAATATGAAGGCTTAGTTCATGGCCTCCAATGGGCAAAGAAGAGAGTGATCAAGAATTTGAAGGTTTATGGGGATAGTGAATTGGTCATCCACCGATTGATAAATAACGCTACAACCAAGAATACCTTGCTTAAATCTTATAAGCATAGGGTATGGGACCTACTTGAAGACTTTGATGCCTTACACATACAACCCATACCAAGGGATTCAAATAAACATGATGATAGATTAACTGCCATAGGAACATAGTTTGATGCAGTTGCTGATGTAGGAAAGGAAAAAGATCAGTCCCATATAAAGGTCATTATGAGGCCTTCTATTATAGATAATGAAGTATCATGGCTGGTGTTTGAAAGTGATGAACACATTGCACACTTCTTACAAAATGAGGTAGGATTCTCCTCAAGGAACCAAAAGAAACTACATGATCAATATGAAGAACAAGTTATTCAGTTAAAGACAAACAAGATACCTAAGGGGATGATTGATTTGGAAAGTATTTTCAATGAATATGATCAAAAGAAGAAATAAAGAGTGAGAATGTCAATAAAAGAAGATAACTATGAGAGAGTCAAGATTTACAAGGACAAGCTCCTAAAAATTGGTAAGGTATGTTCTCTATCCAAGAGGCAGGTCTTTATTAAATTATGAAAAGAGTTCCATGACATATTTGGTTGGGACTATAAAGATTTGAAAAGGTTTGATCCAAGTCTAGCTCATCACACCATTGAGTTATAACCTAGAGCTAAACCAGTCAAACAGAAACAAATGCCTATCAATCCCAAGATAGAGGAACTCATGAAGAAAGAGTTGACTAACTTGATTGAGTCTAAGATTATATTTCCTATCAAACACTCAACTTGGGTGGATAATATTATACCTATCCAAAATAATAATGGAGAGATCAAACTTTGTGTGGATTTTTGAGACCTTAATAGGGTGTCTCTCAAGGATCATTATCCACTACCTTCCATGGAACAAATTCTTCAAGTTGTTGCAAGTTCTCAATGCTTCTCACTTCTTGATGGTTATTCAGGTTACAATCAAATATTGGTGAATGAAGAGGATTCGTTCAAGATAGCCTTCACTATAAAATGGGGAACCTTTACCTATAAGAATATGCCTTTTGGTTTATCCAATGTTGGGGCTACATTTTAAAGGGCAATGGACATGGATTTTGAAAGTTTAATCAATAAATATCTACTTGCATACCTTGATGATATAACTATTTTTTCAAAGAATGTTACTGGTCATATGGAACATCTAAGGTAGGTGTTTGAGAAATGTAGGGAGTATGAAATATCCCTTAATCAAAAAAAGTGCATGTTTACTATCCATGAAGGTAAGTTATTGGGTCATATTGTTTTAAAAGAAGGCTTGTCTATTGACCCCGAGAGGATTGAGGATATTTAAGGCTTGTCTTTGCCTCAACACAAGAAAGGACTTCAAAGTTTCTTGGGGAAAATAAACTTTGTAAGAAGGTTTATTCTAGGCTTTGCAACTGTGGTAAAACCTATCATAGCCATGCTCAAGAAGAACCAAGATTTTGCTTGGACAAAGGAAGGTAAGAGTAGTTTGGAGGAAATCAAGCAAGCAATTGTAAAATCTCCTACTCTTTTGAACCCAAACTTTTCCAAAGATTTCTTACTTTATACCTTTGCTAACCTTAATACAATCTCAGCTATGCTTATGTAAAAGAATGATGAAGAGGTAGAGAGACCAATTGCATTCTTCAGCTAAGGATTGGAAGATTATGAGGTCAAGTATACATTTTTTGAGAAGCAAGATCTAACAGTGATAAGAGGATTGAAAAAATTTAGACACATGGTTTCAAATAACAAGATACATGTCATGGTTTCTCATCCTATCACCAAGGAGTTTCTCCTAAGCAAAGACCTTAATGAAAATAGAGTCGGGTGGATTAAAAAGGTGATGGATTATGATGTAGATATTAAGGTTACAAACTTGGTAAGAATAAAAAGATTATGTGAGCATTTAGATTTAGATTTTCAAGAGCTAAAGGAGGAAGTCTTGATCAACCAGGTTTAACTCCAACTAGCTGGTCATGTACAAGTTCAAAGTTGGACACAAGACATCATTAGTTTTCTTCAAAATGGTGAGTGCCCCAATGGATTGAACAAGTCTCAAAGAAGCTATTTTAGATTGTAGACTACTACCTACTATATTGTAGATGGTGTTCTCTTTAGGAAAGACATGAATGGTGTGATGTTGAGGTGTGTTAATAGTGATCAGTTTGATATGCTACTAGAAAAGTTTCACAATGGTACAAATGGAGGTCATTTCTCTCCTAAGACAACAAATATAAAGATAATGAGGGCTGGTTACTATTGTCTTAGTCTTTTTAAGGACTGTTACCATTGGGCTAAAAAGTGTCCTCAATGTGCCTTCTTTGTAGGCAAATAGAAACTTGCAACCCTTCCATTGAATCCTATCCAAGTAGACCAACCTTTCATGCAATGGGGTCTTGATTTCATTGGTGTGATCAACCCTCCATCAAGTGCTAGACATAAATGGATATTGACTGCTACTAACTACTTCACAAGGTGGGTAGAGGCTATTGCATTGAAGGAGGCAAGTGAAAATGCTATCTTGGAGTTCTATGAGAGCATTATAACAAGGTTTAGAGTTCCCCATGTTATCATTTCTCATAATGCACTTGATTTCATAAGTGGTAAAACTTTTGATTGGGAAAATAAGAATGGAGTTTATTTGAGTACCTCATCTAACTATTACCCTCAAGGTAATGGGTTAGCTAAATCTACTAACAAGAATCTCATCAAGATCATCAAGAGGACATTGGAGAATAATCAAAGAGCATGGCACAACAAGTTGAAGACAATATTATGGGCTGACAAGATTACTCCTAAGAAATCAATTGGTAAATCTCCCTTTGTGCTTGTTTATGGGAGAGAGGCTAGGTTATCCATATCTCAAGAACTCTTTACTATAGAACTTACACATCAGTTAGAACTACTTAAAAATACTCCAATGGAAGTTAGATTTATAGAAATAATGCAACTACAATAAGCAAGAGACAATGCACACAAGGCCATGAAACACCACCAAGTACTCATGAAGGAGTCCTTTGACAAGAGAGAAAGTGTAAGAGTGTTCAAGGAATGTGACTTAGTCCTAAAATTGGATGAGGATAGAGCAAAACTAGGCAGACATACAAAGTTTGACACTTTATGGAGTGACCCTTACATCATTAGCAAGTGCAGATAAATCAACTCCTTTCAGCTGACCAAGATGAATGGAGAGGAATTTCCTATCCCTATGAATGGGATACATCTAAAGTTCTGCTATTATTCCTTATAAGTCTATCTTTTAAATAGTAGTTTAGGTGTGTATTTCCTTTGGTTTGCTTTGTGTTCCCTAAGTGCCTTGTAGCACAAGTGTGTTTCCTTCCTCTTGTTTGGTGTGTGTCTTTGCCTTTGTGCATGTGAATCAACTAGCTTGTGTTTTTGAGCTAAGGGCCTGTTCAAGTCATTTTTTGAGTGCCTATATGCATGAATCCATGCCCAATATAAGGATTTAGGCAATCGATCTTAGGCATAGTAGGCATGCCTCCCCTAAGAATCACTAAGAATGTTAGCCAATTTTCACACCGAGTTTTGCATCTTTCATTTTGGCTAAGTGCAACATTCTTAATTGGTTTATCCCCACAACAAAAATACTAAGAGTTATTTACTTTGAAATCCTTTGTTTTGTATTTTTGTAAGTGTTATTTTGATATTTTTTGTTGAAGTGTTATTTATTTTGGTAAGGTTTTGTTTCGAGTTTTTATCCAAGTCTTAAAGGAATTGTTTCAGACCTTTTGTTTGAAAGAAAAAGTGCAAAGATATTGGTCCATTTCAAGATTTTTGAAGGGTCACTTGCAAGATTTTTGAAGAGTATTTTCTCATGGAAGTGTCCTTGTAAAATTTTTTAAGGGTACATTTCAAGATTTTTGAAAGGAATCTTCAAGATTTCTGAAGGAAAAGTGTCCTTTGCAACTTTTTCGAAGGGTTTGTTCTTTCAAGGAATTTGTCCATTTCAGGTTTTTCAAAGGGTACATTTCAATATTTTTGAAGCAAATGTCTCTTGCACTTTTTTGAAGGAATTATATTAAACATTTTATCTGAAGGAATTATTTTAGACTTTTTTTCTGAAATAATCTTTCTAAAGGGTCATTTCTCAGTGAAGGGACATTTTCAGTATTTCTAAAGGGTCTTTTCTCAAGAATTGGTCACATAATTTTTGTCGAAGGAATTGGTCACTTTCAAAACCCTGAAGGAATTAGTCCTTTTCAAGTTTTTTGAAGGAATTATTTCTCATGGAAATGTCCTTTGAATTTTTATGAAGGGTACAATTAAAAATCCCAAAGGGTCTTTTTCATGCAAAGTGGCCTACACACTTTCTTGAAGGGTCTCTTCTCGGGAAAGTGTCCTTTTTAGGCTTTCCAAAGGGACATTCCAAGAATGTCAAAGGGCATGTTTAGGCTTTCAGAGAGGTGAAATGAAAATGCTAAAGGGTTATTCTTAGCAAAAATGTCCTTCAGAATAAGTTTGAAGGGACACTTGTAGAAAGTCTGAAAGAAAGATTGTTTTGGAGAAAAGAGAAGGGGCCTAAGAGGTTAATTATTTTTGAGAAAAGGGTGAACTGGAAAATTGTTTTAGACTTTTTATCTGAAATAAAAAAGTCTAAAGTAATGGTCCTAGTAGAGTGATGGCCATATGGGCATCAACTTAAAAGTGATGAACTAGCTGTTAGTGTTTAAATAGTGGGTCCCAAGGAGATGCAAATGAGGCTCATCTCACCATTGATCAGATCATGATCCACATTATTTTTTGATGGCCAATCAAAGGAACAAAAGGCTAAGGAGCTTTGAAAGATTTGAGCATTCAACTTGGTTGAGATGGAATGAGTTTTCAAAGTATTTTAATAAATGCCATGAAAGCATACACATAGACTTCATGCAGTTACCTCTCCAAAGCCAAATAGAATGAAAGTAATTCTTCCATATGCTATTGCACACCTAAACAAGCCAGTGAGAAGTTGTTAGCATCAAGAAATATATACAACAAGTGGACTCTCATTTGTATAACTAATTGATGCCATTACTCAACTCAAAAATATCTTGTTTTTGCTAGTTCAAACATTGGGAAAGCATCTTTGAGAGAACAAGCTAGCTGTGTAACCACTTGAGGTGACATGGATCAATCTAATGGCCCAAAAGAGCATCATTTACAAAGATGGTTACAACTGAAGATGGATACTTCTAATAGATTGATTCCTCTTTTTAGAGATAAATTCCTCCTCCTCTCACTTACTTTATGCTATAAATACAACCCTTAGGCTTGTGTAAAAACAACCACACAGTGTATGGTGAAGCCCTGCTAGATTGATGTCACATTTTGCCTTTAAGAATTAGGTACCAGTCTATTTATTTAATTTTTTTTGAATAATTGTCTAGGTTTGTAAGAGACATATCATGATAGTAAGTGATGATTTTCCATCCTTCTATCCTTTATCATTCATGCCTGAGCAAAAGTTCTTAGTCTAACAGGTCATGTAAAGTGTGTTCAAGTGTGTTGAATTGCTATAAGTGTATAACTATTCTTGGAATGTGCAATTTTCCTTGTGTCATTTCATGCATCTCACCTATATACTGAAATACTTGTGTTTGAAACCTTTAGAGCTTAGGAATGGTTTGTGCATTTTGTTTTATTGTGCACTAGAATATGGTATTCATGTGGAAGAAAATATTGGTGTATCATCACTCTTAGAGTAGGTTTTCCTTTTATGTAATCTCTAATTCTTTTCCTTTCAAGAAATATAGTTTAGATAGAAGTTATTTTGGAGAGATACATTTAGGGAGCTAGCCCCCTTAAATATAGAATTTTATTTCCTCTATAAGCATACCCATATGCCTAGAAATGTTCCAATGTTGCCCAAATATGGAAGAGGATTGAACACCCTATTCTAGGGTGCAAGATTTGGAGACAATAGTTAACAATTGACATATCTAACATGGACAATCTTTGTAGAACACCTTGATTATATTAATTTCTTCAAGTGTAAAAAATTTGATCAAAATTATCTCCCTTTACAAATGGTAATACATGACTTTTATAGAAAGACAAGGAAGTGCATCAGCTAGTTACAATATATAGGTGTACAAAAGATAAGGATAACTATCCTTAAAAGTTCTAAAATAAACTTGTTCTTCACAATTAGACTGACTTAGGGGCAATATGCTAATATATTAGCATATGCCTTAAAGAAAAATATTCCTATTTTAGATATTACAATGTTGACACAAAATGAATATTAGCTATTGGGTAGGCCCATTGCCGAAAGGTCCCCTTGTTGATTTTGTAGAAGCTCCATGGCCTTCTCATGTTGGTCCTTGATGAGTTCCATGTCGACAGATGGCTTTATTAGGAAAGCTTCTTTAGCATCAACCAAGTCATCCAAGTATCGGTCATCCCTGGCCATTGATGACTTTATGCTCCTTGCCTCTATAATTTTCTCCTCTGTTATGAAAAACATGTCCAAAATTATTCTATTATCCTTACCAGGCTGGCCCTGGCTCTTGCTCCTAACTGATTACATGACCAAAGTGACCCTGTGTTTGAATTTAACATCATTAATGATTCTTATTATAGTGGTCTTGGTAAGATTTAACAACATTGTTCCTAGGAGATGCTCAATTTTGATGATTAATCCCTTACCATCTGCTAAAATCCTATTTAAATTCTTTGTCCAAGTACCCAGACCTTGGACCTTATCAACTATTATTACCAATATGCTATTCAAATGGGCTAAGCTGATAGTCCTAAACTTGGTAATATTATTCTTAATTATAATGTTGATGAGATCCTTTACTTGGGTCTCTACTTTTTGCCATTTTATTATTAACTCCTAGGCTACCTCACCCTGATGTCTTAGGGCATCCTGCCTTAGCTTTATTGAATTCAAAAAATTGAACATATCAACGAATGAGTCCTCAAACATGTCCATTATGGATTCAGGGAATAAAAAAATGGCCTAGGTTTTTAGATTTTCTTTTTCTCTTTCCAAGTTTTGAATCCTCTATTTCATCCCTTAAACTCTAGCCTTTACTTGAGATGATTGAGCTTCAATCAAGCTCTCAATATATTTTTCATGTATAATATATTTTCCAAGTTTTTGTCCTCACATTAAGGTTGGTCAAATACACAAAGGGTTCCACCTTTTGGAAGGTGAATTCCTCAATGCCCACCATGGCCTTCTTGGTGGTGACCCTCTCCAATCCAACTATCTCTAGATTAAATTAAATAGTTATGGATGACTATGTAAATTTTAGAGGCTTTAGGACCTATACACTTATGTTGTTTGATGCTTCTAGAGAATCTATTTTCTTATTATCTAGTCCTAAAGTGACCATAATTCTCCTTTCTTCTTGCTCTTTTATCATGGCCCTGATCCATGGCTTCATGTCATCTTGCACTTCAACATTGGTAACTTTTGTCATGGCCCATGAATGGGAAAGAAAAGGGATCTTTTGAAAATTTTCATTATTGAACCAGTTAGGGATGATTGGTCCATGAATGGGTAATTCATCACTAAATAGGTTGACCTCACTAGTTGGGTGTGTGAGAGTCAACCTACGTCTTTTGGGCCCAACAGGGACCAATGTCATTTCTAATTTTCTCTTCTCCTTAGGAGCCAATGGGACCATACCAGGAGCAAGCTCTTTCACTTTATCTTCTTTAAACTCCCCTACTTGGATTTGAGCTTCTTCAAACTATTCTTCTTCCCTATTAGTGTCATATACCTCTACAAGTTCTTTGAGAGCACCCTCAAGTGTCCCATTTAGCTCCAAGGCAATCATATCTATGTATTGAATTGGGGAAGGTGGATTTTTTAGGAGTGTTGAAGATGAGGGCCCCTCCCTAGGTATTTCTTCTAATTTCATTTCCCCCAATTTCTTCTTACCATGACCTTGTTCATCTTGATTTTACACAATTTGCCCTTGAGGTTGTGGCTATGGCTATTCTATTTGGGGTTATTCTTGGGCTATCCTAGATTGTCTAGGTAAAAAGTGATTATACAAAGAATGCATTTTCCATGCCTCTCCTAATGTATTGTCATCCTTGGTCAATCCATGTTCAAATTTGATGTTATGCCCTTAGATCCTGGCCAACACCTCTTCATAATTTTTTTCCTTAATATAAATGGTGTCATAGACATCGAGCTAATGCATATACTCAGGTTTGGGGAGTTTATTTTCCTTCAAATTATTATTCACTATGTTCATAGGATCCCACATCTTAAGTTCATCAAGCTAAAACCCAAATGAATCCCTATGGTTGGCCATGGTATCAACTTATTTTCAATCTTGGAGTATGGTTCTTCCAATAGTTAGAGGGAATGGGTGGAGGAGACCCTTCCTCTTTTCTTTAAAAATGCCATCAATGCCATGGATGAGATGGGAAGCAATTTCTTGCTCAACTAGCTTGCTGGAAACATACACTAGCAATCTATAGAGCTGGAACATAATCCCCTCAAACCTGGTAACCATACAATCAGGGTAGAACTCGATGTCACCCATCATTTCTACATACTTTTTGATTAGTGGGTGGACCCTAGGCATGGGAACACCTATGATATCTTCCACTATGGCTGGGTAGACATAGTCATAAATAAATTGCATATGGTTTCTCTACTTAAAAATATGCAACTTGGAGTAATGGTGGGAAATGGTAGTTTTTCCCTTAGGAGACCAATTTCTAATACCAGGGAAGTTGATTGAGGTAAGAAGGTCATCTAGTAGGTATGACATCATATAAAACTACCTAGATGTCTTCCTTTTAATAGAAGTGAACTATTTGGCTAAGAAGACACTGATCAAATCTCCAATTAGAGGGGTGAGCTTTTGTTCCACCATGAAATGTACATAGGGGACCTAGATTTTATTCACATAGGTGGTTGAGGGAGCTCCAAAGGCTTGGTTTAATTGGGTCATTATTACTGTAATGCCTTCCCTAAATTAGACTACTAGGATATTCACTTCAAAGTCCCTAAAGATATGGGGTCCTTAGTGCAGCCAGGGTCTAAGGACAGAGTCCAAGTTATGAGTGCTGGTCCATTCCTTAATTTTAGATAGGTCCACATGGGGAATTGGGAGCTTATAATACTTCTCAAAATCTATATGAGAAATATATGATATTCTCTTAGAATTCCCTTCTCAAATGATCCATTCATTATCTATTGTACAATAAATAAATATATGAGTGAGGATGTCTATACAATATAGTACCTCAAGCTTGGCAACAATGTAGTAAAGGCCAATCATGTAGACAATGAATAAATCATAATGTCTCTAGCTCACTATGGTAATCCTCTACTCTTCCTTTATGATAGGCTTTAGTTCCTCCACCATGAAGAAGAGTTTGAACCAATTCCTAATGCGTAGGAAATTCAAGGCTACAATGTCTAATTCAGTGTCCTTGAAGATTCACCCCTCATCATTTGTTGACAAGTAGAGCTTAATCTCCTCATTTAATTGCTATCTATGAGCTGCCATGGTCTTTATTTCTTCAAACTATTCACATTGGTTTACAAATAGGTTTATGTCAAAACTCTTTTACACTCAAAACACAATCAAGCTCTCCTTGGATCAAATTTTGACCAAATGAATTCAATTGGGTCACTTTTATGTAGGGTTTAGGGTTTTAGAGATTTAATGGTAGGATATATCCAGATTATGGATCATATGTGCTTTGGATTTGATTTGGACCTTTGGATTTATACCTTCATGTTTTCAAGCCCACAATATCTCTTATTTTGTCTTTTTATACTTGCGAGTGCCTATGTGGAATTGATCTATAATTTTCATGGAATTTTTCATAAATGCCTTTGAACACTAGCCATTGGTATTTATAATACCTTCTTTTGTTATGCACCATTGGATCAAAACCCTAGGTCAGTGTGAGTCATCGATTGTGATTTGGGCCCTTGCCTGTGATTGGATCCTTTTTATTCTATGCCCTATAGTTATGACACTTGGTATTTTGTATGCCTTCTTGTGCTTTATATATTATGTCCATCCTTTATTAAATGAGCATTGGCCACATGGTGACCTCATGGGCAATTAAAAAGTCATGGGCATCTTCACATCATTAGATCATCTTCTAACAATAAAATGCAAACCATTGAATTATCCTATCAATTCTGCCTCGAATGCACTTCTACCACATGTCAAGATCATGGGCCTTTAATTATTCTATTAAAAATTCCATAGGACCTTCACATCATTGGATATAATTCCAGTGACAAAACACGAACTGTTGATTTACAGAGATGTTTGAACTTTAAGTTAACACATCATTAAAGTAGGACTTAGGCTTATATTCTTTAGGCTAAGGTTTATTACATGTTTATTAAGCACAAAACAAACCTTAGGCTAAGGGATTTATGTATATGTTTTCCAAATCATATAAATGGGATTGTGGATAAATGTTTTAAGCCAATGTTTACATTGTATTTAATAAACACAATATATGCATTGGTCTAAAATATTTATGCCAAGGCCTTATAAAATATGTTCAAAGGGATCAACATGGTATAATGGTCTAATACTAAATAGGGTTTTAATGTTTTAATAAACACATGAAAACCTTTGACTATAAATAACTTGGCCTAAGTCATACATAACAAAGATCTTTTTAAAAATAAGACTTAGTATAAGTCTATAGTTTAAGGTTCATGATATTTAAAAAAAATGACATGGAGACCCTAAAGTATATATTTAGACTACATTTTATTTTACAGATTATTAGACCATAAGACCATTTCCACATTTTGTATATTGAAGATTTCCAGTGTTTGAGCCTCCTTTATGGGTTTTCCTTAGCTTGTAAAGTAATTTTTGAGCCTTCCAACAAGATTTTGGAGTGTATTTTGATCCTGAGTAGAATAATTCATTAGCTTAAATTTGATAGTCTCATGGATGTCAAATACATCCTTGCAAGAGTTAAATGATGGTGGCATGAACGTCAATTTTAAGATAGTGTATCTCTTAATTTGATGGGCTTAAAGTTAACGGTTATACAGATGTCAAATAATGGTTGCATGAATGTTAATTTTAAGCTCATCAAATTCCTATAACCCAATGTGAGAGTGCCATTTGGTACCTCCATGGGGCTTCCCAAGGCCTTGGACTTAATTCACTCCATCTGATCAATATTGATGATGAAGTGACAACCATTAGATCATGATCTAATAACTCACTCATGATTGGTTACTTTATCAGATGGGACCCATTTGCCTTTGATCATCAAATGTAAGGGTGCCACATTTCGATCTTGTGGGACTTTCATAATCTTTTGAATTTTCAATTGTGCCTTGCTCCATTTGATTTTGTCTTCATGATGAAATAAGAACCATTGATCATGATATGAGAGATTGAATGTGATTGGCCAGGGGTTGTGCATGGGGTTATGTCAAGATTTCCTCATGCCATCTAATTAGAAGGCCATGAGGAAGTACAAACCATTAGATCATCCAAGATGCATGCTATTTAAGTTGAATTTTAGGGTTTCTTCACTCCATTGGATCAAAATACCATGATAATGTGAGGGTCATTAGATCTTACAAGATGCGAGGAAGTTAAGTTAGACCACGATGATATAAAAGACTTAGGCTAATGTGTTAAGACTAAGGTCCTAATTGTATTAATATATACATCAAGATTTTAGGTTTAAAACCTTAGGCTAAGGCATAAATCAAGGGACCAAGCTAACATAAAAGTAGACTTGGGGAACTGGAACTTAAGATGTTAAGACTAGGGTCCCATTTGTATTAATAAATACAATGGGGCCTTAGGGTTAAAATATTAGGCTAAGTTAGGAAATATTAAAAGGACCCTGTAGAATGAATATTAGTCTTAGCCAAAAACTTAAAAGAGGAAAACAATAAAAGGGACCAAGAACTATAGAATAAGTTATAGTCATGTCAAAAAACATGACTAAGCTTAAAACATGAACTTTATACTTAGATCCAAAATGGTTTTTAAAAAGGTTCCCATTAATCAGTTCCTACAAGTATTCAAATTTGAACTGAGGGTTTTTCCAGGGTTTTGAAACATGAATTTGTTGGGAACAAACCTCATGGAACCTACAACTTAAAAGCAATGAGACCATTTATTAGTAATGTTAGTCAAAATTAAAGCAAAATATAACTAAGTAAGCTTACCTTTGATAAGTGGATGATCTTCAAATTATAAAAATGACCTTAACATGCCCAATTTTCATGTTAAATTTGAGGGTTTCTCAAGGGTCCTAATTTTCAAAAATGGGGATATGTTGGTTCCAACAAGGTGAATCATGTACTCAACTGCATTTTTGGAGAACACTATTATGTCATATAAATAAACAAGTATAAACTTATTAAGGAGACCCTAGAATTCCATATTCATGGCTTTCTAAAAATCTTCTCTAGCATTAGATAAACCAAAGGGCAACCTTCTATATGCAAATGTCCCCCACTTTGTAGTGAAGGCTGTTTTGAATTGGTCTTCTTCCTTGTCCAAAGTTTGATTGTAACCACTATAACCATCCAATAAGGAGGACCTTTCTAAACCTAAAACTAACTATAAAATTTGTTCCATAGATGGTAAAGGATAGTGGTCTTTAAGGGAAGCCTTATTCAAGTCATGAAAGTTAACACACCGTTTAATTTCACCATTATTTTTCCATATTAGAACAAGGTTTGATACCCAAGTTGAGTGTTTGATTGGAAATATAATAGCCAACTCAATGAGCTTATAAAGCTCAGCTCTCATCAAAGGCTCAAGCTTTGGATTGATAGGCCTTTGTCTTTGTCTTACTGTCTTTATTTTAGTTTCTAACTCAATGGTGTGTTGAGATAGACTTGGATCAAATCCTTTGAGGTTACTGTATTACCATGAAAATACATCCATAAAAATTCAACATAACTTAATGAAACTTTCCTTCTCTAAAGGAGTGTAAACCTTACCTAAATTCAAGTTCTTACTAGTTGAAATCTCCACATTTATATAGTGTTCCTCCTTTGTTGACAATGAAGACTTTTCTTTTTTCAACTCATCATATCTGTTGAATATGTTTTCAAGGGTGTCCAACCCTTTGGGTAACTTTTAAATTTTTAGCTACACAATCTAGTCACCATATTGATGCAAAAACTTATCTTGGTTCTTTGAGGAAAATTTCAACTCTTCTTGCAAGAACCTAACAATCTAATTGTCATCTTCAATCACTTGCCAATTGTCATGATTGTCTAGAATAGAATGTCATATAACCACCTTAATATGTGACTGAACCTTTTCACTCTTTATATCAGTCGAGATACTGAATTGTGACCTAATGGCAGCCAACTTATTTGCATGTTTATTATCATTTCTTGATATTGTATAAACATTGAAAGCTTTAAAGTCTTCAAGGAAGTCCCATACTATATGCTTATAAGACATAAGAAATGGATTATTGCATACATTAGGACTTCTTACTTGGTGAACTATTAGTTCACTATCACCAAAGACTTGTAAGGTATTGATCATCATCTTTCTTGCCCATTGTAAACCATGAACTAGTACCTCATATTCAAAAAAATTATTTGAAAAACCAAACTAAAAATTGAGAGAATAAAAATACCCTTGATTGTCTAGAAAAATCAACATCATTCCAGCCCCGGTGCCATGTTTGTTCCTTGATCCATCAAAGTATAGTTGTCATAGGCCATCACTAGACTCATCATCCTTCATCAATGCTGAAATTGGTGTATCTTTTTCATGAAGGTAATAAACATTAAGTCCTTATTAAATTAACTTATAAGTATCATGTTCATGAAAATAAGAGGCCCATTCATCAAGGAATAGATCTTGAACTCCATCTAGAGGCGACTTAGTTTCCACTTCACTATTTTCTAGTACCTTATCTGAGATAATACAATTAGTGTTCACCATACTTGGCATATATGGCTCTAAAAAGAAACATACAATAGGTTTAAAACATATTATTAACTTAGTACCATACCTACTACTAAACATTAAATATGTCCAATCACTTGAGAAGTATCCTCCAATCTTTGAGGTAAAGTAGGAAGGCAAATCCACCACATGGTAAAATAGGAAGGCAAATCCACCACCACCATAACTTGTTGAATGGTAACGTTGGGACAAGCATGTAGTGTCAAATTTAGATCTTTGATAATGAATATTGTCTTTGTTGGTGACCCATCTATTTGTAATACTCCTTTAGTATTTGGTTCATATATAAGACCAAGCTTATCTACAATTTGCTTAGGCATGACAGTGCTACTGGCTCCACTATCTACCATATAATTATGAACTAAATAGTCACCAACTATTAAAGAGAGGTCAAAAGGAGGAATTTTGTGTTATTTTACATTGGTTTTATCAACCTTTACCATTTTATGTATTTGTAGATCTTGTTGCTTGGTTGGCTAGTCTAAATTATCCAAGATAACACCTTATTTCTCAACTGGTTCTTAAGACAATTTAAGGGATGAAAGCTTTTGGATGAGCATGTATTTTTGGCCTAGAATAATAAGGGAATACCTCATGATAATATCGACATTATATTTTTTCATTTGATCTATTATGCTGAATGAGGATCCACTAACCTTTGGTTGCACCTTGTGAACCATTGGTTATTCTCTAATTAGAGGTATTCGGGGGACCTTCTCAGCATCTGGATTATGATTTTTTTGTGTTATAGGGGTATCAAGTTGATCCTTAATATTATTGAGAATAATATTAAGAGTATTATAATCATTGCTCACATATTGAGCTTCTTCAACGGCTCTTCTTTTAGATCTAGTCAGAGATACAACTTGATCACTTATGTTGCTAGTCTCACCAATTTGATTAAATGCAACATGATCATCCATTTTACAATTGACACTAATGGCATCAATCTACCCTTAAACTTGTTGAGCCTCTCCTTGGGGTACCAATTTTATCTCTTGATACTGACCCTCTTGAAGAGAAAACTCTTCTTGTGTCATTTGTGGCATAGTAATATCTTGTGATACCAAGTCTTGGTTTCAAGTATCATTTGGATTAAAAGGCTACCAACCTGAATCTTGCATCAAGTTGTTTTGGGGAGGTGTGGGAATAATAACCCTTTGAGGGTACATTGTGGTCAAGGGATGCATATGGTTTAGCTTGAGTTATGGCTTCTTGAGATTGGTAAAGTGGTATATTTTCTCTGAAACCTTAATAAGGAGGCTCTAAAAGGTTGATAAGAGGTCTGATTCTATTATTGATAAGGCCTACCTTGGTACTATTTCTTGAGTTAAATTGTTTCATTCCCAAAATCTTGTAACATACTTTTCAAATCTCCAATCTCACTAGCCTGATTAGAAGGGGCTACAACTCAGGCTTTAGGGAATGGAATAGGGGATATAGATGGTATTTGAGGAACTTGAGGGAGTGGGATAGGTTGTAAATCTTGGAATATAGGCATTAGGGGCCTTAGAAAAATCTTACCAACTTGTATCAAATTGTTCTTTGCTATTATTACAACCTCATAGGCATTCAGCAAGGTAATACCACCCATGGACTGTATCATCAAATTAATATCAAAATTAAGGGATTTGAGATAGCATAAGAATGAATAGTTTGAGGATGGTATAATAAATTTAGGTATCATAGTCCATGTCTTTTGGAATCTGAGGTTAAAATCAAACATGAACTCATGAGGGTATCTTTTAATGGTAGTCAGTTGTTCAACTAAGGATAGGTGATTAGATTTATCTTCAAATTATCTGACTAAGGCTATACCTAAATCATCCCAGGTAGTAATGGAGGTCAAAAGAAGATTTATATACCATTACAATGTTTTTCCTTTGAAGGAATCAACTAGTAGTCTGATAGCCATATTATCTTGAACAACATTGTGAACTGAACAAAGGTTGGCAACATCTTGGATATGCTCAATAGTAATTTTTTTATCCCATTCTCTTGAGAATAAAGGGATAATGTTAAGGGAAAACACAAGAATATCATCATACTAGGCTAAATTTAGGGGACTACCCCTATTGAATAGAACAAACCCTTGATTCTTGTTGACCATTGAGGTAATGGGGATTTGAATAATGGGGATAATAGCTTAGACTAAAACAATAGGATGACCAGGAGATGAATATTTATTTTGAGGATAAAGACTTGTCTTATTGACTCTTGCTTTTTTATAATAAGTAGAAGGCAACTCAATGAATTCAAAAGGAATACCTTTACTTTCTAACCTTGTAGTAACCTTTGACATGAAAACATTGTCTAGATGATGTTATGAACTCTGCAACTTAAAGAATCTTTAGCTTATGATGATGGTAAATTTATCCTATTATTACATATATTTCTTCTCAATCCCAAAATTTAGCTATGGCAATGAAAACTCTATCCCATCGAGTGTGCTAGAACTGTTGGTGTCCTAGATTGCACCCTAGCTGAGCAAGGGGATCGTTTAGGTCCTCCTACTCAAATCTAGTCCAACATGGAAATGACCCTAGGCTGTGGGTGACCTAATCTTGGGTCAGCCCTTTGAAGAAGGCCAAATTTATTCTGGATCTATCACCTAAACTAGACCTAAATTAACATTTTCTTGGAAAAGGGGAGAGAGGTTAACAATAATCTATGAAAGCATGTAAAATGAGGTGATGCACTAGTAATTTGAACACCTACACTTTGAAAAAAAAACACTATAAGACACATTAAATACTAAAGAATATCAATCCTCAAATAAGTATTTCACAAAAAGGCATTGATTAGCTATCAACTTAGCATGGGAGGGCAATTATCCACTTCCAAACTAATCAAAAAATTATATATTGCACTTAGAATGACCTGTGAGAACTACAAAGCACTTCATGAAGGTGAGGAAAATTAGATAGAGGCAAGGAAATCATACATTCACTTAACTAAGTCACATAAATTCATAGAATACACTTCAATTTAACTTATAAAAATGAAGGAAATCAATCTTTATTACATCAAATAGGTGTTAAAGTACAAATCTTGGCATTGCCTGAGTAAGCCAAAGGCATAAGAGTCTTTTCTCTAAAAATATCAAAGATTTATTTTTTAAAAATTTCTAGAAAGAGCCATAATGTGGAAGATGGGACATATAGAAAAAAGGGAGGATAGAGAGGGAGCTGTGATGGATTAGCATTAATCCAACGATGCTGAGTCACGATCTTATCAAGAAGGAACTAGATTTTAAAAGATTTGTAAAAGAATTCAATGCTTCGTTGTCCTTATCTAACCACCAAGTATCTTTCTTGGGGCTCTATGCCATTTTGTACCTAATTTTTTTATGAGGACAAACTTCTCATATCTAAAAACTGACAGAACCATGCCATATCTACTTTGGGTGGCCATAGGTACTTGTTTGTCAAAAATGTGACCATATCAAAAGATGAGACACTTCTCCATAATAATCACATATTCTGCCCCTACTTTGAAACATGATCATAGGTCCATGATAGATGAAAACCAATTTATTTATTGGTTTTCATATAACAAGAATATCAATGAAAACTTATAGACTACTTGTTCTTATTAAAACATCTAACTGCCTATCTTTGATCCCTATTAGGCCTAAAAAGACTTATTTTGCCTCTAAGCATTTATATAAGCTAAGGACCTATTATATGCATAAAGCTTCTTCAACAAATGGTGAACATAGTTGAGAAACCATAATGCAACTCCAGAGAATAGACCTTGTATGGTCTAAAACTTCAAACCAAAGCTTCATATTGAGCTTTAATGGTGATGAGGCATCATCTTGACTATATGACTACATCTTATTTCTTAGCAATGTCCATCTAAAATCTAATGGTGACATAAATATTTGAAAAACCTAATTTTATTATACCTTAACCATATATTTGACCTCTATATTGAAGACCCTTATCTTTCAAATTTCAATCTCACTCATCGATTTGATTTGCACAAAATGCACACGAGCCATTGATTTACTTGGTAGCTTAATGCACTCATGATACTTGGTACTCTCTCACTCTTCCTCAAGATCCTATAACTTGTTGACCTTGCTCACACTATCGATCTTGATTTATATGAATGAATTCATACCTTTGATCTTCTACCAATTTAATGTGCTTATGACACTTGATAACTTCTCATTAGCCTTTGAGATCCATTAAATTTTTGACTGTTGATCATCATTGATATTCTTGGTATGATTAAATACACACCATTAGATCTTCTTAGGCCCATTGGCCTATTAGTCACCACTCATCATTGATGCATATGATAGGTACCCAAGATCTTGATACTTGGTAGGAGCTCGTTCATGCTAACCTTTTGACTCAATGCTCATCGTTGATATTCGATGCATGATAAAATGCTCATTATTTTGCTATCCACTAACACTTAATATCACAACTCACCATTGGATCTTTGGTAATATTGAATGCTAACCATTGATCTTGATCATTTGAATTCTAATGGATATTTTATGAGGCTTGAACTTGATGTCTGCAGGCCTATTTCATTCTGCAATACTAACTTTAGAGCTTTATATCTTGAGATCACAAGCTCATCAAGATATGAATTTTGTAGAGAATATTCAAGGCATGAATAAATTTGTGTCTATGCATTTACTTTGACCTGAGAGGCTTTCTAAGAGAATATATTAAATACACAACTAACTTGCTCTGTTCATTTGTGAATAACGTTTAATGATGGTCTGGCTATCTAAAATCACCAAATTCACACTTTAAGATTGCTTAAACTATTTCAAAAGCTTTCAAATGACAAGGGATATTTCCCTAAAGTCCATATGCTCCTTGTGGCATTGGATCAATCTTCAATGAGGACCCTACTCAGCTTCTTATCAAAGGCTAGGCACATTTTGGTATGTAGGACAAATTTGGCCAATAGTTGCTTGTCTATCATAATGGGGTTTATAGAACATGAATTATATGAGTTTTTATAGAAAATAATTTAAACTTCATGGAATTTATTTTTATATTCTTGGTTGTTGTGATTAATGAGTTAAGGTATATAGTACTGTAATTTTTTTATATGTAATTTCTAATCAAATATATGAATAAACTCAAGTATATGACTAGTATGTTACTGAGTAACATAACCCATGAGAATTAGTCTCTTCCTATGTGCTTAGGGTGAGCATACAAGACCTTAGTATTTTGTGAAAGGATAGTGCACAAGCTTATTGGGGATACACTCTAGTGCCTAAAGAAAACATGAATAAGAGAATAAAAACCCAACATTTGGTTCCATTACTGGGACCCGTAGTGCTTGCTACATAGTAATGGAAGATGCTTGAATGTATAACCCTTAAAAGTATTGAAAAATGGATTACCAAGGTTGAGGATAATTTATAGTTCCTTATCTTGAATCAAGAATTTTTACATGTGAATGGGTGGAATAACATCTCTATAGTGCATTATATGAAACCTTCTTTATCAAAGTCCCTATTCATTTTCATGCTTGGATTTCTACTTACACTCAACATCGGTCACAAAATTTTGGGAGGAGACAAGCTTGGACATTAGAACATCAAAGGGCTTTAGCACGACTAGAAACATCATGGACACAAGATGTTAATATCTAGTGGAGAGAAGTGTTGAATAACTACATTCTGGAGTATGCTTTAACCACATATTCTTGTCCTAAAGAAGCTAAGTTCCAATTTATCAGAGAACCACATGGTCAGTATATTAAGCTTTTACCATTATAAGTCAAGATGTTATATATTGATTATGGACTCAAAACTCTACCAATGGAGGGATAAATCCATCCTTTCATGAGCTGCATAGTTGGAAGGGGAAAACAGAGGTGTTGACAATGAAATTTAGGTTCAAAATGGTAGTCAGTTACTGGGCATTATGAAAGTAGAAATATGATGAAGCTCAACATAGGATCATAGGAGGAAGCAGTATAGGAAGGGAATGAGAGAACCCAGGAAGTGTTGCTAGGATCTATAGGGAAACAAAATGTCACAAGGAAGACTCAATCACTTTTGAACCATGCCCAATACCAATTTTATCATATAAAGGAGAAACTAGTCAGGTAGAATAAACTAAAGAACCATGTTTGAACCACCCAAGTTCCTCAACCATAATGTACACTCATGTTTTTGCATTAAACAAATTAATTATACATAATTAGGATACAAATAGTGTAGAGTCAAAAATTGATCCTATAAGGGAAAATGTAGTTAAGCCAATTTTAACTCATATTAAATTAACACTTTCTTTTCCTCTTCAAGGGAATGTCATGGCCCAACCTGGTATGCCTAGTGGACCTGACATTCATATTGGATATAGTACATGCCTAAATATTATTAATCAACTAACTATCATGCCCCATGTCATTGTTGTTGCTACTAAAAGTGCTAGAGGTGGATTAAGAGGTGGAATGGGAGGAAGTGGTGGAATTCCCCCTCAGGGAATAAGATCTTGGGGTTCTCAACAACCATCAATGCAATCACCTTAATTGCTAATAGTATATTATGAAATGACTCTTCACCTACCTGAATATCGGGGCATGGAGAATGCTATGGGTCATTTCCATAAGTACAAATTCATTTAGAGGCCACGAGATATAACCTCTTCTAAGCAAAATGCCACATAATTTATGACCACACTTTTGGAAAGAATGCATAAGTGGTATAGGAATTTTAACCCTTAACAAGCCATAATTGACTATGATCAAATCAGAATAACATTCCTTCAGGAATTTGACATTCTTGAATTTGAGCAACAAAGTATTACCACATTGAAAGATATAAAGCAGGAGCTCATTGAAAGTGTAAGAGATTGTGATGCATGGTTCAAAACACTCATGTCAAAACCTTTATTTAAAATTAATGCTACTCATCATGCCCAATGGTTTGTGGGAGGTTTGTTGCTTTCCTTTAGATGAACATTATCTTAGAAGACCTTTACTAGCTCGTACAGAGCCTTAGAAGCTGCCCTGCACATTGAAGCTATTGGTAGTATTGACACTGGAATTAGTTATTTCATGGAAGCCCAAATAGCTTCAATGGCATCATAATTAAAAAAATTGACTACAAATAATGAATATGACACTCGTAATGGTCTTTGGTGTATTGATTTCAAATTTGAAGGTCATAACCAAAGTAATTATCCATGCAAAAACATCCATGCTGTACTAAAATAGTCATGTGAAATTTGCCATGAAGATCATGATGTATGCTCCTGTCCTCTTTTACACCAGGAAACACATTATAAAGTGTCTAAATACTACAAAATATGTGATGCCTATACCCATAATACAAATTATTATTAGTTAATTAGTGATATACATGAGGCATGCACACATGGTACATACCAAACCTCTATTTACAACAATCAAGAAATGGTGGATATCGTGGAAAAGGTCGAGGCCAAAGATGAGGAGGTGGCTGTTTCCCACCAAGAATATGTTATAAGTGTGGATCTCTAGATCACTATTAGTGAGATTGTCCAGTCTACCCAACATGTGCTTTTTTGATAAAAAGAGCATTAGTTGGAAGAGTGTCGTGACCTATACACAGCCATCACTAAGGAAAGACATGAAAAAGGTGAAGTTATGATTCGTATTAAGAAACCTCATTTGTAATGATGCTCTAGCATCTCAACATCCCAAAAAGTGAATATCACTACACGTAGTGGTGGATAATCTTAGGCTATATCTACTACTATTGAGAATATACGATGTGAAGATCCTCATGCAAGGAAGTATCCCAATGCCCAAAAATAGAAGGATGTACTACAAGATACTATGATGTTGGTATGGGAACTACAAGGAGAAATATAGTTTCTTAAAAACCAAGAAGAAACATAATGTGCTGATCTGTAAAATCCCATAGAACCTCAAAATGTGGCACAAGATGATTTCCAAGAACTTTCCAAGTGTTTGTTGGACAAGGATATTGTTCCAAAATTGAGTAATTAGCTTAAAAATTAGGTACAAACACCAAACGATGCTCAACCTCAATTTTTTCAAAAAATTAAGGATCATCAATTGAATCATGCTCAACAACAAGATACTCTTATTCTTCCTAACCCTCAAGAGGACAAAGAAATACTAGTGAATGTTGCCATTGACTATTGAGTGATTTAGGATATCTTGGTTGACATTGACATTGAGGTTAACATCCTTACAAAGGATGCATGGTGAAAAATGGCTACTCTAACATTAAAACCATCACCACACTATTGTTTATGGATAATAAAACTCATGCTCTACGAATTGGCATCCTTAAGAATGCAATGGTCGATATCCTTGGAGTACCTTTCAAAGCTAATTTTAAAGTTCTCAAGTTAGTTGACATAGATGAATTTTTATATCTATTGGGGTGACCTTGGTGTTATGAAAACAATGTAGAATTAAGCTTCAAAAAGCACTACATCAGTTTTGAGAATATTGATCAATGCATTGTTATTCTGTTGGATCAAACACATGGGCCCTTATACATAGAACCTGTTAATATGAAAGAAGATATTAACCACATATATAATGTCATAGCCAAAGATGGTGAGCATCATGATACCATTCCTAATGGCATCCTTTGATGGATGGACACTCAGCCCCTTTCTGATACTATGAGTAATGCTTGTAATTGTTGGGCCCATGGTGATTATGACCTCACTGGAAGAGTGTGTGGTGTAATTGGTAGTTGTGAGAACATTTCATACTAGTATCATAAATGCCATATATTTATCACCTTATTATCAGATAAATCATGAGAGGACCAATTATGGATGCACCATTAGAAATAATTCAAAAATCCCCTCAGTTTCATAGATAGATGGAAGTCCATGACTTCATCTAGTGCCTTGAAAATTCTATAACTCTGATAATGATCATATGTGATCATTGATTTACCTTTTTGATGACACAGTTGTAAGTTGGTGGCAAACCTATAATGAGTGACTTCTCCATTGGGATCAAGTATGATCTGCTCTCCATCATTAATTTCATCATGACAACTAAATCTGGGGTACAATCAGCTATAATGGAGTATGAGTATCAAAACCACACAAAATCTTGTGAATCCATGTGAAAGGCTAAAGAGTATTTCTTACTAGAGTACTTATGGGTACATGATTTTTATGAAACTTTAAATTTTTTTTCTATAGCATGGTATGTTCATAAATAATGACTTATGGGTACCCATTTTTGGCATATGTTGAAAGAGATCATAAACTCAACATTATATTATTCATCTTCGATAATGGATTTGGACCTCACACCCCAATATATATGTGAATTAGTTGTTGGTGATCCTAGTCCCATTGAATTGCACATAAGATATATACATTATGTCATAGAACAAGGTTTAGTTCTATTTAATGAACCATCTAAACAATTGATTCCCATGTTAGACCCTATCTTTGATCAGGAATGAAGTGAAGAGATACACTTAGGGAAACAAAAACTAGTATTTTAGGTAGATGAAGATGACCTAACCTATTGGAAAACTATTTAGATATCCCTATAGACTATGACACCTAAACTATTCATGATATTGGTCCTAATGTAGACCACCCATATTCAAAACCTCTTCAAACTATCCAACACAACATCAACACAAAGAAAGAACCAAAAATATCTACCATAGGTAGCTACTAGAATGAAATAGAGGTTTTAAAAATATTTGAATTATTAAAAGAATACCAAGATGTCTTTCCAAGAAGTTATAATGAGATGAGAGGTGTTCATCCATCTCTAGGCAAAATGTATATCAAACTAGTTGACGGTGCTCAACCATTTAGGAAAAGGCCATATAGGATGAATCTAAATTTATGTGCATACACGAAAGAAGAAATTGATAGTATGCTATATGCCAGAGTGATAACCCAAATTGATGAATCTAAGTGGGTCAGTCCCATGGTCATAAGTATAAAAAAGATGGATGCATTAGGATTTGCATTGATTACCATATAATTAGTGCATCTTGCATTACTGATCCCTTCCCAACACCATTCATAGAATAAATCCTTAAAGGCATCACTGGGTGTGAAATTTATACTTTCAAAGATGGATTTTTTAGGTACCATCAAGTCCAAATCACCAAGGAGAATTTACCTAAGACTACATTTGCCATCAAATGGGGATCCTTTGCATATACTATCATGCCTTTTGGGTTAAATAATGCACTTGTTATATTTTCTCATATAACCATTGAGGCCTTTAAAGACTTCATCCATAAATTAATTCAAGTTTACTTGGATGATTAGACAAGCTATGGCTTGGTAAAAGACCATTGTTCTATTTTAAAACTCATGCTTGAGTGTTGTTGAGTACTAAAAATATAAGTGAATCTAAAGAAGTGTATTTTTATTACACCTTTTGGTGTTATTCTAGGTCATATTATCTGTAAGGATAGACTTTTGGTAGACCCAACAAAGGCAACTATCATTCTTAGCCTCCCAATGCCAAAGTCTCAGTGTGAATTTCATGCCTTTCGAGGACATAACAAGTATTTTCAAAAATTCATTTTAGGATATGCAAAGATTATCATGCCTTTGAAGGAACCATTAAAATGTAATGAACACTTCATCTAGACCCACTCTTACCAAGAAGCATTTGAGGCCTTAAAAGATAAATTGGTCATTGATCAGATTCTATAATTCCCTAGTTGGATAAAATCATTCCATGTCCATGTTGATGCCTCTGAAATAGCCATTGGTGTAGTCCTTACACAATTAGGTGAAGGTCACCTTGATCACCCTATCTATTTTTCTAGCATAAAATTTACTCTAGCTAATATGAATTACACCACCATATAGCATGAAACACTTTAAATGGTTTATGCTCTACAAAATTTTTGACAATATCTTTTGGCCAGTCATTTTGTATTCTATATAGATCACAAAGCTTTTAAAATATCTGGTAAATAAACCTACGTTACATGGCTGCATCTACTGCTAGATAGTATTGTTGTAAGAATTTCAATTCTTTGTCATGGTCAAACCAAGAAAAAATAATTATGATCCTGATCATCTTTCTTGAATTGATCTTGGAGAACCAACATGCACTTGAAGATGACCTATCTAATATACAACTATTTCATGTTTCTCGTGTTCCTAAGGAATTAGTGTAGACATCTAAAATTGGCCACCAATGGATTTAGACCTGACTTTGGACCAATTCTTACCAATCATTGAACATTTAGCCTAAGAATTTATAAAAATCTTAATGTTGGATTCATCACATGCAATTAAATCAATTTGGCCCAAAAATCAAGTAAATAGAGCAAATGCGCACATCATTTAATTCAAATTTTGGAAATGTTTCTAATGCCTAAAAGGGATTAATTAACACACAAATCTAGATCAAATCCTAATTGAATTCATCCTTGAGAAATTAAATGAATTATGAAAATGAAAATTCAAAAATCAATAAATATCTTAGGAATTAATCATTAGCTTTTGTGAGTTGTCCAAAATTGAAAATATCTGAAACATGCTTATTCCATTCTAATCATGAGGTTTGGACACCTTTTAACTCTACTGGGGTTAATTAAGCGAACCTAGGTTAGGATTTAACTCATTCTAAGTTGATTTTAAAGCCTATAAATATAAGCTTAGAGCTGTTCATTTAGAGAGCTTAGACATAGTAATGTTATAATGCAGGATTTAGGGCATGAAACAAATACATAGTATTATAATGCCTAAATCGAGCTAAGATTTTAAGCCATCAAGCTAGGCATGAGCCAAATAAAGCCAACCATGATGCCAAGAGGAGATGGAGATATCCAAGTTTTATTGATGAAGGCCTCTTGAGCATGATCTGAGCAAGCCAAATGAATAAATCTCTTGGAGCATTCAAGGAAGGTAAAAAAGGTATGTTTTCTTGTATTTTAGTTGTGCTTTGTCATTTGATTTTCTTCACCATGCTCCCCCCTTTGATCTAGGTAAGCTAGTGTTATGAATGTTTTTGTGTTATTGCTTTGATTTTTAGTTGGTTTCATTGATTTCATTATGAATCTAACATATGATCTAAACACCCTACTTGGATTTCTTGATCATAAATGACATGATCGATGGGACATATACCCCAAAATTTTTCTCTTAAAGCCTTCTAGATCATTTCAATAACATTTGTCATGTCAAAATTTGATCTTGCTAACCAAGGAAGGTGAAAATTTCATTCATAGATTTCTATGTGAAAAAGCCATGACTTGGACTGTAAAGCCCATCGCCTAGAATCATTGTAGGCTGCTACTATGCCTGATAACCCATGACCCGAGACAAAAAGCTAATAGATCATCTTACATAGCTTCATTTGGGGTCATATGAACTCTTATTTTTATGATTTTTTTAAAGAACCATGTGTTTTCTCCTAAATTTTCAAAATACGTTATTAGTTTACCTTCAAGTTTCATAAAATTTTCACAAAATCTTGAAATAGGTGTTTGAATCTTTCTAAAATTTCTAACCATTGTTTCTTGGTTTCATTGAATTATGTTTTCTTTGTCTAATCATCCTATTGAAGGTTTTGTTGAGTTTTGTTGCTAACATTGAGCTAAATAATGTTTGTGCATTGTTTTTGTTATGCCTTCAAGCTCATAGGCAACCAATCTTGGTCCTTATTGATTAGTATCAGTTATTTCCAAAAACTTGTTTTGCTCACAACCAAAAGTGATTCAAATCAGGGGGTTATTATCTAACAATTATAGGTTTAATGATTGATTTGAAGGCAAATTTGCATGTTTTAGACTAAATCAAACATTGTATTTTGGATTCTAAAAGGAATTAGTCAAGCCTTGCACATTTCAATTTGGGTCCTAAAATGAACATGTTATGTCACACACATTTGGGTATCGGTGTTTAAAATGAATATAGGATTGGATAAGTCTTAGAAAAAATTCATTTTTGGTGCTCAAAACAAAATCTTAAATCTTGAAACATTTCAAATTGGTGTCTTAAAAATAACCTAGGTTAAGTCTTGAACCTTTTGATTTTGGACTTAAAACAAACCTAGATGTTTTTGCTTCAATTAGTTTTGTGTAATTATTTCAATATTTCACACTTACGCCAAGGGGCCTAGTAACGAACAACATCACATTAAATTTCGTGCTTAAAATCAAACCTTACTCGTAGTTATTGGTAAAACTTGTTTGTTGATTGTTTATTTCATGAATAAGATAATGCATGTATGCTCTTCCACCATCCCCTATAGGGAACTTGTGGGATAAAAAGTGCCTTTTCATTGCATTTAGTTCCTATTCCAAGGCATAAAAAAAATTTGCCTAGGCTCTCCTCAAAACACGTATGGTATTGGTGATCTAAAAGAAACCCTAAAGTCTTTCCACTTGTCTTTTATTTTCATGCATTTTGGCTTGTGAAGGGGATGTTATTACCTCTCACAAGTTATTTAAGGAAACATTGACCTAGGGATTCATCCCCTCTCCACTAGGGGGTATATAAATTGGGATCACCCCACTGGGATGGTGGTTTGAGCAGTTAAACCATCTCTATTAGTGGCAAGCCAACACAAAACATATGATCAATCAGGACATCACACTACACTAAGCAATTGACAGATGTATTGGTTGTAAAAAGTACAAGAGATTTTTATAACAAGCTTATTTATGTGGATCTAATTGACATGATACTTCTCTTATGTGAAAATGTGAAATTTTGTACACATGGGATCAATCTAAACAGTCGTAACTTGTAATTTTTAGTCAACCCCACATTACCACACCTTGATAAGATCTAGGATGATTATACTTAGTTATATTTTTTTCATTTATTCTTTATTGCTTGGTGTTTTGAAACTAAAAATTGTTTATTTGTTTAAACCATATCCAATCAATTTTTTTAATATGCCACTCCTTTATTTAAGGAGGCGTTATGCTGGCCATTCTATCACCACACATTTGTCTTAGATTTTTGTAAACTTGTTTATGTGTGTGCCATTTATTTGAAATAGGTACTATTGTGCCACCCAAATAATTTTCAAGTCTTGTGCCTTAGAAGTATTTGAAATAAAACATTTATCACATCTTTTGAGAGCACTAACTCCATTAGGATGCTCAAATTGTTTTAAAAGACTTGTCTTGTCTTGTGTCCAAATTATCATTATTTGAAACCAATCATTTGATCCTTATTGGATCTTTGTTTAGCATAGTCATGCCATTCAAATTTGTCTAGCTTGTTTGTTCAACTAAAGCCTAAGTTTTAAACACTTGAGTTTTTAATTAATTTTGACAAATTTGAATTCAATCATTAATTGATTTCTGTTTAAGTCTTGTTTAATAGGGGATAATACACAGATCTTTCTCTTTTGGGTTACATAACTTAGGTTAATTGATTACCTAAATTTGAAAATTATTATTTGTTTGTTCATAGAGCCTATCCTAATTATTGTTTGTGCCTTTATGTGGGAGAACACAACCTTTCTCTAGGTTCCTTTTGCCTTGTGCCTTATACCAACTGATCATGTTGTTTGATTACGTTTGCTAGGTTTATGTCAAAGTGTTTCAAGTTTGTTAGATTTAAATCTCATCATCATCTTTGTTTAAAGTCTAGATTTTGATGCTGTATTTGGCTAAAAGTCCTATCATATCCTATTTGAGCCTAGCTTTTAACTATACATTTGGACAAATTACCTAGCAACATTTCCCTTTCCTAGTTTGGACCTGCTTGGAACACTTTGGACATAAAGTTTGATATGATGATTTTATTCAAATGCTTGAACTTTTATGTGTATAACATTTTATGTTAGAAATTGTATGTTAGACTATTTTATGCCAAGTTTTAGCACAAACCATTTTAGTGATACAACTCCACTTTCAGACCAGTTTAGAGGTACAACTCCATTTTTATACCATCATTTGGAGATACATACCCACTCCTTTTTTACCATGTTAGACCAAGTTTAAACCTTTTGTCCTTTGGACATTATTTTTCAAAGTTTTTATAACTCTAAAACCTATTTATTTTGGAGCTTTCTTTATTGACGTGGTTATGTCTAACTACACTTATGTGGAGTCACATATAATCCAAGTTATGATAGAATGGCTACACAAATTGACTATAATCATGACCTATTTGAGAAATAAATTCAAACACCTGCTTAAAATCCAAATCAAGTTACCAATTGGGATGATATGATTTTTGAGGACTTGGATGCTTTGGCTTATGCAACCAATCAAGCTCCACAATGCCTAACCATTTCTATACCAAGACCTTATCTTTTGGCTTGTGTGAGATATCAAGGTCCATAATTCCCTACCATCTCTATTCTGGGACCTCATCCTTTGGCTTGTGAAATACATCAAGCTGTACAATGCCCTACCATCTCTATTCCAAGACCTCATCCATTATATTGTGTGAGACATCAAGCTCCATAATGCCTTACCATCTCTACTCTAGGACCTCATCCTTTGGCTTATGTAAATAATTAAGCTCTATAATGTCCTTTTATTATCCAACTACCAACCATCCTTCATTCCTTGCCATCCATTCCCCACTTTAGAAAAACCTTACCAATTGTCCAACCCCAACCGAGCCAATTAGTACCTCTTCAACTAAGCCAATCATTTAAGGACCAATAGATATTCAAAATTAGTATTTTACAACTACTTGTAAACCAAGGCCTAGAAAACCAACCAATCCATAATCTTTTTGTTAAACCAATCATTTGTGATAAGTCAACCTATGATGAATCACATTCTATTCCTATACATATTGTCGAGGAGTCTCACTTTGATGAGCCAATATTTGATGAGTCACTTTTTAAATTATTATAACCACCTTTGGGTAAATCATTACCTCAACCATATGCCTATTTTTTAAGAGTCTCTCTCTAACAAGCAATATTTGAGGAGTTATCTCTTGACCTATTTCCTATTATTGAGGAGTCTCACTTTGACAAAGAAGTCTTTGTGTAATATTTCTTATCAAAGCTTGATCCAAAAGAGCCCATTAATCCATCACAGGCCATTACTTGTCCAAACCAAGCATTCATCATAACATCATTATAACAATATCCATACCAAATGAAGAATCATAATTAAAGTTAGGTTCTATTCTTGAATCGACATTAGATTTAGCAGCAAAATTAGAATCAACATCAGTCTCAATATTGGATTTAGAGTCGCTTGAGTCTGAATTTGATTTAGAATCAGAATACGTTCATGATTATTACAACATTAGTTACACATACCTTGTAGATCAATTTGAATACATTTATGATCCTTATATAATTTTTAAGGATGATTAATGTAGAGTAAAGATTTACTCTACGTTTCATTCTATTTTTTTAGTCACGCGTCGCAAAATTTTGTTCCCACATACTTTGGTCCGAGATGGCAAAGTTTTGAAATAGAGCACAGGCTCTACTTTCCTTTTATTTCATTTTATCTAAGTGTCAAAATCAAGCAGAAGCTACCAAGTGTCGTCATCTGAGGCATCCTTTGAAAAGTGGAAACCACCAAGTGTCATCCTCCGAGGCACCTTTCATATTTTCTATGAGTTGGTTAGAATGTGCCACGTATCTCATAGCGACTCAACAAAATGTGCCAAGTGTCAACATCCACATTTTCATATCAGCACCCACGTTTCATCTCTTTTTAGTGAAAGGTTTTAACAAGCTAAGTATCAAGATCAAGCGGAAAGTGCCAAGTGGCAATAGCATAAGGTCTCAATTTTGATTTTCTAAAAGTGATGGAAGACTCCACATACCCTAGTAGAAGAGAGCAAAAGCCACCATGTGTCATGATCTGAATTATTTTCATTTTGTCTTCACTGATATAGCAAAGATCGTGGTGGGTCTTAAGTATTGTTTCTAGAGCAAGCAAAAGCTGCCAGGTGTCGCTGTTTGTGTAAATATGAAATGAGACCCATTTGTTCCTATGGTATAAATAGAGTAAAGCAGAGACTGCCATGTGTCATATTTCGTAGGTTTTTAAAAAGGTAGCTAAAAGAAGTGGAGACCACCACGTAACCCCAGATGAGTAAAGCAGAGATTACCATGTGTCTTTTGATGAAGCAACAGAGTTTGCCACCTGTCACTATGCTCCTTTTAAAAGTTACTCAGGTAAGAAATGTTGTGAGTCTTATTTTCTTTTAAACTATTGAAGTTTTGAGGAAGTGGATTGCGACAAGTGTCAAAGGCGGAACACTCATAAGCAAAGATACAAAAAGAGTATAAGTTACGCGAAAAGTGTCGTGTGTCTTCGATAGATGCTGTGGAACCTACCAAGTGTCTTCCTCCGGTGTCTCCTAAAGTAATAAGAAGGTTTTCAAGAAATTGGCTAAGTGTTACTTAACATTTAAGAGAAGGGAGCGTCCTACAATTTGTTTCAGCCAATGAACTGCCAGAAGACAAAGCATTTCAGAATCAATAAAATATCTTCTGTTAGACACTTCCAATTCTATTAGATTTTAGTTGGGCCATTAGATTGGGAATAAGCAGACAATTCAAGGTGAATCCAAGGCTATAAATAAGGGTGCAGAGATCACCAAAGATGAGAATCAGATACCAGAGATAATTTTTTGAAGAGAATTATTGTAAAGAGTTTAGACTTTCTAGAGCTGTGACTAGGAATATCATTTGCTTTTATTCTATCTTCTTAAGGTTGGAAGGTTTATATAACTGTGCATGTTTCTATGCCTCTTATGTGACTGGAAAATTAATGAGAAGATTGAATCCTATGCCTTTGTTGATATTTATTGTGTCATTGCAAAAGTAGTCTAGGCTATGTTGTCAAGAGTTTAGACTTTCTAGCGTTGTGATTAGGAATGTCATTTGCTTTTGTCTCATTTTCTTGAGTTGAAAAGTTTATATAACTGTGTGTGTTTTTGTGCCTCTTATGTGATTGGAAAATTCAAATAAGAAGATTAGACCCTATGCCTTTGTTGACATTCTCTAGATCACTGTAAAAGTAGTCTATGCTATGAGCCTCTGTTGCTATTGTTTCCATCTTTTACATTGATCATGCACTTGTTTTCTCTTAAATGTAAATGAATCTTACATATAGTCTCACTATGCTCAAGATTAAGGTCAAATTACATTCAGGCGCATCACCATAGTTAGATTTTCTTTATTACATTTGTGTTTTTATTAAAATTCTTGTCCCTTTTCCCAGTATACACTTGATATAAAGAAGAACCAACTTCTCAAAAAATTGGAGGTTGTTTCAAGTCACAAGTCCCACATCTTGAAACTTCCCATTATTGGTGTTAGAACAAGCGTAATTTTAAATCATCAATAGTTTTTGGTGACCATGGTGGGACCAATTTTGAAGTTTCTTTCAAGATCATATGAACTAGAGAGCTATAAGGAGTCATAGCTGTGGACTAGTGACCAGATCACAATCTGGTATAAATCCAAGTATTCTTTTGCCACCTTTGGTAACTAGTCCAAGAAGAAGAGTCAACCAATTTATACCAATACCAAGTGCAAATATGGGAGCCCCTATACCCCCAAGAAATTATGCAAGCTGGAACACTGATAGTCCATTGATTCTTCCAATACCCCCAGCCACTTGGGACCCTATCCCAGTGAATGCCTTAAAAGCTCTACCCAAATTTAGTGGGCAAGACTTTAAAACACCTGAGAAATATTTGCAGGATGTATTAGATGTCTGTGCTATACATGTTGTCACACAACAAAATGTGGCCATAAGATTATTAGCCACTTCTTTTAAAGGGAAGGCTCTAGAATGGTATCGGTCTTTGACCCCAAATACCATATCTACATGGAATCAGCTCAGAGATCTTTTCTTTGAAAGATTTGAAGAGAAGGGTGATAAGTCTTCTTTGTTACATCAATTAATTACCATTCAAAGGGCACCACAAGAAGCCATGACTAACTTCAATTCTAGATTTCAAAAGACTTGGGAAAGAATCCTTGCTACAGCTAGACCATTACCAGGTATGGCTATAGAATTTTATCTTAAGGCTTTGAATTTAGATATATCTGTTATGATTCAGTCACTTGGAGGACACACTTTGCCTGAGGCTTATGAATATGTGGTCAGCGCTGAGAATAATTTCATAAATGCTGGAAAGTTACTTCCAAGGCCTCCCATGTCCATGTCCATGTTCATAGAAATTTCCTTACCATTACCTCAACAAGCCCCTAAATCTATAGCCCCACCTGTGTCTATGTACACCTATCCTCAATCATCTGCTAAAGAAATTATCCCCACTCAGTCATTTGAGTTGGATGATATCAAGAATATCCTAAGGACATTTTCTAATGAGCTGATCAATATAAAAAGATAGTAGAATACTTTTCCTAAACCCCAATACTAGGGCTATTAGGCAAATAGATTTTCATCTCAGCTAAACCAATATCAGGGCCCTCCAAGACAAAATAACCATTAGCCAGCAAACCAATTAGTTACAGTTCCCACACCCTCACAGATTATTCCTCCCAATTCAAATAGGGAGATTGTTCTAGGGCAAAATAACTATGTGGATAACACTAATGCTTGGTGTTTCCCTTGCAATAATGCTCATACACCTAGAGATTGTCCTATGGGTAATCTACAATAAAAGGTGGCAGAGCAAAGAAGAATGGATGGTCAGTTTGCAAGTTCCAGTGACAATCAAGCCTACCAGTCTTTTGGTATGCAGAATTTAGTCTTAATGGCTCAGATGCAAGGGATGTCCTTACAACAAGAGGAAGAAATAGACCTGGAAAATGCTTTGTTTTCATGGGTTGAAGATGAATAATTAGTTTTCTTAAACGAAGCATCTACCTCCAAAAAACTAGTGGTGTAATTTGTTTATTACACCAAATCAAAGAGAAGGATGGTGGAACAGCCTGAGGTTATAAATAGTCAAGTCATCAAGAATCCTCCATTTTAAGGACAAAGAAACATAGCTATCAGACAAGAACTGTGATGGGGGGATCACAAGAACAAACACACTTTGTCTTGATCCCTCTTGTTAGGATCTTGCTCCTCAGATAGAGCACAATATGATTACCAAATATAAGCAATTATAAATGCAGAAATAACCAGAAATACAAGTAACTAGAATTCACCAATAACACAGAATATGAGATACAATACACTATCTTGTATTAACACTTTACAGAAAAGAATACAATAAAGAGCCACCACACTCTTCCACCTTACAGAGGCTTCCCACACCTCAAGTGTATAGTAATTCTTCTACAACACTCTCCTACCAAAAAATGGTCCCAACAACCAACTCACAAATAGAATTGGTGTTCACCTCTCCAACCAGTCAGTAATAACCCTGTCAGTTCACCAAGCACTCTATAGTACTTTAAGTTGATCTCCCATGAACTTGCAACCTGCAATTCAACATACCATACTCACACATGTAGATCTCCTATGAGCTTGAAACAACCTGCAACTCAATGATCTTACACTTAGAAGGAACTACCTTGCCTTCCTTATCAACTCATACATATACAATACATGCCAATGGGTCTATAAATAGATCCCAGACTTAAACAATAACTTAGACTCTTAATTTAGACAATTATCCTTGCAGCTCAAGACTCTAACATGCAAACACTTCATTCACTTAACTAACTGTCCGTGCAATGAATAGTTCTGTAACACACAGGCGATCGACGCCGGTCCCTGCTTGCCTGGTTCTATCGACGTCGGCTAACTCTCTATCGTTGCTGGTGGCCTTTTGCACTAATAATGACCGACGTCAGTCTTGCTGCCGACACTGGTGCTCCTGGATCTCAGCAACCTTCTATTCCTTTTGTTTGCAAAGAGTTGAAGCTTTTAGCTCCACAACTTAACAATCTCCCACTTGGAGATAAATAGCTGCAACTTGTACCTGTACCTGTACTCTATCTAGTTTGTTCCCTTGGCTTTGTATCCCTCCTCAAGATCACTCTTGAAGACCAACCACCACAAACCTGTAGTGCAAAACCTATCATCCAAATCACCTACCACATCCACATCTACAAACCATGTAGAAAATAAATTGAACCTGCATAGCATGTGCACCTGCTGCTGGTCCCTCTAAGAATCCACTGAACTGCCCTCCAATGGTTCTCTCCCAGATTGGCTCCAACTTGTGACAACTCCCACTACTTGGGAAAACTTAGGTTTAGTACATACCATGCACTCAACCTCATTATGTGAATCAAGAACCTGTTTTGTGAACTGTCCAACCATCGGCGTGCTAACCGGTTTCACACAATCATCCTGAAACAAAGTCAACATATGACCTACCATGTCTCTAGAACACACTCATGCCAAAGAATCTTGCTGCTCCCAGATTCTCCATGACATCCCTATGAACTAGCTTTACCTTCAGTTCAACAATACACTATATATGTAACCCTGTAACAAGCACATCATACAGTAATAGGATAATGTAGCTAATATTATCCAACCTGGTAAAGAGAAACACAATGATAAAACCTCCATTGCCCTGCAGCTAATACAAGACCATATACCCTGATCTTCCATCTTATGTATCCATTTCTACTCTTCTTCATCCTGAACATCCACTCGTCTCTCAGTGCTTACTTCTAGCTGGCAACTCTACCCAAAACACCTGTTTGGTTCTCCTCCAAGGAATCACATCCTCATCCATGCCAAGCTCCCACTATTTTTTGGATCTACCTGTTCTGCTTCTTTAACAAGTTCCTGGTCCTATGCCATAAGTGAGCAACAAGTAGTGTAAAGAAGGGAAATGATGAATTTAAGAACTTACTTACGCCTTCAGTCCTCCATATGGGCGCTTGAGACTCCATGACAGCTTGCTATCCACCCAAACTTCATCTCAGTAACCGATGCCGGTCACATCTCAGTCTGCACCCAACCGATGTCGGTTCCCTGTGACTGTCTCCTTGCCGACATCATTTTTCCCTGGCTGATGCCTGTAGTTATCTGCCCTGAGTCACCGACATCGGGCTACACATAGCCGATGTCAGTCCCTATATGGACATTGATGCTAGTTTTCCTGTCGACATCAGTCTCTGTGTTTTTCTACCGAGACTTGACTTTTTCTTGTGAGCTCTTTTTGGATCAAATCCTTGTCCAAAACACCCTTGCTTTGCTTAGAATTCTTCTACATCTTGTGCTGAACTCTGTCCGTCACTTTCTCCTTGAAAACCAAGGCTTTCCTATTCTTGTCACTAACATCAGATTCCTCAAAAAATGTCACCTTCTTCTTTTGCATATAGAAACCACGATCCATACCTTCTAAATCCGAAAGCATCCCCTTTGACTCAAGAACAAGCATCTCCTTCTTATCTATGTGACCAAGCCTATTAAGCCACATCTCTAAATCTATAGCTGAAGTAGATAACCCAGAAAGAGAATCAGTAATACAAGTAGATAGATAAAGCGTACCTACTTTCTTACCTCTAGCTACAATAAGTGTACCCTTGATAACCTTCCAAGAGTCCACTGTGAGAGTTACTGTGCAACCCTCATCACCTAAACTTCTAACAGAAATCAAATTCCACTCTAGAACTGGGACATAAATGACCTCTTTTAACACCTATGTGTTACCTGTCTGCAGTTTCAGCTTCACTTTCCCTTTGCCAACAATCTGACAAGGCTTACCATCCCCTACACAAATTTCTCCAAAGTCTCCCTGAACATACTCATGAAAAAATTCCCTATGTGGGGATGCATGAAAAGAGGCACCAGAATCTAAAACCCAAGATTCTACTTTATCCAAAGAACATACCAGAGCATCCCGTGTAGCGTAATTTGCAACATCTGCTTCTTCTTCATGTCTTTCATGCTGATCTTCACCCGATTTGCAATCTCTCTTTAAGTGCCCTTGCTTTCCACACTTCTAGCAGGTTATTCTGCCATACCTGGACTTGGATCTCCTACCTATCTTAGACCTTGATCTCTCATGCTCTATCTTCTCTCTTTGCCTTCCTCTACCTTCAACACTCAAAGCATTCCCTGATGACTCACTTGTGCTTTTCCTGCGTATCTCTTCATTCAAGATCACACTCACAACATCATCCACTTTTAAGACTTTTGAAGGAGACACAGTATTAGAAACTGCCATTACCAAACCTTCCCAACTTTCAGGTAATGAACACAAGATTAAGAGAGCTCTAATTTCATCATCAAAAACAATATTGACTGAACTTAACTGGTTTACCAAGCCATAGAAATCACTAAGATGGCTATGAACAGATCCACCTTCCAACATTTGTAAATTAAATAAACGCTTCATAAGAAATACCTTATTAGAAGCTGAGGGTTTTTCATATAAATTTGCCAAAGATTCCATCAACTCCACCATTGTCTTACACTGTGATAAGCTGGAAATCACAGAGGATGCAAGACTCAATCTAATAGATCCCAAAGCCTTCTGATCAAGAACCTCCTATTCTTCATCCTTCATATCTGAGGGTTTGCAATTAACCCCACCCAACGGTAAGTACAAATCTTTCTGATATAGATAATCCTCAATCTACATCCTCCACAATTGGTAGTTCTTGCCATTAAACTTCTCCATTCGTAGCTTACTATCTTCTACCATTGCTCAACTCACACTCAAACAAAAACCCTATGAGTAACCTGTAATTGAAACACACTAACCAGATCTAATCTAATCTATTAGTATCCCAATCAAAAAGCTCTGATACCACTTGATGGGGGGATCACAAGAACAAACACACTTTGTCCTGATCCCTCTTGTTAGGATCTTGCTCCTCAGATAGAGCCCAATATGATTACCAAATATAAGCAATTATAAATGCAAAAATAACTAGAAATACAAGTAACTAGAATTCACCAATAGCACAGAATATGAGATACAATACACTATCTTGTATTAACACTTTACAGAAAAAAATACAATAAAGAGCCGCCACACTCTTCCACCTTACAGAGGCTTCCCACACCTCAAGTGTATAGTAATTCTTCTACAACACTCTCCTACCAAAAAATGGTCCCAACAACCAACTCACAAATAGAATTGGTGTTCACCTCTCCAACCAGTCAGTAATAACCCTGCCAGTTCACCAAGCACTCTATAGTACTTCAAGTTGATCTCCCATGAACCTGCAACCTATAATTCAATAGACCATACTCACACATGTAGATCTCCTATGAGCTTGCAACAACCTGTAACTCAATGATCTTACACTTAGAAGGAACTACCTTGCCTTCCTTATCAACTCATACATATACAATACATGCCAATGGGTCTATAAATAGATCCCAGACTTAAACAATAACTTAGACTCTTAATTTAGACAATTATTCTCGTAGCTCAAGACTCTAACTGGCCTTTACATGTAAACACTTTGTTCACTTAACTAACTGTCCATGCAATGAATAGTTCTGGAACACACAAGCGACTGACGCCGGTCCCTGCTTGCCTAGTTCTGCTGACGTCGACTGACTCTCTGCCATCGTCGGTGGCCTTTTGCACTGGTAACGACCAATGTCGATCTTTCTGTCGACATTGGTGCTCCTGGATCTTAACAACCTTCTATTCCTTCTGTTTGCAAAGAGTTGAAGCTTTTAGCTCCACAACTTAACAAAGTGCCTTAGCTGGTGCAGAATCAAGGGATTCCTACACAAATTCAAGAAAAAATAAGATATCCTTATTTTCACAGAACTCAGATTTTGGGACTAATAAATGTGGTGGATTAATTGAAGAAGACTCCAACACAAGTATCAATATGGGATATATTGGCTATTTTTGAACAGAAGACACTACTACAAGAAGCTCTACAAGGCCAAGCAGTGCCTAAAGGTACTGTTATCAAAGGACTTACTGAAAAAGAAAAGCCCAAAGATACAATTCATCTGCAGACAACAGCCCTAGTGAATAATACAACAAAGGTATGCAAATCCAAAATAGATCCCTTCTATTTAACTTTGATAGTGGGTAAGAAACTGTTGCATAATGCAATGATTGATTCAGGGGCTAGTACTACAGTAATGCCCAAGTAGATAGCTGATGCTTTAGAAATTAAGTATGAACCACTCACTAAAGGAGTCATACAATTAGATGGCAAAGCAGTACAAATAATAGGGAGAATTAAACAACTCCAATTACAATTATATGCTTGTCCTAATATAATTGTAAATCAAGATGTAGTAGTGATAGATATACCTCTTATTTTTGGCTTATGTTTATCAAGAGACTTTATAGCCAAGATAGGAAGATATATGTCCCTTGATTAGTCTCACCTCATCTTAAGAACCAAATATGGCTCAAAGATGAAGATATTATCTGAGCCATTATATAAGGATCATATCACCAATGAACCAACTACAAAGTTAGAGGCAGCCCATGATATGATGAATAAAGAAGAAAGAGTTTTTGTTGAAGAGCTAGGTGAATGGAATGGATATAATCAAGAAGAAGAAAATGATCATTTATTAGCTATGATTCAAAGTGACCCATATGGAAATTATGATTCTATTGGTCTAGGCACTTATGTTATACTTGATGAAGATCATAAAATCCCAAATGTTCTAGAGGAAGAAAAGTTCAAAGATTCCTTTTCTATTAATCCTCGGGTCTCTCAACATGAATTCAACATTCTGAGTGAGAAGTCACAAGCGTATGCCTTAATCTCTGATGAAGAAGAAATAATTTTTGACTTTCTTCTTACTTTGTAAGATGATGAGGAAGAACACAGATATTTCCTTGATCATGATTTAATTGATTTGTTTGAAATCATTGGATCAGGTTATACTATTTTTTAGGGAAGCTATGATCCAGTTGTAGAGGAACAAGATAGCATTGAGACTCAATTACATATGCAAAAGTATTGCACTCTTTCAAAATTATCTTTTCAAGAGGTTGGTGATTTTAAAGTCATTAAAGAAGATGATCATGCAATAGAACCAGAGTTTGAAGCAGGAGTTAAGTCAATAAATGATATATGTCAAAATGCTTCTGTTGATGAGAAAATAGTCGTTAACTTCTTGATAAGACATATCAATATCAAGAGCCAACATTCAACGAGCTTCCAAGAACAAGAAGAGTCTATATATGTTGGAAGCAGGTTTGACTCAGACTCACCCAAATGTAGGCCAGACACCATGGCATACAAAGAAAGCAAGTCATCAGAGCTATATCTAATTCAAAGACTTGTCTAGCAATATAAGCTGGCTTGTCATGAAAGAGATTTTAGAAATTCTTTTGATCCATGAGGGAGATAAAGATACTATGTATTATAGTTAGATAGTTTCCCCTTTTCGTATTGCTTTTGTTTTTCCAATTTTATTTTAAATAAGTGTTCTTTGAACATGTAGTTGGCAACTAAAAATTTTCAAAATTTTCAAAATTCTCCAATACATTGAATGTCTCCCAAATCTTTATAAATCCCCAAGGTACCTTGTGCTGCCACTTACATAACGTGTCTATCTCATTGTTCCATAAAGATTGAGTAGGATTTGCTAATGGTTATCTGAGTTTAATGCCATTTCGAGACTTGATAGGTCAATAAATACCTCTTAACAAGAGATAAAGCTTACAAGTTCTCAAACATTCCTGCATCTGTGAAAATATCTTGCTACTTGCATTTTTTGTGCCTAGTAAACTTGCTTCAGTGAAAGCATTTCTATTTTGCAAAAGTTCATACAAGTTACCATAGAGAAGATATAGAGATGGAGGGGGCACAATCTTCACAACAAGGAGTTGGGATGTATGAGTCCCTTAACAAGTTTCTTGTGAGCAAATCATATGCTTCAGCTCTTGCACAACCATTGAAGACCTATCCATGGACCAAGATTCCTGAAGTTGGTCAAGCAAGTGACCCAACAAAAATAAAAGATTATGCAGATGGCATCATGGACCTAATTCTTTAAAGAGCTAGTAGCAAAACTCTTAGAGAAGGGGCACATCAAAGGTGTCTATAGAGGGCTAGGGTGGAGAAATATGAAACATTTGCCATGAGGATATAGACTTCACAACTAGCACAATTCATCATCCCAGCTATGCATCCATACCCCAACTTGGTCGAATTATGTGCATATTTGTTCCATGCACCCTCATGCACCATTTAATAGGGTCCATTTTTAGTACAAATCACACCACAGGCTATCAGGGATATGTGAGCCCTGTATCATGATAGTACAATTATGTTTCCCACTATTGATAAAATGCAAAGAACATGGGCAAACATCAACACTCAGTCAAGGTTCTTGAGATCTGAATTACAAATGGGTGATGATGACACTATGGTACCCACACTCCTTACACCAAGAGCCCAATTCACACAAGCTAGTCAAGATGCACTATCTATGATGGCTTTCATCTTTGGCATGAAAGATGATATGGTAGTGTATGCAGAAAAAATGGCTATCCTTTCTAGGCTAAAGACCGTTGACAAAATCCAAGAGTATCAGCTCGACATTTTTAAACAAATTGCTTTCTCAATGGTAGAACAATTGGCCCATTTCAAATCAAAAGGAGTGTTAAGGTATTCTTCCTGTTTGTTCCACCTCATGCTTTTTCAGAACTCTGACCTCTTTACCCAACATATGTATCTTGATATGTATGACCCAAATTTTGATCTCCAAAGGACCATTCCTGTGTCTGCATGGACACATATTTTGTCAAAGACTAGTGACCCATATGAATTCTGGGAATTATTTGTTACCCCTACTTTTTGCCACCTCAACCCCAAACCAGTTATGAATAGATTATTCCCAAGTGTTTCAAATCTTCTGGCTAGTTGCCCAATTCCTTGTCATCTCTATTTTGGATCCCACCATACCATTATAAGAGTCCATGGTTTTTGTGGGGAACCAATATTGCTACCTAAGCTTTTGACTCTTAGGATAGCATTCCTAGAGGTCACTGGGAAGGTATCCATAGTTGATAATGAATTTGGCTCTGAGAAGAGGAAAAGAAAAATGTATGACCTCCCATGGATGACAACTAGCATGGTTTTGGAAACTAGAGACGCTGAAGTTGTGTTGCTCAGAAAGCTAGCCTTTCTAGGTTTCCTTTTAATAGAGGATAAATGAGTTTATGACCCAAATGGTTTCATAGCTTCCTGGATAAGAACTAATAGAGTCGCAACCAGAATTGCACATGAGGGCCACCCTTTTTGGGAAACCAGGAAAAATCTTAGGGAAGACACTCTTGGATTTTATGTTGAGTTAACAAACTTGCCCCTTCCACAAAATAGACCCTGGGAAACATTCTATGTTAAGCAGAGGGATTATGATCCTAAAGTCAGTCTGACTTTTGGCTTAAGAAGGACATTAAAGAATAAAGATTGGGATACTGTGAAAATAGAGGCCTATTGGAAATATAGGTAGGAAATTTGTCAAACAACCCATTCTTTCAAGAATGTAGACACAGATGAGAGATGGGAAGAACTATGGGATGAGTGCCATCTCTCCCCTGTATCTAGCCCAGAGACAAGTAATTTGTTGACACTGGGTGAAGAGTAGGAAGCTAGGGCCAGGTCAATCCAAGAGTCACAAGCCTCAGAGCAAGCTGTAGCTATATTAATTGGATCAATTTGGCCCCAATATCTTAGCATCGTGGAAAACCAAAAGAGTGTGGTGCCTACACCACCACCATCTTCCCCATCAATAGTAGTTATAGACATTCCTAGTTCTCCATAAGAAGTAGATGTGGAAGGAAAAAGAATGTAGCTAGAAGAAGAGACACCCAGGAAATGAAAGAGGGTGCAGTTTCAATTTGATTCAGAAGAGGAGATGGATACCCTGTAGCACCAATTACAGGGTACTGTAATTGCTCCTCAGGTAAGTATTATTCCTCCCTCTCTTTCTTAGTCTATTTCTTCTCCTGTTGACATGATGATTTCATCTAGTTAGATGACATCTCCTACCACTTCTACCATTCCCATTTCTCACTTCGCCCCATCTGTGCCACCTCAGGTTTTAACATTACCTCATTTCTCCCCCTCTATTCCTATAAAACTTTCCCCTCAGATTGCTCCTAGCCAACAATTGGCTATTCAATATGGTTTACCACAAGGACATCCTTTTGTGGGTGGGCACATTGCCTCTCCTTTTACCTTTCAGACCCAAGCAGATGCTACTAGGAAGGCAAGGGAAGCCCGAAGAGAGAAAAAGAAGATCAAGGAAAATAAAGCATTGGCTACACCCCATCTACATTCACAATTTGATCGCATCTAGCAGCAATTGACGGTGACTCATTTGTCAGCAAATGTAATAAAGCCAATTGAGTAGATGTAGCTAGAGGATTACATGATGAATGCAGTGGCCATCGACATGTCCCTCTTCAAGCCACAAGACAAAATTGAGCTATTGACTGAATCCAATTTTATAGTTACTAAATACTACTTGAAGATATCAAGGAGGCTACAAAAGATGGAAGCTGAGCTAGCCAAGGAAAAGGCAAACTATAACAGTTTGACCTCAGAGATCAATAGGAAAGACAATGAAATAGAAAATCTAAATAAATAGTTGTAAGATACTATTTCTCTTCAGACTCATCAGGTAGTTTAGGCCCAAAATGATTCTTTAAAAGTAGGGCTCACACAAGTAAAAGATGCAGTGATAACCCTAAGGCACGAAAAGGCAACATTGCAAGGAAAATGTGAGGAACACCTGTTGCAAGTTACCCAATTGCAACAAAAGCTGCTAGCCAAATAGAACAATACTATGGCCATACAAGCCCAATTTCAAGTAGAGCAATAGAGAGTAGCACAATTGACGCTAGACTTGGCCAATAGGCCAAGGAATGTCAGAGTATTAAGTCTGGTGAAGGAGCTATATGAATCCATGTGGAAGAAAATCTCTTCAAAGATTATTCAAGTCATGCCTTCTCTCACCTTCCTACTAAATGCATAGAAATTGTGCAAAAAGGTGGAGAGTTTAGTTGTAAACACTCTAGCTACAGTCTACGAGAGAGTAATGGACTCAAGAATGTTGCTGCAAAAGCTTTATGATGCAATAGATGCAACATTGTTAGTATCAAGAATCAATGATAGAATGGTCACTGCCAAGCGAGTAAATGAGGTTCTTAGTTGCAATTCCGTAGTCATCAATTGTAGAGAGCTTCTATATGTCATGAAGGAAGGAATCAATGAAATGAAACAAAATGTTGAAGATCTAGTGCAATTAGGTTTTCCTTCTCTATTTCTTGATGACAACACCATGCTGATGGTAGATGAAATTGAACCTTTGCTATTGCTAAACAAAATGATCAGACAATTTTCTAGGATCTAAGGGATGATTCATCAGTCCTTGAAGTAGAAGGTAGCTTGGCTCTTGTTTCCCAGCTCGAATTAAAATTGAAGGCTACAGTTCAAATTTTGCAAAATTTTTCACACAAGGATATTATTAACCTTGATTTATCCTTCAATGAATTGCAAAATAAGCAAGGGTTATTTGATGATGAGTGGTCTGCCTACCAGATAGCATTGCTAAAGCTGTGATTTTGAAATTTTGATCTAGCAGGAGTTGTGGTTTCTTTTTGAGTAGTCTCAAAAGTCTTTGGGGTCACCAATAACTATAGAGTAAAGATTTACTCTACGTTTCATTCTATTTTTTTAGTTATGCACCACAAAATTTTGTTCCCGCATACTTTGGTCTGAGATGGTGAAGTTTTGAAATAGAGCACATGCTCTACTTTCCTTTTGTTTCATTTTGTCTAAGTGTCGAAATCAAGCAGAAGCTACCAAGTGTCATTGTCTGCGGCATTCTTTGAAAAGTGAAAACCACCAAGTGTCATCCTTTGAGGCACCTTTCATATTTTCTATGAGTTGGTTAGAATGTGCCACGTATCTCATTGCAACTCAGTAGAATGTGCCAAGTGTCAGCATCTACATTTTCATATCGGCACCCACGTTTCATCTCTTTTTAGTGAAAGGTTTTAACAAGCTAAGTATCAAGATCAAGCAGAAAGTGCCAAGTGGCAATAGCAAAAGGTCTCAATTTTGATTTTCTAAAAGTGATGGAAGATGCCACTTACCCTAGTAGAAGAGAGCAGAAGCCACCACGTGTTGTGATCTAAATTATCTTCATTTTTGCTTCACTAATATAACAAAGACCATGGTAGGTCTTAAGTGTTGTTTCTGAAGCAAGCAGAAGTTACTAGGTGTCACTGTCTGTGTAAATATGAAATGAGATCTATTTATTCCTATGGTATAAATAGAGTAAAGCAGATACTGCCATGTGTCATCTTTCACAGGTTTCTAAAAAGGTAGCTAAAAGAAGTGGAGACCACCACATAACCCCAGATGAGTAAAGCAGAGATTACCATGTGTCTTTTGATGAAGCAACAGAGTTTGCCACCTGTCCTTATGCTCCTTTTAAGAGTTACTCAGGTAAGAAATGCCGTGAGTCTTATTTTCTTTTAAACTATTGAAGTTTTGAGGAAGCAGATTGTGACAAGTGTCAAAGGTGGAATGCTCATAAGCAAAGATACAAAAAGAGTATAAGTTATGCAAAAAGTGCCGCGTGTCTTTGATAGATGCTATGGAACCCACCAAGTGTCTTCCTTGGGTGTCTCCTAAAGTAATAAGAAGGTTTTCAAGAATTTGGCTAAGTGTTACCTAGCATTTAAGAGAAGGGAGCGTCTTACAATCTGTTTCAGCCAATGAACTACCAGAAGACAGCATTTTAGAATCTATAAAATATCTTCTGTTAGACACTTCTAATCTTGTTAGATTTTAGTTGGGTCATTAGATTTGGAACAAGCAAACAATCCAGGGTGAATCCAAGGCATAAATAAGGGTACAAAGATCACCAGAGATGAGAATCAGATACTAGAGAGAATTTTTTGAAGAGAATTATTGTAAAGAGTTTAGACTTTCTAGAGCTATGACTAGGAATATCATTTGCTTTTGTTCTATCTTCTTAAGGTTGGAAGGTTTATGTAACTATGCATATTTCTATGCCTCTTATGTGACTATAAAATTAATGAGAAGATTGAATCCTATGCCTTTGTTGATATTTACTATGTCATTGCAAAAGTAGTCTAGGCTGTGTTGTCAAGAGTTTAGACTTTCTAGAGATGTGATTAGGAATGTCATTTGCTTTTGTCTCATTTTCTTGAGTTGAAAAGTTTATATAACTATGCATGTTTCTATGCCTGTTATGTGACTGGAAAATTCAAATAAGAAGATTAAACCGTATGCCTTTGTTGACATTCTCGATATCACTGCAAAAGTAGTTTATGCTATGAGCCTTTGTTGCTATTGTTTCCATCTTTTACATTGATCATACACTTGTTTTCTCTTAAATGTAAATGAATCTTACATATAGTCTCACTGTGCTCAAGATTAAGGTTGAATTACATTCAGATGCATCGCCATAGTTAGATTTTATTTCTTGCATTTGTGTTTCTATTAAAATTCTTATCCCTTTTCCCATTATACACTTGATATAAAGAAGAACCAACTTCTCAAAAATCTAGAGGTTGTTTCAAGTCACAAGTCCCACATCTTGAAACTTCCCATTGTTGGTGTTAGAACAAGTGCAATTTTAAATCATCAACAATTACTTTAGCTTCGACACAAGTTATCCTAGTATATTCTATGAGGATTGTGCAAACTCATCCCATTCCATTACCACCAACCAACATAGCCATTACATTGACATTCCACCTCCCACAATTGTTGATTAGGATAGATAGAATCACAATTTATTAAATTGTATCCATGATGACATATCAATTGAATAAGAACAAGGAGTACAAGATCATATTCATGTAGAAGAAGAAAAATCTCACTTTTCAGAGGTGTTAAGAGAGAATCAAAGTTCAAACTCAACATCTTCTAGTGAAACCTTTTTGGAGGTGCTAGAAGATAATCAAATTCAAAATTCAATATTCCTTAGTGAAACCTTCTTAGAGGCACTATGGGACAATCAAGGCAACTTCATTGGTATAAACCTCTTTGAAGTACCAATAGCTAAGCACAAATTTTTTTCATTGCTTGATGAAGATAAAATCAAAGATCAAATCAATATAGCTTCCCATCTATAGCCTAATCAGATGATAACTACTCTCAAGCCCAAATAATAGAAGAATCTGGTGGTCTTATTGAGAGAATATTCAAAAGTCTTCAACCCTACCACATCTAATGTTATGTTGAATCCAAAATCAAAAAAATTATGTGTACCTAAAAATATTGATCTTCATTGTTTTCCACTCTATCATAAATTCCATTATTATCCACCCATCCATTTCCAAATCAAACCTATCATCCAACATTTATCCCCATTTATCATCTCTGGTTGCACTTTAATTTGTAGAGGCTAAAAAAATACCTTGTCTCGACATTTGGAAGAAACATAATCAATGACCAACAAGGATCATAACAACATTATTTTCATCTAAATCTATAAGTAGTTCTTGCTAGAGAAGTTATTCAGATGAGGTGTGGGCTATCAATTAATATGATTGACTATTCTAGTTGTACCAATTATTGAGTAGGACAAGCATCTCTAAATCAGTAAGAATAATAGAATCGGAAACCATACCCAAGGCAAAAACATAAAAACCAACAACCATCACATCCAACACCAACAACCATCATCAACCAAAAAACATGTCCCATACCATTTTCATTTACCATTCCTTTTACCATTATTGGATACCTTGACCATTTGCCTCATCACTTGGGGGCAAGCCTTTTACCATTATTATCATCCTCTCAGTCTATTAACATATCACTTTGCCTCTCACTTATCCATTATATCATTATGTCTTATCAACCTAACATGTTTTGATCACTCCCTACCTACCCTGTTTGACCTTGGTTCATCCATTGGTTTCACATTTTTAGCACAATAAATTAGATCAATTTCAGTAGTTGTTTTAAGCATTCCAAATAAAGGCATTATTTTAGATTAGTATGACAAAATTTTGGTAGTTGCATCCTTTATTTATTATTTCCTTATAATCATGTTTGTTATGAGCCTATTTATATTTACCTACATGAACAAATCAGTGTCTCATTGGTCTTCTTGCTAATTATAACCACCTATGGGAAAATTAGTATCATTGATCTAATCCATTATATCCTAGTTATAACCATTTATGAGCAAACTAGGGGCTGTAGACATATAAATTTGACCACTAATGGCTTTGCATCAGACTATTGGACCAATTCTTACCAATCATTGAACACTTAACTTAAGAATTTCTATTAGTCTCAAATTTGGCTTTATAACCTTGAAATAAATCAATTTGTTCTATTAAATCAATTAAATAAGGCAAATACAGACATTGAATTAATCAAAATCAAATAAATGACCAAATACTTAAAAATAATTAATTAACTTACACACCCTAATCAAAATCAATTAACGAGTTAAATCAATTTCAAATCTTAATTGAGTTTACCCATGAGCTAATAAATTAATTATTAAAAAAAAAATTCAAGAGCATCTTAGAACATTATAAAATACACTCATTACCTTTTTGATTTGTCACTTTTGGAAAATATCTATAAGAATATTTTAGGAATATGCTAAAATCAACCAAAGTTAATAAACTCAACCATGGTTGTGAGTTGTCACTTTTAAAAATATCTAAAGGAATATTCTAGAAATATGCCAAACTCAACCAAATTTAATAAACTCAAGCATGGTCAAATTTAACCCATTCCAAGGGATTTGAAAGCCTATAAAATCAAGCTTAGATATTTTCATTTATGGAGCTCAATCAAAGTAGAGTTATAATGCAAGAATAGATTCATGAAGCTAAAAGTTTAGTGTTATAATGTTGAAATTGAGCCAAGCCATATCAATCAAGCCAAGCCTTCAACAATGGTGCATAGAGGAGATAATTTTAGGTATGTATAATTGATTAAGAATTATTATGCATAATCCGAGAAAGCCAAATGAAGAAATCATTTGGAGCTCTCAAGGAAGGTAAAGATTGTTGTTCTTTACATTTTAGTTGGGTTTTCAATTGTTATTTATTCATTAAGCTCCCCTTAAAATATAAGATTAGAGATGCTAGTATGTTATCATGTTGATTTCATGGTTTTATAGATTAATTCTTGATCTAACCTCCTCTCTTTGTCAAATTCCTTGATCACAAATGACATGTCTGGTGGGACACGATTACTCATCCCACATCTTTGAACAAAAATGACTGTTATGTTGGGGATCAACCAACAATAGATTACACTTGTGAAAGGAATGAATGTGGAATTAAATCAGATAAACAAGTAACTAGAATGATAAACATCAAGAACATGAGATACAAGAAACCACCCTGAAAAGTTGTATTAACAAACTCTTTACAAAAGGAATACAATTGAAGAAACTTCTTTCTTCCACACCTCTCCTAGGTGTATAGATCTCTCACTAGATCTCTATTCCTCAAGAGCTCTCTCTCTCAAGAACAATCAACTCCAACAAACCTGGATTGATTCAATTCTGTACTGTTCTTCAACATACCAATTCTATAATAATTCACACCTAAGCTAAGAAGATCTAATTCTACATGAATTAGGAGACTTGAGCATGCAATTCCAACAAACAGTTAAGCCACTTGAACAAGGGCTCTAAAAATAGTATTGCTAATAATAGAGACGCGAGCTTAAGACTACAACTCAAACTCATCATGCAAACACTCGCTTTTATCCATGGAAATAGCTCTCTAGATGCACAGGTAACCAACGTCAGTTCCTTCTGCTTGCCTGTGACCGTCGCCGATCGATACCCTGCTAATGTCGGCATCTCTCCAACTGCATCTAATCGATGTCGGTCACTCCTAATCGACGTCAGTGTCTGTGTAGACTCGAAATTGATAAAGTATGCTCCTTGGTGAAGCTTTTAGCTCCACACCCTAACAATCTCCCACTTGGAGATAAACAGCTGCACCAGTACCTGTACAGCAACATCTTCTAGCTCCTCCATCTTCAGCTCAATCATGAAGACCAACAGAAGTTGAATGAAGATTCAACTTCTCCTTTGTAATCGGCTTGGTTAACATATCAGCAGGATTCCTATCCGTATGGATCTTCTCTAGCTTTAACTCACCATCTTCCAATACCTGTCGTATGAAGTGATACCTTAGCTGTATGTGCTTTGTTCTTGAATGAAAGGCTGAATTCTTAGCCAAATGGATTGCACTCTGACTGTCACTATACAATCTACAACTCTCATATTCCCTACCAAGCTCATCCATGAACCGTGTCATCCATATCATCTCTTTGCTAGCCTCTGTGGCTGTAATATACTCTACTTCTATAGTTGACAAGGCAACAACCTTCTGCAACTTAGATATCCAGCTAACTGCCATTCCACTTAAAGTGAAAACATAACTTGTAGTGCTCCTCCTGCCATCCAAATCACCTGCCATATCTGAATCTACATAACCATGTAGAGAAGTATCTGAACCTCCATAGCACAAGTGCCTACTCCTGGTTCCTCTCAGATATCTAAAGATCCACTGAACTGCTTTCCAATGTTTCTTACCTGGATTGGCCATATACTTACCACTCCCACTGCTTGGGCAATATCTAGTCTAGTACACACCATTGCATACATCAAACTCCCTACTGTGGAAGAATATGGAACCTTACTCATGTACTCTACCTCATCATATGAATTAGGACATTGTTCTTTACTCAACTTAAAATGTCCAGCCAAAGGTGTGCTTACCGGTTTAGCATCCTGCATATTGAACCGTTTCAACACCTTGTCTACATAATCTTCTTGAGACAATATCAACCTGTAATTTTTCCTGTCTCTCTTAATGCTCATGCCAAGGATTTTCTTTACTGCTCCCAAATCCTTCATAGCAAACGTTTGAGCTAATTTCACCTTAAGCTCAGAGATATCTTGCATGTGTGATCCTGCAACCAGCATATCATCTACATACAACAATAGAATAATATATCTACTATTATCAAATCTCTTGAAATACACGCAATGGTCAGATTGACACCTACTGTAGCCATGCTCAGTCATAAATCTGTCAAATTTTAAGTACCATTGCCTAGGAGCTTGCTTGAGGCCATATAAGCTTTTCTTCAATCTGCACACAAACTTCTCCTTACCCTTGACCTCAAATCCTTTTAGCTGTTCCATATATATTTCCTCATCCAAATCTCCATGAAGAAATTTTGTCTTAACATCTAGCTACTCAAAATGCAAATCCTCAAAAGCAACTAAAGACAATACAACCCTTATAGAAGTCATTTTAACAACAGGAGAAAAAATCTCACCAAAGTCAATACCTGGCTTTTGTGCAAATCCTTTTACCACCAATCTGGCCTTATATCTCATCTGTCCATTCTCACCTTCTTTCAACCTGTAGGTCCATCTGTTCTTTAGTGTTCTCTTACCTACTGGAAATTCAACCAAATCCCATGTTTGGTTCTCTCTTAAGGACTCCAACTCCTCAACCATGCCACGCTCCCACTGACTCTTGGAATCCACCTGTATTGCTTCTTCAAAACTCTTTGGTTCTCCACCATCAGTTAGCAATAGATAAAATAAAGAAGGAGAATATCTAATTGGAGGCTTACTCACCCTTTCTGACCTCCTGATGGGTGTCTGAGACTCATTCACAACACGCTGTCCACCCAAATTCTCTGACAGTGACCGACCTCGGTCACCTCCAGACCTGTTACTGGCCGACATCGGTTCTGCCTGACTGACCTCGGTGCCTGTCCTATCGACGTCGGTCTCTGTACGGCCGACGCTGATTTCTGTACTATCGATGCTGGTTCCTACTCTACCGACGTCAGTTTCTGTGTTTTTCTACAAGTGATTATTTCTTTTTCTTGCGAGCTCATCTTGGACTTTCACCTCATCCAATTCACCATTGCTCTACTCATATTGATTCAACTTCCTTAGCTGATCACAATACATCACTCTTTCATTGAAAACAATATCACGGCTCCTGATTACCTTGTTAGTTTCTAGATTCCACAATCTGTAACCAAAATCATTTGAGCCATAGCCAATAAACGTGCACCTCATAGACTTAGCATCAAGCTTCTTTCTATTTTCTTTATCTATGTGAACAAAGGCTTCACAACCAAAAACTTTGAGATATGAGAGATCAACCTTTTTACCTGTCCATGCCTCTTCTGGAATACCACCATCCAGAGCTGTAGAGGGTCCTCTATTAATCAGGTATACTGCAGTGTCAATAGCTTGTGCCCAAAATTGTAAGGGCAAACTGGCATGTAATCTCATACATCTTGCACACTCCATTATTGTCCTGTTCATCCTTTCAGCAATTCCATTCTACTGAGGTGTCCTTGGAACCATCCTTTGCCTATGGATTCTATGCATATAACAATAATATTTGAACTTATGACTGCAGAACTCACCACCGTTGTCAGATCTCAGGCACTTTAATCTTTTACCTATTTCATTCTCAACTATAGCTTTCCAAATCTTAAAAGTCTCAAATACATCAGATTTTCTTCTAATACAATAGATCCATACCTTCCTTATAGCATCATCTATGAAAGATACATAGTACTGTGATCCTCCAATGGAAGCAATCTGAGCCGGTCCCCACACGTCTATGTGAACAAGCTCCAACTTGTGCCTCTTCTTAGTAGACCCAGTCTTGAGAAAACTAACCCTTTTCTATTTTCCAAATACACAGTGCTCACAAAACTCTAGATCTATGCCTTTTAAATCTGAAAGCATACCTTTGGACTTAAGAATTGACATCCCCTTCTCACTCATGTGGCCAAGCCTTGAGTGCCACAATTTAGCATCCACATCTAAAGTAGATAATACAGAAGGAGATTTGTTAGTAACACAATTACACAAATAGAGAGTACCTTCTCTCTTACCTCTGGCCATAAAAAGTGCACCCTTGGTTACCTTCCAAGATTCTACTGTGAGAGTTACTGTACAACCCTCATCCCCTAACTTTCCTACAGAAATCAAATTTCTCTTCAAGCTAGGAACATGCATCACATCTCTCAACACCCATGTGTTGATATTCTACATCTTCAGCTGCACTTTACCTTTGCCAATTATTTTACAGGGCTCATCATCCCCTAGATACACTATTCCAAAATCTCCATGGATATAGTCACTAAAATATTCCCTGTTAGGGGTAGCATGAAAAGATGCACTAAAATCTAATACCCAAGATTCTATATTATTATGCAGAGAGAAAATTAAAGCATCTTGTGCAATACCTGCAACCTTGGCTTCTTCCTTTCCTTCATGCTGATTGTCCTCCTTAGACTTTGACCAACAATCTCTACTTATGTGCCCCATCTTTCCACAATTCCAGCATTGTGGCCTTCTTCCATTTCTGGATTTAGATCTGCCTTTCCCTTTAGATTTGGATCTTGATCTACCTTTCTTGCTCTTCTCTTTCTGCCTTCCCCTGCTCTCAAAACTTAAAGCATTCCCAGATGCCTCTTCTGTGCTTTTCCTACGTATTTCCTCATTCAAGATAACACTAACAACATCCTCTACTTTCAAAATATTTGATGTAGATGCAGTATTACTTACTACCATTACTAAGCCATGCCAGCTTTCAGGCAAAGAACATAATATTAAAAGAGCTTTTATTTCATCATCAAACACTATATTCACTGAACTTAATTGATTCACAATTCCATTGAAATCATTCAGATGAGTAGAAATAGATCCACCTTCATTCATATGCAAATTAAATAACTGTTTCATAAGATATACCTTATTGGAAGCTGAGGGTTTTTCATACAAATTTGCTAACGTAGTCATCAACTCTACTGTAGACTTTGCCTGTGATAAATTAGATATCACAGTGGATGCTAGACTTAGTCTTATAGACCCCAGAGCCTTTCTGTCAAGAACTTCCCATTCTTCATCCTCCATGTCTTTGGGCTTCTTTGCAACCCCACCTAAAAGTAAGTAGAGATCTTTCTGATATAGATAATCCTCTATCTGTATTCTCCAGTGTTGGTAATTTTTGCCATTAAACTTTTCCATTCTGAGTTTACTTTCATCTGCCATTGCTTCTCCCACTCAAATAGAAATCCCTGTGAGAACCTGTAATCAATACACACTACACAAACAGTTAAACCACTTGAACAAGGGCTCTAAAAATAGTATTGCTAATAATAGAGACGCGAGCTTAAGACTGCAACTCAAACTCATCATGCAAACACTCGCTTCTATCCACGAAAATAGCTCTCTGGACGCACAGGTAACCGACGTCAGTTCCTTCTGCTTGCCTGTGACCACCGCCGATCGATACCCTGCCGACGTCGATGTCTCTCTAACTGCATCTGATCGACGCCGGTGTCTGTGTAGACCTGAAACTGATAAAGTATGCTCCTTGGTGAAGCTTTTAGCTCCACACCCTAACATGTTAAAATAGATATTATTTTTTATTAGTTTACTATTTTTTTTAAAATTTTGATAGATTTTTTTTTAAATTTTAATCCTAATTTTTTAAAAATTTCATTAAAATCTGATTTTTAGTTTAAAAGTTATGACTTTTTTAGTGACTGTCACTTTTATTTTCTAATTTTTTGGTAAAAATGGTTAGTACATATCTAATAACTTTTTTGTTATTCACTATTTTGACCTAAATTTTTGTAGAGAGGTGTGCCTTGGGCCTATAAACAATATTAATTTTTTTTGGTAATAAATGGATGTATATTTTAAAAGTTATAGTTAAAGTACTAACTTCTAGTTTTCATGTTTTATGTGTTTGGTTTTTTTGTTTTAACCTTCTAAATTATTTGCATGTTTCATAGGTTTAGTTTTTATTTAGATTTATTAAGATTTTTATTGAAAATTTTTCTAACTATTACCTAACATAACATTTTTACCTTTTGTGGTTTTGCCTTCGGGTCGACAGGTCATTATTGACTGGTGATGATTCTATTTAAATTTAAAACCTAAGCGCTCAAAACAAAATCTCATTTGCTAACACTTGAAAGTGCTTATAAGTAGGGGGTTACTCTCTTGTCTTTGTAAGGGCTAAATCAACATTTGAAAACATTTTTTATTTATTTGACTAATAAACACTTTAATTTGGGTTTAAAATGAATTAGTCAAATCTTTCACACTTTGTTTTGGGCTTAAAATAAACTAGTCAAATCTCACACATTGGATATTTAGGATTAAAAATGAACATACATGTTTTGTATCAAGTTGTATTTATGAAAATCTTTTCAATTTGGCCATGAACATAATCCAAACATTTTAATTGATGTCTAAACAATTAACCTAATCAAATCCTAACATATTGTCAACTTGTTTACATCATCTATTTGGGGTCTAAAAAGAACTTTGTTTTTATGCCATGGATGTTTATCAAGATTTTTCAAGTTCAATCCAAACCAAAGGGGCCAAAATTCACAACACATTTTGTTTTAGTGCTTTAAAATAAACTTAACATCATATTAGTTTACATGATTTTTTGAGCAAGTTCATTTTTATGCAAGTTATTTGTTGATTGTTTGTTTATCAAAAAGGAAGTTGTGCGTAAAGCTTTCCCATCTGTCCTCTTTAGGTAAAGTTTAGGATCAAAAATGCCAAATTTATTGCAAAGTGACTTAGTCCAAAGGCATAAAAGAGAAGTTTTTAAGGCTCTCCCCAAGACCCACATGGCTTGGGTGATCTAGAAACAACCTTCAAAGCTCTTTTACTTAGTTTTTATTTCATTACATCTTGGCTTGTGAGGGGGACTTTATTACCTCCCATGAGTTCTTTAGGGAGATTTGACCCAGGGTTTCATCTCCAGGCATTGACTTCATCACCCCCACTAATATCAAAGGTTTGAATGGTTAAACTACCTTTTAGTGTAGGGTTTAAGCACTGGGACGTATTTGTACATTGGACATCATACTACACCAAACAAGTGATGGATATAGTGGGTTTAAAAAGGGCAAGACATTTTTATAACAAGCCAAGTGCCACAAATACCCAATTAAAGTGCACTTATTTTGCATCATTTGATGGGAAAGTCATTATGAAATTTATCCATCTAGAATGTTTGAAAAATAATTAGCTTTAGTTAACCCCACTTTGCCACACCCTTGATAGGAATTTGGATGATTTACTTGTATTTTTTTATTTTCTTACTTGGTGTTTTGATACTAAAACTAATGTGTTTGTTTATATACCTTGTCAAAAACTAGTTTGTTTATACATCACTCCTTGATCGAATAGGTGTTATACTGGCCATTTTACACCACACTTATGCCTTGTAATTTTTGTTAAACATGTTTGTGTGTGCTACTTATTTGAGATGGGTACCATTATGTTGCCTACATAATTATCAAGTTTGAGCCTTTGAGTTTTTAAAACATAATATTGATCACATCATTAGAGCATGGTTACACCGCTAGGCTGCTCATTTTTTTTCAAGACTTGTTTAACCTTGTATCAAAAACCATTATTTCAAACCAACCAAACCATGTCACATATGCCATTTGAACCTTGTTTATGTACTATCATGCTGTTCGATCTTGTTTAGCTAATTTAGTCTAATCATAGTTTTCAACCATTGAGTTTTTAATTAACCTTTCCAAGTTCAAATTCAAATATTGATTGATTTCTATTTAGACCTTGCTTTACATGGGCTGGTGCATAGATATTTATCTTTTAGGTTGCATAACTTAGGTTAATATATTACCTAAATTTGAAAACTATCACTTTTTTGTTCATTCAGCCTATCCTTATAATTATTTGTGCCTTTATTTAGGAAAACACAGTCTTTTCTCTAGGTGCCTTTTGCCTTATGGCTTATACCAACCAATCATGTTTATGGTTGATTTCATGTTTCGGGTCTATGTCAAAGTTATTCCAACTTTGTTAGATTAAATCAAATCACATCAACCTTTATTTCAAAGTCTATCTTTTGATGTCGTTTGGCCAAAAGTCCTAGCAGATTATGTTTGTTTGATCCTAGCTTTTGACTTTATGTTTGTACGAAATCCTTAGCAACTCAACTTTTCTCTTTCTTAGTTTATACCTTGTTTAGAAAACTTTGGCCTAGACTTTGACATGCTATTTTTTATTCATCATTTGACCTTTTGTGTGTATGATATTTGACCTTAGAGATTTGATGTCAAACAATTTTATGCCAAGTCTTAGTACAAACCATTTTGGAGATACAACTCCATGATCAAATCATTGTTTGGAGATACAACTCCACCCCTTTTGACCAAGTTAAACCAAGTTTGATCCATTTGTCTTTCAGACATAGTTTTATAGATTTTATAGAACTCTAAGTCTTTTTGTTTTGGAGCTATCATCATTGATGTGGATATGTCTAGATACACTTATGGTGGAGTCACATACAATTTAAATTATGATAGAATAGCTGTACAAAATGGCTTTGATTTTAACTCTAAGTCTTTTTGTTTTGGAGCTGTCATCATTGATGTGGATATGTCTAGATACACTTATGGTGGAGTCACGTACAATTTAAATTATGATAGAATAGCTGTACAAAATGGCTTTGATTTTTATGGATTTATTCAAGACCCCTTTGATGATAACATAGTTTGTGAGATATAATTTTATCCACCTTGCACAAATCAAATCAAGGACAAAAGTCAAGACCTCAAATGAGATGATATGGTTAGTGAGGCAAAATTGGGTAAAGATCTCTACAATGATAATGTTGTTTGGGTAATGGATCTATACCCTCCCTAAAATACTCCATATGGGGAACACAGTCAAGAATGAGCTTATAATCCAACTCAAAACCTCAAATGGGATGATATGGTTTATGAGGAGGACTTGGAGGCTTTGGCTTAGGCTAACAATCATGCTCCATGATGCCTTTTTGTTATCTAACCCTCGACTACCCCTAACCCTCCTTCAAATTATATGAGCTACCAAGATCCATATATCCAAGGAATACCATTACTATTGTAAGACCTTATCCTTTGGGTTACGATAACAACCAAGCTTCACAATACCCTATCCATACCATTCAATGACTTCATCCTTTAGCTTGTGGGAGCAATCAAGCTCTATAATGCCCTATCATTATCCAAATACCAATCCCATCAAAACCTAAACCAATCCATTCATTCAAAGATCAAGCTATGTTCAAAACTAGTATTTTCCAACTCATTGGAAACCAAGGCCAAGAAAACCAACTAATCCAAGATGTTTTTGTTGAGCCAACCATTTGTGATAAGTCAACCTATGATGAATCACCTATTGATCTTGTACCAGTTATTGAGGAGTCTCACTTTGATGATTCAATCTTTGTTGAGTCACTTCTTAATGATTATAACTACTTTTGGGCAAATTATTACCTCAACCATATGCCTATTTTTTAAGAGCCTCCTTTTGACAAGCTAGTCTCTAAGGAGTTATCTCTTAACCTTTTTCCCATCCTAGATGAGTCTTAATGTGACAAACTAATCTTTATGGAGCTCTTTATGCCTTCATAAGTTGTTACCTATCCAATACCAAACATTCTATAAGACATCATTGTAACAAAGTACCCATCAGATGAAGAATCAAAATTAGAGTCAGGTTCTACTCTTGAAATGACATCAAATTTAACATCAAAATTAGAATTGACATCAGTCTCAACATCAGATTTAGAGTTCATTGAGTTGGAATTAGATTTAAAAACAAAATACATTCATGACTATTACAATATTAGTTATGCATGCCTAAAAAATTAGTATGAATACATTTTTGATCTTTCTATAGTTTTTGAGGATGATTAATTTAGTATTGACATAATTTCTCATAGTATCTTCTACTAAGAATGTGTTACTAACCTCCATTTCATTACCATTCTACATGCCATTACCACCAACCAACATTGCCATATTATTGACATTTTATCTCCCATAAGTGTCGATTGGGACCAACACAATCATACCTTGGTGAACTACATCCATGGTGATATATCAGATGAAGAAAAGCAAGGAGTCCAAGACCAAATTCATACAATAGAAGAACACTCTCTTAATGAAATATTTTTGGAGGTGCTAGGGGGCAATCAAAGTCAGAACTCAAAATCTTCTAGTGAAACTTTTTTGGAGGTGCCAGGGGATAATCAAAGTCAAAAGTCAATGATCCTTAGTGAAACCTTCTCGAAGGTACTATAAGACAATCAAGACAACTTTATTCGTAGAAACCTCTTCAAGGCACCAATTGCTGAGCACAAAAGTTCTTTACTACTTAGTGAAGACATTATCAAAGATAAAATCAAAATAGCTTCCACTCTACAGTGTAATTAGATGGTAGATACTCTTAAGACCAAATAAGAGAAAAATTTGATGGTTCTATCGAGAGCATATTCATAAGTCTTCAGCCCTACCACATCCAAAGTTATTTTAAATCCAAAATTAGCAACATTGTGTGTGCCTAGCAATCTTGATCTTCATTTGTTTCCCCACCATTATTCATTCCATTATCCTCTATCATTACATCACCAAATCAAACCTATCATCCAACATTTATCTCTATTTACCATCCATGGCCATAATTTATTTTATAGAGGCTACAAATATAACTTGTATTGATGATTGAAGGAATTAGAATCAATGGCCAATAAAGATCACAAAAACATCATTTGCATCCAAATCTATATCTAATTCTTGATAGAGAAAATATTCAAACAAGGTGTAGGCTAGCAATTAACATGATTGACTATTTTAGTTGTATCATTTGCTGATCAAGACATGCATCTCCACATCAATAAGAATAATAAAATCACATACTCAAGCCACAAACATAAAAACTAATGACCATCTTAGCTAAAAACATGTACCATACCATTTCAATTTTCCATATCCATTTACCATTGTCACATATCCATTTATCATTGTAGCATAATCATTTCCTTTTCCCTATAATTTATGGGCAACCCTCCTATTATTCTATCCCATAAATCAAACCATCAATATCCTTAGAAAGGCCATCCTATCATACCATTTTACCATTCCATTCCTACTTGACCAAACATGTTTTAATCCTCTCAACCTAGCTCATTTGACCTTGGTTAATCCATTGGTTTTATGTTTTTAGCGTACAAAATCAGATCATTTTCAATAGTTATTTCAAACATTTTAGATAGAGAAAGTATTTTGGAGCAGTATGACAAAATTTTTGGTAGTTTCATCCTTCATTTATTATTCCCTTATTATCAAGTTTTTTTATGTGAGCTTGATTATATCACTTGTTGGGGAAAATCAGATTTCACCAGTCTTGATACTAATTATATCACTTGCTAAGGAAAATTAGTATCATTGATCTATCAGTTGTATCCTAGTTATGATTTATTATGGAAAAAATAGGGGTAAAATTTATTTATTGTGCCTTGACATATCACCTATCCATTCCTATATCATATTATGCCATCATACCAACTGTGCCTATTTTGTTTGAATTGGCTACTACACTAGTCAGATTCCTCTATTGTGAGGTAAACTACTATAAACTAAATCCATTTTTGGACTATGTGGGTCATGTTTGATTCATGTTGAGGTGATATTTGTCCCCCTTTAGCTACTCTTTCACCATTTTGTGAGCATAATTTTAAGTTATAATGCTCTCACTATTTTGTGAACAACTTCAACCACACTCTCAACATTTTGTGAGCATCATTTCAAGTTATAACACTCTCATCATTTTTCAAGTAACATCAACCATGCTCTTGCCATTTTACAAGCATCATTTTAAGTTCTCATGCTCTCACCATTTTGTGATCTTGGACCATTTTAGTGTCTCATCCTTCTTGATTGAGTTGAGATGCTTCAAAAATTCTAATTTTTTTTGAAAATCATTTAGAAAAAGAAAAAACATTGACTACTTATTTGCCTTAAAGATTCTGGGAACCCTCACTAAGTCATAAAAAAATCACTTATTCCTTAGTTTCCACATCCTTTTTGGCCTTTTATCCTACATTATCACTATTTTACAAGTTCATCCATATTCTTCTTCTATCACATCCATCAAGTTTTATATCAATCATCATTTTCTTCCTATTCACTGGGAGAACTAAAGTTGGCCTAAAGTTTTGTTGGATCATCATATGCATAGAATTATGTAGGTAGCATCAACTTACCTAGCCCATATGGAGATAACTCTACCACCCCCTTCCTTTTCTTCTATTCCCCCATCTTATTTATTTATTCAGTTGTCGCCTAGTTTCTAGGGGCAATGTTCATCATGTTTTTAATACTAACATAGGGACTAAAACTTGTTTGTCTTACTTATTTCTTTGTTTATCTATTTTGTTTGTTTGTTTGTGTGATTATTTGTTTACTTTCAACACTGTGGCCTTGATTTAGTCTATGTGTGTTCATTAGGTTATTCCTTGCACATTATTCTTGAATCTATCTATATTCAAACATCTACATTGTCATCATAGTTTTTATCATTGGTGCAATTGTTTTCCATTAAGTATTAGATATTAGAAGTCAGTTCTTATGCATATTTTGGCTAAGCCCCCATGGTGTTCTATCATGAGGCCTACCATCAAATATTATAGCAAAAATCAGCTTTGAGAGGTCTACACCATTAATGCATCATCACCATCTCCTCGGCACCGACATCAACAACAATTACAATCCAATACAAAATCATATCCCAAATAAAATAATTAAGTAACAAAATAATTTCAACCTTTATTAGTTTATATGAGCATCTCCCTACTAGCAGGTTGTCGTAATTCATCTTTATCCTCTGTATCAACTTATCAATCATTAGCCATCAATCATGTTTTTCATAACTAGGGTCTACTACATTAGCACTATACACCATCCCACATGCATTCTCAATGATTCTATCACCTATTGGGACAAATAATTGTGTTATCACCAATTTTAATTTATTTTTTATTTGTTCTAACTGGGGTAGCTCAATCTTTTCAATGATTATATGGTCTGCTAGGTAAAATCATTGTGTTATCATACCACGTTGCCACTATCAAGGTATAATGCTTATAACCAACTTTGGGTAAACCATTGTATACTATCCCACTTTAATTATCAGTGATTTTTCCCAAATTTAGGTAAATCATTGTGTTGTCACCCCATCATCTTCATTTGTTTGGTCCCCTCATTTCACTTATTTCTTTTGAGGGACCATGTGCCGACCCACTTGCCAATTGCTCCCTTGAGGGGGCAACTACATTTCAATAATTACCATTGTAGTTGTAAGCATAAATAACCATTTTATTCTTTGAAAATATATTACTATGCTTACAACTTGCAACATCTTCTTAAATAGGGGCAAATTGATGACATGTAAATTTGACCACCAATGGCTTTGCATTAGACTATTAGACCAATTCTTACCAATCATCAAACATTTAACTTAAGAATTTATTTTAGTCTTGAATTTGGCTTTATAACCTTATATTAAATCAATTTATCTTATTAAATCAATTAAATAAATTAAATACACACATTGAATTAATCAAAATCAAACAAATGACCAAATGCCTAAAAATAATTCATTAACTTACACACCTTAATCAAAATCAATTAGTAAGTTAAATCAATTTCAAATCCTAATTGAGTTTTCACATGAGCTAATAAATTAATTAAATAAATTACTAAAAATTAAATTCAAGAGCATCTTTTAACATACTATAATACACTCATTACCTTTGTGAGTTGTCATTTTTGAAAAATATCTGAAAGAATATCTTAAGAATATGCCAAACTCAACTATGGTTGTGAGTTGTCACTTTTGAAAAATATCTAAAAAAATATTCTAAGAATATGCCAAACTCAATCAAAGTTAGTAAATTCAACCATGGTCAAATTTAACCCATTAAAAGGGATTTAAAAGCTTATAAAAGCAAGCTTAGAGCTCTTCATTTAGGGAGCTCAATCAAAGTAGAGTTATAATGCAAGAATAGATTCATGAAGCTAAAATCTTGGTGTTAAAATATTGAAATTGAGCCAAGCTATATCAATCAAGCCAAGCCTTCAATAATGGTGCATAGAGGAGATGATGTTAGCCATATGTCATTGATGAAGACTTCTTATACATAATATGAACAAGCCAAATGAATAAATCATTGGAGCTCTTAAGGAAGGTAAAGATTGTTGTTCTTTACATTTTAGTTGGGTTTTCAATTGTTTTTTGTTCATTAATCTTCCCTTAAGATCTAGGCTTAGAGATGTTAGTATGTTAGTGTGTTGATTTCATAATTTTATGGACTAATACTTGATCTAACCTCCTTTATTTATCTAATTCCTTGATCATAGGGATAACATTTCTTTATTATGCTTCGACATACCAACTATCCATTCCTATGTCGTAATGTGCCAAATTTGCTTGTTTTATTTAAATTAGCTACTACATTAGTTAGATTCCTCTATTGTAAGGTAGAACTACTCTAACCTGAAGCCATTTTGGGATTATGTAGGCTGCACTCAATTCTTGTTGAGGTCAACTCAGTCTCCCTTTATCATTATGTTCTCATTATTTTTTAAGCATCCCTTCAAGTTAGCCACGTTCTTGCCATTTTATGAGCTTGGACCATTTAGTGTCTTGTCATTCTTGATTGAGTTGAGATGCTTCAAAAATTCCAAAAATATTCATAAAATTTCAAAATCCAAAAACATTTATCTTGTTTAAGCCTCGTCAGCTATCCTCGATCTGCCTTATTAGGGAAAATCCATAGTTAAGATGCTTTCTTTTGCTTTTACTTTCAAGCTTTTTATTTGTTTATTTGATTTCTATTTATTTGTCTATTTATTTTCTTTTAATATTGTTCCCTTGACATAGTTTATATGTGTTTGGGTGATTCCTTGCCCATTATTTTTGAGTCCATCTATATTCATACGTTAACATTGTTATCTTAGTTTTAATTATTGGTACATTATTTTCTTTTGAGTATTAGATTGGGAGTCAGTCTGTATGCACATTTTGACCAAGTTCTCATGATGTTTTATATCATGAGGCATACCATCAAGTGTTACAACAAAAATTAGGTCAATAAGTCTTACAAGCAATGGAATGGCAATAAAGTATCTCCCTAGTACCTTTGGCAAAGCCTCCCTCCCCTCTTGATCAAATAAACACATTGACCATTCTAGTTTTATTAATGCTAATCAGGATGAGCATCTCCTCATTGGTTGATACAATCAAATCATTTCCACTAATCAATTTTTATTCTTCTATTCATATCTTTCATCACTTTATGCGTCTGCATGTGCTTAGTTTTTTGTGGCTTCTTCAATCATTAGACCAATGCATCTATGTTTGCATCCCCTCATCTTTAATCTATGAAACATGTTATATTCATGAGATATGCTTGCTAATATACCCTACTGGGGCATAATAAATAAATAAAAATTTATCCAATCTCAGTCATCTTAATGATTATAATTGCCTTTGGGAAAATCAACACCTTTTAAATCAATGCATGCAAGCATCTTATCATTTGGATTAATATCACCCATGGATTAATTACACCTTTCTTCTTGCTTATTTTCAAGGGACCATCCATCAAACATGTGATGGTCATTCCCTGAAGGGGTCATCATTATAGGCTTCCTAAACATTTCTTTGGAGCTTTTTATTCAATCATCATCTTCTTTCAGTCATACAAGCCTTTTTTCATTATTTAAGAAGACATTGTTGTGCCTACAGTTTTCAACATCTTCCCAAATAGGTGAAAACTATAGAAATCTAAAATTGGCCACCAATGGATTTATACTTGACTTTAGACCAATTCTTACCAATCATTGAACATCTAGCTGAAGAATTTTTAAACATCTCAATTTTGGCTTTATCAAATGCAATTAAATCAATTTGGCTCAAAAATCAATTAAATAGAGCAAATGCACACATCATTTAATTAAAATATTCCAAATGTTTCAAATTACTAAAAGGGATTAATTAACATGCAAATCTTAATCAAATCTTAATTGAATTCATCCTTGAGAAATTAAATGAATGATCAAAAGTGAAATTCAAAAATCAATAAATATCCTAGGAATTAATCATTAGCTTTTGTGAGTTGTCTAGAATCAAAAATATCTCAAACATGCTTATTCCATTCTAATCATGAGGTTTGGACACCTTTTAACTCTACTAGGGTTAATTAAGAAAACCTAGGTTAGGATTTAACTCATTCTAAGTTGATTTCAAAGCCTATAAATACAAGCTTAAAGTTCTTCATTTAGAGAGCTTGGACATAGTGATGTTATTATTCAAGACTTAGGGCATGAAGCAAATACATAGTGTTATAATGCCAAAATTGAGCCAAGCCATTAAGCCATCAAGCCAAGCATGAGCCATATTAAGCCAACCATGGTGTTAAGAGGACATGGAGATAGCCAAGTTCCATTATGAAGACTTTTTGAGCACAATTCAAGCAAGCTAAACAAGTAAATCTCTTGGAGCATTCAAGGAAGGTAAGAAAGGCATGTTTTCTTACACTTTATTTGTGCTTTGTCATTTAATTTTCTTCACCATGCTCCCCCTTTTGATCTAGGCAAGGTAGTGTTATAAATGTTAGTGTGTTATTGCTTTCATTTTGAGTTGATTTCATTGATTTCATTATAAAGCTAACATATGATCTAACCACCCTCCTTGGATTCCTTGATCATAATTAGAAGATATTGTAGCTTTCTTAACTATTGGATCAATGCCTGATTGTCTGACTGCATAGGCTAAAAAATATCTCATAGTCTACATTGCACCTTTTTATCTCATTAGAGGGGACCTATACAAACATGGTCAAGATGAAATTATTTGGTGCTATGTTATGAAATATGAACACTCTGAAGTAATCCAAGAAGTTTATGAAGGCATTGCAGATGAATACTATGATGGGGAGGCTACTATACACAAGGTACTGCTGGCTAGGCTATGGCGGCCTACCCTTTTTTAAGACACCAAAATGCATGTTATGAAATGTGATATTTGTTAGTGCATTAGAAAACCAAATTATCAAGATTCTATGCCATTACATCCTATTCTATCTCAAGAACTATTTGAAAAGTGGGCCATTGATTTTTTTGGCCCAATCAATCTAGCAAAATGATGTATAGGTTCCTGTTATATCATTACAATAAAAAATTATCTCACACATTGGGCTAAGTCCATGCCAACAAGGGATTTTATTGTTGCTACTACTACATGCTTCATGTGGGAACATATCATAACCCATTTTGGCTACCCATTAGGTTTTACTAATGATCATGGTACACATTTCCTCAATGAAACTATTTGTGTCCTACTTAATAAGTTCATGATTACCCATCACAAAACAACACTGTATCATCCCCAGGCTAATGTCATTGTCGAGGCATTCAATAAAATCTTAGGCATGACACTTATAAATATTTATAATATTAGCCACATTGACTAGGATGATAGGGTGTCTACAGTACTTTGGGCTTACTAAATAACTTATAAGTGCCTAAACAAGAACACACCATTCAATCTGGTGTATGACATAAAAGTAGTTCTGAATTCTTGATACCATCTCTTTGTATTATGCATGTTGGATAATTAGATGAGGAATCATCATTAAAAACATGTTTGGATGCTTTGTTTCAGTTGGATGAAACCCATTTCCTTGTTCATTGGAGTCAAAATGTGGAGAAACATAAACAAAAGGCATGGCATGATTGACACATTAAGCATAAAACATTTACTCATTGAATGAAAGTATTGATCTATGATTCTAAGTTTGCATACCATTCTGGGAAACTTCATATTCACTAGGATGGTCCTTTTATCATTCATAACATTTAGCCTACTGGTGCTTACCATTTATAAAGATTGGATGGCTAATTTCTTCCTGGACATTATAATTTTATCTAGCTATGACCATATTTCTCTACTTATTAGTGTAATTTTTGTAACAATAAGGATTATGCCATTAATTTAGGATTTCCTATTTTTAATAAAAGCATTACCTTAGTTATGCACAATGTTTATTTTATAAAACATTTGTTTATTTTTGTATTTGTAATTTAATGGAGGACCACGACACACTTTTAGTGTGGGGTAAGAAGTAATACTTGTATTCATGTTGAGGATGCATGTGTAACTTAAAGCACACAATTTAAACAACCTTAGGATCAAATATTCTCACCAAATAGTTTGAAAATTTTAAAAGTTAAAAAGATATCTTCCACTCCAAAGAAAAGTGTGGGGAAAGATGTTTCATTAATATGAAAGGAGTAGTAGTTGTGATAAGTGTGCCAATATCATGACAAGACAATACCTTTAAATGCATTTATGGTGAGAAGCGATGGTTGAAGAATAGTGGCCATTACAATTGCATTAATTATGAGATGTGATGGTCAAATAGAGGGGGGGTAATAAATGCAAGTTACCCCCTCGAACCTATAAAAAGGACTTGAGAGCTCATTTTAACTTTTACCTTTGTTTTCATTTGAGTTTTACAGATCCAAAAAGAGAACTAAGTCTAGGTGATTCCAAAGCAAGTACAAGTTTAGAACATTAAAATCCCATGAATAACTATTGAAAAGGACATTAACTAAGTAATCAAGCACAAAAATAACTATGAAACATGACTTACGATAGAGAGAACTAGTTGTTTTAGGTTATAGAGGTAGATGTCTACCATTAAAGGGTAATGAAGTAGGAAAATCCAAGTCATCTACATCATAAACATGTATTCATTTGGGAATGTTGAACAACCGTGACTTAACATTTGGGCTCTATAGAGGGTGATACAACCTAAGAAGAAGGCATTATGAAGCGATCCATTACGAACCAAACCAGAAGAGGAAGTATCACTTGGGGGGAAGTAATAATAATCAAAGAATAAACACCTGAAGAACAAGCATAATACATAGAAGGTGAAGAATCTAGGATTGTATGCCAAGAAAATAAGGCACAAGCACCTCCACCCCTACCATTGATGATAGAAGAGATGCATTACCTAGAGAAAATACTATGCACAAAAAATTGGGTATCAAAAGTACCCTCTTGTATTATATTTGATTACAACCATTGTCAACTAGGGAATGAGGTTGAGCTACAAAATGACTGCCATATTGAGCACTAGAACACCAAAAATCAATTGGTCTATGACATCAAAATTTTCAATGCCTTAGAATCTACAAGGCTAATTTAGTTGTTCAACCTTCCATACTTTGGAAAATTTGTGGAAGAAGTTAAATTTATACTCTTGCACGTCCATGAGGGATACCTCTACTTTGCTAGGTGAAGCATGAAGATTAAACATGAGAGAATAAGCAAGGTGTCAGGACTATAATGCTGTAACATGGATGTGGAGTTTGACTTGGAAGACTCAAAAGAAATAGGGAAAATAATATCAATGATCATGTACTAAAGTTAGGGACATGCCATGCACATAAAAAACTTATAAGATCCTGCCCTTCTGGGTAATCATGTACATCATCATGACTAAGATCGATAACACTGATCATTGGAAAGAGGTGGATATGGCTTACCTCTAAATCATTCCCTAGGTGATTGAGGGCCTAAAATACATTTGGGTAATGTATTTTGTCCACAAGATCAAAGAAGATGCCAAGAAGACCCATCTAATATTAGGATATAGGTTTCCATGGGGGGTATTTTTGTTGTTATGGTATTTGATGAGATCAATGTACTAGACTAACCATAAGTGAACTAAAGTTAGCATACCCACCTAAACACAAGTCCCACACTAAGTGATACAAGGTGTTCACATGCCCTAGACATATCAACATGAAGATTACATCTGAGAGAATAAGCAAGGTGTCAAGACTATAATGCTCTAACATGGATGTGGAGTTTGACTTGGAAGACTCAAAGGAAATAGGGAAAATAATATCAATGCTCATGTACTAAAGTTAGGGACATGCCATGCACATAAAAAACTTATAAGATCTTGCCCTTCTGGGTACTCATGTGCATCATCATGACTAAGATTGACAATACTGATCATTGGAAAGAGGTGGATATGGCTTACCTCTAAATCATTCACTAGGTGATTGAGGGCCTAAAATACATTTGGGTATTGTATTTTTTCCACAAGATCAAAGAAGATGCCAAGAAGACCCATTTGATATTAGGCTATAGGTTTCCATGGGGGGTATTTTTGTTGTTATGGTATTTGATGAGATTGATGTACTAGACTAACCATAAGTGAACTAAAGTTAGCATACCCACCTATACAAAAGTCCCACACTAAGTGATACAAGGTGTTCACATGCCCTATACATATCACCCCTACATACAAGAATAAGATGAAGTCATGGTATGATGGTATGAAGGAGGCCTTTAGGAATGAATGATGCATTCATAAAGACTTGCCCATCCAGGTTGGTGAGGAAGCCCAACTTACCATAAAGTAACATTTCTATTTGACATGAATCAAGATGGTCCCTTTTAGAGAAATTTCAGCTTGGTTGAAGCTGACTTATGCCTTTATGATGTGGTACTTCATCAATTGGGTAAATCACATTTTTGATGCACAATATCTCATCCTAAAAGTAGATCAAAATGACTTGGAGATTTATACTCTCTGGAAGATGTATGTCTATCCTAGTAAGAAGGCCTATAGAGAGAAGTAAGAGACTGATTAGACCGACATCAAGGTCAAGTAGACCATGGTCAAATAATAGGTACACAATTTATTTTACATGTTGCAGCCTAAGAAAAAATCTTCAAAAGGCAAAGAACATATAAGGGAAAAACTTCCACTTGTACCACATCTTGTGAGGAAGAAGTAGGCTAGTAATGATGCCAACATAAGTTCATGATCATATCTTCCAAAATAATAGAGGAATTCCCAAGAACTACCATAAAACGCTTCATCTCTATGGGCTTTTCCACCTAGAGCTTCACCCCCATAGGCTTCTCCACCTAAGGCTTCACCTCCATGAGCTTCTCCACCTATGAATTCACCTCCAAAAACTTTCCACCAAGGTCATCACCACAAAGGGTTTCCCTATCATGGGTTGTCACAAAGCACACTAGAGAAAGAAATTAAGGGGTCAACACCACTGCCCCTAAAAAACTAGTGAAAGAAGAACCTGAAGACCATAAAGAAGAAATGGAGGAATCCAACTCTAAAAATACACCCTATCTGGCACAAGAGGAGGAGACAACCTTTGATGATGTGTAGTTAGACATTAGGGGTCCATTTGGAAAAGAAGGGGATGTTCTGATACTCAACAAATAAGTGAAATGGGTATCAGTAGCACTTATTTAGCTATAGATATGGAGGTTAAAATTCTTAAGTGCAACCCCAATAAAGGAAAAGAGCCTACCATTTTTGAAGTACAAACACTTTTGATTGATGCATCCACCAACTTATATGCTCATTATCAGATAAACATCTCTAATATGATGCTCTATTTATGACTGCATTTCCTTCCTTAGGATGCAACCATTGATACAAGGCAACAAATGTCCTTCTTTTGGACATGTATAATGAAGAGCACCATTTTGAGACCCTCTAGATAGCCTCATGTTAGATTCTCAAGAACTAGTGCTACCAACTCTAATTTTGGTTGATCCTCATAAGATCTCTCTTCTGCAAGCTAGCACCACTTTTTTGAAAAAAGCTTTTAAGGTCACGTGCCAAATATACCAAATTTTGATGCACATAATACAGAGAAGAAACATGGTCAAGTTGTGGAAAATTATGAGAAAGAAGTTGTCACTTAAAAGGCACTTGAATAAGAAGTGTCTGCACTAAATCAACAAATAAAGGAAACCACATAAGCCAAAGTAAAATCTTTAAATTTATGTAAATCTATTTTAGGCCAAGAACTGACATTGACAGATGGAGTGCCTTTGGATGGAGAAGCTATAGATAAATTGGAGACCCTACTAAATCTCATGTTGAAATGCTACAAGGAATATCTCTTACTAATAAATGAAGCATTTTGGGAGGTTGAGTAGTTTATTGAGGTTGTGGAAGTTTGTAAGCATGCCCTCAAAAGAGTTGGGTAAGTGATCCCCATCTTGGATGAGATTTTTGAAAAAATAGCACTTCCTAGTAAAATTTTGGAGGCTTAGCTCAATGCAGAAGAGTCTCAATGGTAGTAATTGGTAGATGCTACCCTTCTAATAAAAGATCACACTGAGCATGCAAATACATTTAAATATGTCAAATCTATATATGAAATAATAAATGTGCATCATAAATAACTTAGTGCCAGTGTATATCTCTTCGAGAATAGGTTGTCATTGAGGTTGGTACACTTAAAGAGGTTCAAAAGGATGATAACACATCCCTCAACCAATTGGTTAATAAGGCCAATGAATGTCCTAACCAAGTTGAGGAGATGAAGGATTTAAAGGTGGCCATAGAAGAAATAACATCCAAGTTACTTGACATTTTATCACATTGGGACAGTGTCAAGAAGTAGATTGAACAAACTGGGTCTGAGTTTTTGACTGAGGCTAAAATCAAGACTTAGTCTAGGATAGACCGAGAGCATAGTATGGGGTGATGTTGGACCCCAAATTTTGACTAAGTGTTTTGAATTTTCAGCATGAAACCAACATGATGCAAGATGATCATGACATAGGAAGACCATGGTGTAGAATAAGCATGGCATAGGAAGACTGTTGAATAGAACCAATTAGGTGTGAGAGGACAAGGGCATGGAAGTTTTCAGTATGAGAAAACCCAGTCAAAGATGGAACGCAAATATGAAGAACCTGAGAGCATAGGACTTAAAATAATAAAAAAATACTTTGGGAATGCATGGGAAGTGGGAGATGGTTGAGGATCAATTCTCAAGGACCATCTAGACTTTAACCATCATGGGTTTCACACTAGCCCATGAAGATGAGCACATTTAACAATAAGGATCTAGGATCAAATAAGAATATAGGGGACGTGAAGACCCAAGTCCTTAAGAGAGAATAATTGAAAGACTACCATGAATCTTAGTCTACTAAGAGATCATTGGCCAATTTCCATTTGTCATTATTATGTAACTACTTGGTCAGGGAAAAAAGTATAAATACCCTTGTGTAGAATCATGTAAGGTGACTGATAGTGGATAGAATACTGTGACTATATAATATACTTGTAAATATTACAATTAGTTTAGGTGTTGAGTATTTTTTTTAATTGATATTTGAGTATGAACAGTGGGTTGAATTGACTAATTCTATTTCTTGTCTCTCATAATGGGATGTATAGAACATGCATTATACAAGTTTGTGTAGACAATACTTTGAACTTCATGGCATTTGTTTTTGTTTTCTTGGTTATTGTGATTAATGAGTCAAGGTTTACAATAGTGTATTAATTTTTATATGTATTTTCTAATCAGATATATGAATAAAATCAAGTATATGACAAGTGTGTTACTGAGCAACATAGTCCATGGGACCCATCCTCTTGCCGCGTGCTTTAGGTGAGTATGTAAGACCTTAGTATTATATGAAAGGCCAACGTGCAAGATTGTTGGAACTACACTGTAACACCTAAATAAAACATGACTAAGAGTATAAAATCCCAACAAATTATCTTATGAACTCATATAAACAATGGTCATAGGTATCTACCCACTATGAACTTAGTGCAATAAATTCATGATACTGCCAAGGAGCATACATAGGTACAATATATATCACTATAGGATCTGTAATGCTCTACATATGTTTAATAAGAGTGTGTAGTCATGAAGAGACAATACAAGTATTAGGGTATCATGGAACCTGATCCAAAACCCGAAAGCTTTGGTTGGAAAATAATTCAAAAATAAGAACAACACAATTCAAATAATGCTATCTCTGAAAAGAGATGTTTTATTTATCAAAATTGCAGACCCAAACATATGCTTATCTCTGAGAAGAGATGTTTGATTTCCATTTTGGGTTACATCTTCATTTATACATGTTTTGAAGGTGTGGGGAGGATGTGGAAGATCACCAATCTTGAGGGAGATGAATTAGTTCAACTTCCATGATTTACAACAATACAAAATTCGTGGAATTACTATTTTTAAAAACTTACTATTTTTAGACTACAATACTAAAATTAAAATTTGGGACACTTCCGTTGGGTTTTAGGGGGTCAAAATTCATTTATAATAGCTCCATACCATTTCACGACATTCCCCTCATTATTAGCTTTCCAACGGTTCAAACGGTGAGTCAATTGGAGCTACGGTGCAAAAATTATGGCTCCTGAAAGTTTCATCATCAATTGGGGTAGACCCATCACCCGAATTGCCATCTGAATTGTTGTCCAGATCAGAACCCATCATGGAATTATTTGTGGTTTATTTGAAGTAGAAATAATAGGAACATGTTTAGGTGCTCTAGATATCTGAATGTGGTGTACAGTAGATAAGGACTATGTGGAATCCATTATGTGTCTCTAATGTAAGGGTATTTCAATCACTAGCCACCTAAGAAATGGGATTTCATGTTGCTTACCCTTTTATAGAGTATTAAACTTGGTAGGTTTTATAATTAATTACCTTGGTATAAACGTCTCTTGTTCAAATAGATATTCATATAGAATATTTAAAACTATAATTATGATGTTGGCATGAATGTATTTAACACACCCATGCATCGTAGAAGGGACTACACGTAGTATATGTATCCAAGGTTATACTAATAACATATCAAAAACACTAGTGTAAGGGATAATATAAAAGGTAGTAACTATAGACACCCCATTTTGACCACAACTAACTTTCAATCAGATTTCAGACTGATTTCTACCAAACATTACAATTTAAGCCTATAAATCATGGAATGTCCTAATTTCATCTATGAATCATTCATCAATGCTCAAAATCATGTTGAGGCATCCCTATTTGGGATACTAACCTATAAATAATAATAACCTCTCACAGATTCATCCTCACTCACCTTGTGACCTAAAAAATTGGTAGTTTGGTGTATGGACCCATTAAGTGGGGCACTTGAACAAATCTTAAAAGAGCTAAAATATTAATAAAAATGAATCATCTAATTAAAAAAAATTAAATGCTTAGCTAAATTATCTATTTGTCATTAATAAATATCTAAAAATGGAAATTCAAAAATTTAAAATATCAATCCTTTTTATCATTGCCTCTATGAGTTATCAAATTCTTCCAAAATATCTCAAAATATCTAATTTGAGAGCCATGCTTATTAATTGAAAATCATAATTACATAAATTTTTTTAACTCAATTGGAATTAGCCTCAACTCATGTAGGGTTAGTTTGAATTCATTTCATTTTTAAACTCAACCTTAACTCATCTTGGGTGAGAGTTAACTTTGGAGGCTATAAATACAAGGCCATACCTATTGATCTCCAAGAGTTGATAGTATAGTGTTATTATGCAGGATTTCCCCCATAAGACCTTTTCAAGTAGTGTTACCATGCCAAATTCATAAGCCAACCATCCAAGACAAGGTGACAAGGAGAGAAGGATCAAATGGAGCTTCATTGATAAAGACTTCTTGATGCACAAAATCAAGCAAACCACTTTAACAAGCCATTTGGAGCTACAAAGGAGCTAAAAGAATGATTTATTTTGTATTCTAGTTGTGTTTTCATTTGTATGTTTGTTACCTATGACCCCCCCCTACTATTTAGGTTTGAGGTGTTAAGTGTTTAGTGTGTTATTTGATTTTGTTTTATTGGATTAACACTAGACTAACCTCCCATTACGCATTCCTTATTCACATGATGGCATGCCTGGTGGGACACGTACCCCACAAAGTTGTTCCCAAGGCATTTTAGGATATCCTCCTAATAATTTTCATATTGAAATCCAAACTTGCTAACCAAAAATATCAAAATTGAAGGCTCATGGACTTTCTATATGAAATCATGATTTTACTCTGTATAGTCATGTTTTTACTTTATAGAATCATAATATTACACAATATCACAACTTTATAGTCATGATATTTCCTTGACTATTGCGATATTGAAATAACTATCATGATTTTGATTTAGATTGTCATGGTTTTATACTAACTATTCTATTTTGTAGGAAGAATTGTGATATTACACAATATCATAACTTTGTAGTCATGGTATTGCTTTAACTTTTGTGATATTGCACTAACTATTACAATATTATCTAACTATCATGAGTTTCCCACTAATTGTTTTGTGTTGTAGGGAGAGTTATGATATTACATCAAGATTTATGGTATTGTATTTATTTCGATGATATTACTATAATAGTTATGATTTTGTGCTAACCCTCTATTTTGTAGGTAGTTGCAATTTTGTGTTAATAGTTACAATTTTGTGCTAAAAGTTGTAGTTTTGTAGGTGAATTCATAGTATTGATATGTGTTCCTATGGTTTTGCACTATGTGTAAATTTTTTGAAATCTAAGAGCTAAATTGCAAAAACCATTTTCCCACTTACACTTTGATTCTAATCATAAGGAACCCCTAACATTTTTTGCAAGACTCAAAGTCCAAGAAAACACAATTTTAAACACTCAAATTTTTAAAACTCACATTTAAATTTGGTGTTTTAAAATCTTTTACTTGAGTTATTATTTATTTTATCTGAAGTTTTCAATGCAATGTGAAGGGGCTAAACTTCATGACATATTTCATTTGGTGATAAAAAAAATGAACTCACATTTTAGTTAAATACTAATAAGAGTTTTCATTTTTATGTTTGTTATTGAGTGTTTGTTTTGAAAAACAAGTGTCACATGCATGTTCTCTCCCTATTCCCTTTAGGGAACTTGGGTGATAAAAAATGCTCACTCTTTACATTTGTTACTTTTGTACAAAAGTGTGGAAGGAAAGTAGCTAAGGCTCTACCCAAAATCCAAGTGATTTGGGTGACCCCAAAATGACCCTAAAGTCCTTCCATTTTCTATTTCATGCACCTTGGCTTGTGGGTGGGAGTTCATTGCCTCCCCATAGGTTCTCTAGAAAAGTGTTGACCCGAGAATTCATCTCCTGACATCACTTCAACCCCACTCCATTATAGGGGTATAGAAATTGAGGTTGACTTAATGGGATGCTTGTTTGAGTGGTTAAGCAAGCTTCATTAGTAAGAGACTACCCTAGAATGTATGTTTAGCTTAGACATCACACTACACTAAGTAATTGATGGATGTAGTGGTTATGAAAAGGATAATACCTTTTCACAACAAGCTGGTTAATATGGATCCAAATGACATATTATTTCCTAGTGTTAACCAAACATATGGGACCATTTATAAATGAATGAAAATTGATAATTTAGACAACCCCACCTATTGTAAACATACTATTAATGTAGGGTGAGTAACTCAAAGTTCTAGATCACCATACAAACTATTGAGATAAGAGGGGGCCTAAACACCATACTTTTGATGTGCATTTTAATTTTTAGATTAACAATTTATATCTCTCTCAAGAGAAAATATATAGACAAAATTTGACAGTACAAAGCTACCTTGTCAGTTTTTAGGATTTAAGATGTTACACTTAGGTGGTTTTATCATTTATCCTTTTTACTCACATTGTCTTAAGTCAAAATTGTTTGTTTATCATACTATGTCCAAAATGAGTCATGTTTGCACATCATTACTTTATTTGAAGAGGCATTATGCCATCTATTTGACATCTCATATTTTCCTTAGTCATCTATCAAAATTTTGTGTGTGTCACTTGTTTGAAAGAGGCATCATTACACTACCCATTTCATTCCAAGTCTTGTGCCTTAAATTTTTTGAAACAAACCATTTGTCATATCTTTATAGCATGATATAAATGTTAAAATACTTGTATTGTTTCAAAGACTTTTTCCTTATGTTGAATCACAATCTTGAAGCCACATATGTATTTTTGGTCTATGTTTAGTCTTGTTATGTCATCTATCTTGGTTTAAGCTTATTGTCCATTTTAAAGTTAAGTATTATAAATCAAGTTTGAAATTAGCCTTGACAAGTTAAGATTCAAACATTGATTGGTTTATGCCTATGCCTCACTTAATTTTGGCTTAGAATATTTACCTTTCACTTTTGGGTTGTGTAACTTAGACTAATTCCTTGCTTGACTTAAAGACTATTTTTGTGCCTAGAGTTTGTGAAGTGGTCTATCTTCCATGTGCCTAAAGTCCAATATATTTTACAAATGATCAATTATGTGTGTAAATTTGAATGCCTAGTTTTAGTTAAAGTGTTTAAACATTGTTAGAATAAATCTCTTGCCTTTTAGACCTAGTTTTTGTTTAAAGTCTAGCTTTTGTTCCTTGTTCCCAAAAGACCTAGCAAATTCCAGTTTGTTTTTATACCTAGTTTTGTTTAAAGTCTAGATTTTGTGCCTTGTTTTGAAAAGATATCGTAAATTCTTGTTTATTTTTAGACCTAGTTTTATTTAAAGTCTAGCTTTTGTGCCTTATTTCCAAAAGACCTAGCAAATTACCTTTTTTTTTTTTCAAATCTAGATCTTGTGTCATGTTTCTAAGAGTCCTAGCATATTACCTCTTTGTTTTAGACCTATTCATTTTGAGCCTATCTTTATGCCTCCTTCCTAAAGACTTAGAAACTTTGTTTGTTTAGATTATAATTATTTGAAACACTTTTTACCTAAGTTTGGCATTTGGCTTTATCCATTCATTTAGCCATTTGTGTAAGACCCTTAACATTTGAAATTTGATGTTAGACCATTTTTAGACCAAGTTTATCATCGACTATTTTGGATAAATAGATCCATCCTTAAACCAAGTTAGACCAAGTTCATACCATTTAACTTTTAGACCTTATTTTAAAGAGTTTTTATAACCCCAAACCTTCTTCATAAAACATTAGTCATTGAGTTGGATATGTCTCATTACACTCGTAGTGGAGCCATATACAATCCAGGTTATAATAATGTGGTCATGAATGATGAATTTGTTCAAGACCCCTATGATGCTAATGTAGTTTGTGAGATGGATCTTTATCCTCCTTACACTACTCAATCTAGGGAACAAAGCCAAGATCCTTTAGCCCATTATTTGGTTAACACACCTCCCTATTTAGAGCAAGACTAAGAGAAAACTATGCAATACCTTACTAGCATACCATCGATTGTAGAACAAGTTCAATAATAATTGTATTGCATTCCTATGACATCAACATATGATCTTTATTTGTTTGATCATCACTTACTTGAAAATAAGGATGAGGTTTTAATTAGAGTTGTAGAAGTAAGGGCCAAGTTTCCAATAGACATCCCCATGAAAATTTGCCTAATCTAGTTAGAGTGCCTTTAAACATGCCTTTATAATTACACACATTGTTTAATCAACAATGTATGTATATTAGTCAAAGACAAATGTTGAACATATAACAAACATCTAGTTTAATACTGGTGTTTGAAAAAAAAAGAGGTATCACTATCCAACAAGTACCAATTAGGCAACAATTGCATTTTATTTAACATGTGCCACATATCCAAAGATAGGGCCTTGGTCCACAATAAGTTCCCCTTATTCAGCTAGGTTTGACTAGTCGACAACAAGTCCTTACTCAACTTTAATAGGTGTAGTACTTGACCCAAAGCCATATCCTTCCATTGTATCCATAATTACCTCAAAACCAAGGCTATATACCAAATCCAAACTATAATATATCATAACAACACATGTAATTTCAGAAATCACATCCCAATCTATGGATGCATATTCTTGATTAGTTCACTCATCAAACTAACTTTCCATAATAAACCATTACTCTATTATACCTAGGTTAAGGTAATCCACCTTTGACCAACTAACTAATGCCTTGGCCAAATATTCTATCTAGTTTATTGGCCTAATAACTACAACAAATGAAGGATGCAATTACCACCATTTAATTAGGGAAACAAACCAAGAAATTCAAGCTAGATGATGCGTGTTCATACCCATTCAACATGGAGTATCTACATATACCATTTCCTCCAAGATATGAACTACCAAAATTTGATAAATACAAGGGTAAAGGAGACCCTAAGGCCTATTTGAAATAATTATTTGTTTCTTACTAGCTCATGGATTACAATGACATTTACCTCCTTTTATTTTCTCAAAGTCTAGCAGGATAGGATTTGGAGTGGTTCCTCAAATTGCTAAGGAATTTCATATCTAATTTTGATGACCTCTTAGACAAATTTATGCAACATTTATCCTATAATATTGAGAATGATATTTCATTGGTAGATTTGACTCAGGCCAAACAAAAATCTAGTGAAATCTTTGTAATATATCTATAATGATGGAGATCACTGACTAGTCACTTCACCCATAACTTACTAGATAACTAATTGGTCATTATGTTTACTATAAATTTACATAATGAGATATCCTATCATCTCAAACTTTAGTGTGTGCATACTTTCAAAAAAATCATTGAAAAAAGTTTACGAATTTAAAAGGACCTTATTAACAAAGGGATTATCTAATTAACCTCTTCAAACCAAAATTAGAACCAAAAACAAGGAGCATGCCAAATTTAGAAATGTAACCAAGTCCAAGTGCAAGCATCAGCACCAACCTAGGCTAGTAGCTATGAGAAATCCAAGCAATACAATCATAATAAGAATGTTTTTGGAAATGGAATAATTGAGTCACATCATATCCAAATGGTGCAAACATTGTCTACTCAACCCATGCTAAAAATGTAACTTACTCCTCACTAACAACCTATTCAATAAATAAAACCTTCATAGAAACCTAGACCAACTCCATAAATGGAACAACCACCACCTTTGAAAAATACTCTTCTATGAAGGAAACCCACTCCTCAAGTATTCTGTGACCTTGGAGAACCTATCAAAGTAGTGTTTTGCAAGCTAGCCATAACTAATATGATTAGTTGGCCAATTCTAAATCACTATCCTAAGGGTATTCCATATCTAAACTAGTATAGATAAAATGATTTATGTGAATACCATCATGTTCATGGACATAATCTATGCTATTATGTGCAGATCAAACACCCCATCAAAAATATGCTGGAAAATGGGGAGATTATAGTGGATAATAGAGCATCCACATCCAATTAGAACCTGGGTATCTACCAAAACCATTTTCCACAACATAAAAATTAACAATCAATAACAACAAAAAAGGCTAGAATAATGAAAATAATAGTAATATCAATAGAAACAACAAAAATGTCAACTGAATGGGAGGAACCAAGGCCAAAATGATCCCAATAACCAACGTACTTACCACATAGTTGCACATGACTACACCAAAGTTGTAAGTCATATTATGGGAGGTTGTATTTTAACCATCAACATTAATCTTAGACTAAGTACTAACAAAATAGGACCATTGCCAAATAATTCTAATCAACTCACCTATGCCACTAATCCTCCCATGACCTAGGACCACAAACAAGTGAAACAACAAATAGGGATTACTATTTTGGGACCTTATACCAATAAATCATCATTGCCCCATGACCACAACCAAATACATCTACAATCAAGACATATCCTATTTGATCCCTCTCCATCATCATGTTTTATCAATAATAGCCCTGTATCCAATCCCATTTATAAAATCATAACTTGGTGGTCAAATATTTTCTGACTCACAACCTCCTACCAATGAACCAATCCAACCTATTGTGCTGGATAAGAACAAGATTTATACCACTCTTCAGGAAAAGACATATGATATTGTGAAAAAACTAAAAAATATACCTACACAAATATCCATTCTAGATTTTTTGTGTATGTTTACTATCCACAAAAAACATACTAATAAAACTCCTAAGCCACTCCCAATTTCATAACAACATAACCTCAGATAAATTCCAAGCTTTGGTTGGACATCTAGTCCTAGGCCAATAATTAACCTTCAACCAAAGTGATATGTCATCCCTTGGCATTATCCATAACAATCCCTTGTACATTAAAGTTGTCATCATGTGGCACAAAGTCAAATGTGTCCTCATAGACAATGGATTGGGTTTGAATCTTATGCCTCTGAAGCTCATCAAACATCTCAAATATATAATAACTGATCTATAGTAAAAAATGACCACTATCAAGGCCTATGCTAATGAAGAGCAAGAATCACAAGGCACCATAAGCTTATCAGTTATCATTGGGCCCTTGACCCATGATACACTATGCCATGTGCTAGACCTAAACCTATCTTACAATCTTCTCTTGGGTAGACCTTGGATATATGAAATTTATGTAATTCCTTTGACATTGCATCAGTGTCTCAAGTTCTCACACTTAGGCATGGAGGTCACTATTAATGGAGATTTGTAGCTTTATGAACATTACAAATATTTAGAGGTGGAGTATGAAAGTTATAAATACCACTTTAGCCTAGATCCAATTCCCAAAAAGGATAAATACAAAGAAATACTTGTCAAATTTTTGAAGGGCAATTGTATAAATCCAGATAGCCTTGAATCATCTTCACATATGCCTCATCTAGAATTGTCCAATTATTTTATCATCTCGACCAATGGCCTAAGAGAGTATTTGATTCACGACACATTCCATATTTTCAAGCTTCCATAGAACCCAAAGTCTTATGGAAGACCTAAAGCTAGGCCACCTTGCATGGGATGGAAAAAAAATGGAAAGGGAAACCTTCATAGTCTAGTTGTCATTTTCACATCAACCACTGGCCAAGAAGAGGACCCACTTACCAATGATGAATCCTAGTTATATAATGACAAGTTGGTTGATTGCTATAAAAATGATAGATATCCCATTCCTAATAGGATCATGGAGAACCAAGCCTATGAAGGAAGAGGCCTTAGGTTAAATCAACAAGGAACTTTGGAACCAATTTTTATAACTCGATACAAAGGAACTTATGGTTTCAGATTTATACTACTTGGGGGTGACCCCACATATCTTATTCATGTTCTAATGCTAATTTATAGTGATGATGAGGTCGATAGTGAAGTAGAGTCTGATCACAACATTATGAAGATCTCACCAATACCAACCTATTTGACTCATAAACCATTTATACCATTACCCTAATTATCTGACATAACCTACTTTCTCTTTATCACACTCAAATTATATCTTGGGACTAAAAAAATACACATTTCATGTATACAAGTTTGATAATGATGAGGCTGTAACATCTTTACAACCCTTATGAGGGAATTTTTTAACATCTTTACTTGGGCTTATTAAAAAATGCCAAGTTTAGACCCTACCTTGCTTATACTCATTATGTTGTACATCCTAATACCAAACCCATGAATCAAAAATTGTGAAATATGTATCCTCTTATAATTGTATTAGTAAATAAAGATTTGGAAAAACTCTTAGAAGTGAGATGGATCCAACTAATCGACTACTCAGAGTGGATCTTGAATGTTGTGCCTGTAAGTAAGAAGCTAAAAAAAATTAGAATTTGCACTAATTTTAGAGATATAAATAAGGCCTAACATAAGGATGACTTTCCTCTACCAAATATAGACATGATAGTTGAATCCATAATAGGGTACAAAATGCTTGCACATATGGATGGATTTTTTAGGGTACAACCAAATCAGGATTGCACCAGATGACCAACACAAGACAACATTCACCACTCCATGAGGAAAGTTTGGTTATCAATTTATGTCGTTTAATCTCAACACACTAGGGACACACACCAAAGAGCCATACATGACCATCATATTTCATGATATGATACATGATATTATTGAAGACTATGTCGATGACATATTGGGTAAATCTAGGACCCATACCAATCATCTAACTGCACTATAAAGAATATTTAAGAGGATTCATGATTATATGGTTATATTTAATCCTAAGAAGTGCATCTTTGGTGTCACTTTAGGTAAATTATTAGGCTTCATCATCTCTTCTTGAGGCATTAAAGTTGATCCTACCAAATTTCAAGCCATTACCAATATGTTGCCACCTTCCAATTTGAAGTAGCTCTATAGTTTATAGGGTAAGATTCAATCTATCAAATGATTCATTTCATTATTAGCCAACAAATTCCATCCATTTACATACTTCTAAATAAGGGTGTCACATTTCATTGGGATGATGAATGCCAAAAAGCCTTCTAACACCTAAAGGAATATCTTTCCCATCCACTTATTTTGTTACCACCAATGCTAGGTAAGCCATTTATACTATACCTATCTACCATGAACAAAGCCTTGAGGGAACTTATAGCTCAACATGATAACAATGGAAAAGAGCATGCCATGTACTATCTAAGCCATACACTAGTCGTATATGAACATAACTATATGCCAATAGAAAAGGCCTATTTAGCTATGGTTTTTATAGCCCAGAAGCTATGGCATTACATGATTAATAAACAAGACCATAGTTATTTCCAAAGTAGATTCGCTCAAGGATATACTATCCAAGACAAATTTACAAGGTTGCATGGATAAATGGATCATGATTCTGAGTGAGTTTGAAATAGAATATGCCAATTAGAAGGCTATAAAGGGATATGCACTTGCAGATTAGCTTATTGAATTTCCCTTTATAGATATTAAACCACTCACTTTTCAATCCCTAAATGAGTACATTATGACCATCATTGAAACACCTCCTGAGGACAAACACTAGAAGTTATATTTTGATGGATCATTCACATCACATGGATCAAGGGCAAGCCTATTATTTATTACACCACAAGGGGATCTTATGTACTAACAACATTAATGAATATGAAACACTTGTTATAGGGCTTTGTCAAGTAATACAATGGAATAATCAACATCTCATAGTTTATGGTGATTCTCAGTTAATCATCAATCAAGTTACAAACCACTTTTAGACCAAATATGACAAGCTAGTGCCATATAAGGCCATGGTCAAGACTCTCAAATAAAAGATTAATGATATATAATTAAAACACATATATTGGGCTAATAACAAGATACCATTGGATCTTTGATACACCACACTGATAAGGCAAAAGAATATCAATTCCTCATTGAAAATATTCTAGTGCCTACTCATGAACCTTCAACCATCACTATGATCTATGATATTATTGGTCCCATCTCTATATGGTACTTAGAATGTTTTAAATACCTTAATGACCATATCATACTACCAGACTTATCATGTAAACAACAAAAATCCTTTACACACCAAGCCTCATGATATACCTTACTTGACACAATCCTTTACCACCATAGTTTTGATGGAACTCTGCTTCATTTTTAAAATTTGATAGAAATAACATTAACATTATAGGATGTTCATGAAAGAGTATGTGGAGCCCATACCAATAGGGTCCTCCTAGCCAAAAAGTTCCTATGTACATGTTACTATGGCCAGCTATGGATGTATATGCAACTGCTTATGTAAAATGATGAGATAAATGTCAAAGGTATGCCAATTTATTTCATGCCCCAAATAAAACACTAAAACTAATGCTTACAATAGGGGGGCTCGATCTCATTGTTAAAATTAACCTTACCTCATTTGATGGCCATAAACACATCCTTGTCATCACCAAATATTTCATTAAGTGGGTTAAAGCTATACCCTTCACTTGCATGATTGGAAAATAGATTTCCAAGTTCATCTTCAATCATCTCATCTACCACTATGGTATCCCATCCAACATTATATCTAATAATGGTAGATAATTTAAAAACAAATATGTCAAAACACTTTGTGCCAAGTATAATATCACCCAACATTTTTCTACCACATATTACCCAGAAGGTAATGATTAAGCAAAGGCATCGAATAAAACCATTATCAATATCCTTAAAAATATTGTTAATGATGCTGGCTACGATTGACACCTTAAAATATTCCAAACCCTATGGGCATACCATAATAATCACCGTACTCTAACAAGAGCCACTCCATATTCCCTATTTTATGGCAGAGGCCATTCTTCCTATCGAGGTTGAGTTACCTTCTTTATGTATCTCACTGAAATATGTTCTGGATGATAAAGATTACAGAGTAGCTTTCTTACAAGATATAGAGTTACTAGATGAAAAATGCATGGCCATTGTCAAAAACCTTCAAGCATACCAAAATAGACTCCATGGCCACTATAACTGGTAGGTCAAACATAGAGAGTTCAAGCTTCGTGATCTTTTTCAAACCTAATTAGATAGAGAAGAAGAAGAAAGGAAAATTCAAACCTAATTGGATGGGCCCATACATCATTATTTTAAATTATGGATTTGGAGCATACAGGCTCATTACAGTAGATGGAAATGAACTTGATGAACTAATGAACATCATACACCTCAAGCATTACTTCACTTGAAAGACCTAAAGTATTGCTTATGAGGTATGTTTACATTGTACTGTAATATTGTCACCTTCTTTGTACCATACCATATATTATTCTACCATACCTTTCCTATCGATCAAAGTTATTTTTACTAAAGTTATTTGTACCCTCCCTCCTAATCCTTTGACCTTGGCTCCATTTCATTGGTTCTTTGACCACCTTTAACAAGAGAATTCAGATCAAGTTTCAACAGTTGATTCAATATTTTAAGAACATAGGTAGTAGCTTAGACTAGTATAACAATGGTTTGGCAGTTTCATCCTTCATTTGTTACTTCTTTTCATTATGAGTGTTCCTGATTCTAATCACCTTTAGGCAAATTAGTGTTCTATTCCATGCTACTAATTATAACTACCTTTGGGGAAATTAGTATCATTAGCCTATGTTTTTTTCTACTTATAATTTCCTATAGGTAAATTAGGAGCAACACCTTTATCATTCATTATTGATTCACCTTACCATTCCTATTTCCATACTATGTCATTTACCTTACTTTATGAGCTTGATGCTACCTAGTTGGATCCCTCCACTATAAGATAGAACTACACTGACTTGAGGTCCCATCTTGGAACTATGTAGGCAGTGCTCGATTCATGAAGTTAGCTCAATCACCCCTTTGCCACATTCTCACCATTTTGTGATAAATTTAAATTTGAATGCTCTCACCATTTTTTGAGTTGGACCGTTTAGTATCTCATAATTCTTGATCAAGTTGAGATGATTAAAAAATTTAAAAAATATTTGTAAAAGACCTAGTAAATCCTAAAAATAAAAAATCATGATAATTGGCTTAAAATATCCACACGAGATATAAAACCATCACAATTTTTAGGTTGGGCCATCTTGTTTATTCAATTTATTTCTAGACCATTTTGGTATGTTTCCTCCCATTTTTGGGAGAACTGCATTGACCTGAGGTCTACACAGACTATGTAAGTATCACTTGGATATATGGGTTATCTCAGGTTAGCTAGACTACACCTTATTTTCTTTTTGACCACTTTTTTGCCATAAAGATCCTGGGAACCCTCATTATTTTACAAGTAACCACTTGTCCTTTAGTTTCCCCATCCTTAATTGGCCTTAGCCTTACACTCTCTTCATTTTGTGAGTTCATATTGTGTGCATTATGTATTCAAATTTGATACATTAATAACCACTTAGTTTCATTTGACACTCATCATTTTGCGAGACCATTCTCATATTCTTCTATAACACAATCATGCCATTCTTGATCATCAATTTTATTCTATCCCATATCCTAAGAGAACTACATTTGGCCCAAATTTCATGTTGGATCTTGCATCCATGGAACTATATAGGCAACGTCCACTTTCCTAGTATATTTGGAGTCAGCTCAGCTACCCCTTCCTTTTCTTCTATTCTCCCAATTGCATTTGTTTATTTCATTATCTCCTATAGCCTAAGGGGAATGTTTGTCATCTTGTGTGTCCTTATTTCCCTATAACCTAGGGGCAACCTTGTGTCATTTTTTTTGTATTTTATTTTCACTAACACTTTGATTAAACACTGTGTTTGTTTCATATTGTTTTTATTTTGTTCACTTTTTATTTCTTGGTGTTTTATTGTGTTTTTTTTTAATTGGTGTTTTATCTTTCTGTTTGTTTATTTATTTTCTTGTTTGTTTGCTTTTATTTTTGTGTTTTGACTTAGTATATCTGCATTCATTAGGTAATTCATTACACATTATACTTATGTTTATCCATATTCATACGTCAACATTATCATCATGGTTTTTATCATTGGTGCATTATTTTTAATTATTTATTGGATCATGTGTTAGTCCTTATGCATATTAAAACTAAATTATCATGGTGTTTTATATAATTATGTATACCATCATGTGATATATCAAAAATAAGGTTAGAAAATCTTATCAAAAATGATGCTATGGTATTACTCCTTAGTCACCTAAAAAATTCACAATCTATCCAACTCATTTTCCAAAAATAGAGTAATTAAATCTTGAAATAATTTTAATCCTTACTAGTTAGGATGTTCATATGCATACTCATAGGTTTCCCAAATTAATCTATCTACTCTGTATCAACTTAATCTTACTCCATGAGTATGGATTCATTAAGTAATCCCCCTTTATCTAGTTTACCATATTATCCCAGCTACAGTGCCAATGATTCTAACCACCTTTGGGCAAATCATTGTGTTTCAACTTATCTAGATGATAATGATTATAACCACCTTTGAGAAAATAATTGTTTTCATTTTACTAATGATTATAACTACCTTTAGACAAATCATTATCTCTATCTACCCAATTGGAGCATGTTTTCATTTTGCTAATGATTATAACCACCTTTGGGTAAATCATTATCTCTATCCATCTACTTAGGGCATGTTTTCATTATGATAATTATTATAACCACCTTTGGGCTTATAATTATCTCTATTTTCCTAACTAGGATGTTTTTTCATTTTATGAATGATTATAACCACTTTTGTGTAAATCATTATCTTTTTACTTCATTATGCTAATGATTATAACTAACCTTGGGCAAATCATCCTTTTTATCTACCCAACTAGAGCATATCTCTATGCCATTGATTATAACTTCCTTTGGGTAAAAAAATGTTTTTGACTTCCTTTCCCCTGTTGTTTTGATCATTTTCCTTCTTTCAAGGGATCGATTGCTGACCCAATTTGCTAACTGCTCCCTTGATGGGGCATCCAAGGCTTATCCATCACCTGTTGGGGTATTAGGCATACATAAACTTTTCATTATTTGATAATATGTTACTATGCCTATAACTTATAATTCCTTCCCAAACAAAGGAAAATTGTAGACACCTCATCCAACCACAATTGGCTTCTAACCAGACTTCATACAAATTTCTACCAAACATTACAAATTAAGCCTAAAAATCATAGAACATCCCAATTTCATCTATGCATCATTAATAAATGCTCAAAATTATGTTGAGACATCCCTATTTGGGATACTATCCCATACACAACAATAACCTCTCATAGATTCATCCTCAATCACCTTGTGACCTAACAAACTAGCAGTTTGGCCTATGGACCCACTAAGTAGGGCACTTGAACAAATATTAAAAGAGATAAAATGATAATAAAAATGAATCATCTAATTAAAATAGATTAAATTCTTATCTAAATTATCTATTTGCAATTAATGAATATCTAAAAATGGAAATTCCAAAATTGAAAATATCAAGCTTTTTCATCATTGCCTTTATGAGTTATAAAACTCTTTGGAAATATCTCAAAATATCTAATTTGAGAGCCATGCCTATTAATTTAAAATCATAATTACATGACAAAATTTAACTCAACTAAAATTAGCCTCAACTCACCTAGGGCTAGTCTGAATTCATTCTATGTTTAAACTCAACCTTACATCACCTTGGGTGAGAGTTAACTTTGGAGGTTATAAATAGAAGGCCATACCTATTGATATCTAAGATTTGATAGTGTAGTGTTATTATGCAATATTTTCCCTGTAATCCCTTTTCAAGTAGTGTTACCATGCCAAATTCATAAGCCAACCAACCAAGCCAAGGTGCCAAGGAAAGAAGGAACAAATGGAAATTCATTAATAAAGACTTCTTGATGCACAAAACTAAGCAAACCACTTCAATAAACCATTTGGAAATACAAGGGAGGTAAAATAATGAATTCTTTTATGTTCTAGTTATGTTTTTATTTGTATATTTGTTACCTATACTCCCCCTAGTGTCTAGGCTAGAGGTGTTAAGTGTTTAGTGTGTCATTTTGATTTTGTTTTATTGGACTAATACTAGAATAACCTCCCCCTACATATTTATTATTCACAGTAACCACATGTGTTGGAACTACCTATAAAGGTGAGTCAAACTCATAAGAGCCTTTTGTGAGTTTCCATCAAATGCTCAAATTGATTTAGTTGAAAGATGTAAATAATTATGTGTATAACCCAAATATGTAAGTAATGTCATGGTGCAAAAGTTATTACTTGCACCATTATCAATCATAACACTGTGTATAGTCTGGTGATCAAGGTCTACTTAAATTAATAAGGAATGAATATTTGAGTCATCATCCATAATTTTACTATCATCAAAAGTAATAGGTATTTGAACCATAAGAGGTGTATGTTACATATAAATACTGATAACCCCATCTAATGGGTGCCCATAATGTGATGGAGGAGGATGTGCATTTTATTCCATTTGTACTTTTGATTCCCTCTTAGAATGGGCATGTAAAGGATTGTTAATATCTTATATTTGTGGTTATCACTAGGTTGTGAACCTGATTCCTTTGGAGGATCATCAAATATATTTTTTTGGCCATCAATAAGGTCTTGAATCTTATACTTCAAGGTAAAAATTTAGTTTGTAGAATGCCCAGGGCTTTAGTGATAGTCACAATAAGCATTTGAATCATATCCTTTAGGTAGAGGCTGACTTATATTAACCTCTATAAGATGAGGGAGAGATATGATGTGACACTCTATAATTTTCAAAAGTAATGAATCTGAAGACTCAGGTAAGCTGTAAATTATCTCCTTGGTGAATTGGATAAGATAAGATGATTAGGTTGTTGTAACACCACATTAACTATGTTAGTTATTTCCTTTTTAGGCTTTGTTTACTTTACTTTATAACTTACTTTGATAGTAAACTTGGTATTTGATCTAGTTAGTGTGTTTGCTACATAATTAAACTTATTCAATGATATAAGTTTCATTTCGTGATTGCAAATAATACGAAACAAGTCATTGAAAGATTTGAACTTTTTGAAAATAATGGACTCATGTAATGGGGCAAGTAAACTTTGCTTGAAGATTTCTTGAAGCTCTTTATCTGTCATTGGATTGATCATTTTTGCTAACATTGTCTTGTACCTTAAGACATATTCATTGATAGGTTCATTGTTTGATTTTACGATTTGGGAATAGGAAACCTTTTTGGTAATATTGATAGAGAAGTGTGCCAAAAATTGAGCTGTAAAAGGTTTGAATGTATTTACTGACTGGATTGGTAAATCATAGAACCAACTTAAAACATATTCCTTGAGGCTCCTTTGAAATAGTTTAGTCAAAATTTTATCATTGGAGGCACAATTAAGGCATGCCACATAGAAATATTGAAGATGCTATTAAGGATCACCTTCAAAATCATAAAATGCAAGATTAAGTGAAACAAAACTAGTTAGCAAGGGGTGCAAACATATCTCAAGTGAAAGAGGGTTATGCAACACCTCTTGTGAATCAATAACATAAGGTGATTTCGTATAATTTTGTTCAATGCTAGTAACCTTAGCTTGCAATACTTTTATAGTTGGACAAGAGCTTGCACCTCTTGGTCTTTGAGGTTAGAAATTTGAGAAGTTACCAAAGGAGGTGTACCCATAGTTTGAGTAGATGTTGGCATTGAAATTGGTAATTAGGTTGAAGTACTAATATTTCCCATGTAATATGTAACAATAGTAGTTTCAGGGAACAAAGGTGTGAACACATATCTCTTGTCCCCATTAGAAGTATGAAGCGGTGATTTGCCCAAAGGGAGAGTTGTATATGGGAATGGCTTGTAGCTCTAATATCATGATCAATAGATGGACCAATTAGTTCAACTATGATTTTAATTTTTGATTTTCTAATATGGTTCTTAGGATCACAACAATATATTCAAGGTTTTATTGTATACAATTTCAAAACATTTCAAGATCTTGTACTTTATCTTGATCTATTTATTCATGTTCATCATTTTCATTAGTTTTGTCATTTTTGTGATTAAAATTATCTTCTATGATAAATTTTTTGGTATGTGGTTCAGTTTCATGAGTAGCATATTCATTAGATATAATGTTGGTCACTTCATTGGTTTGAGCTATCTTAAGTGTACAATGAGGAAGCTCTAGATGTTTGATAGAAACCCCAGTTAATTTAGGGTTATGCCTAGGTGTCATATAAATAATATAATTTTTTTGAAATAATACAACAATGAAAAATCTCAAAAGGGTAAATACCTTAGGGTAAGCTATGGTTTTCATAAAAATATGGGTTCGCCAATTAATTTACAAACTCAGATAAACAACATTCTAAATTTATAATATTGATATATGCTAAAAATGGAAAGTAAAACTTTTGATTGATATTGTAATAAATTAGAAACAAGAGTATTTTGTACCAAAAACCTACATACAAATTATATAATAGAGTCAATGCATCCATCTAGATCCAACACAAGCTCCATAATGATAAATTTTTAGAATCTGATGACTATTCTGGGATCTTGATCTAGTCTAATTCTAACCTTTTTCAATCTAGATCTACATTCGCATAGTAAACCAACTAAGCACTCTTGTTTCTAATTTATTACAATATCAATCAATAATTTTACTTTCCATTTTTAGCATATCTCAGTATTATAAATTTAGAATATTGTTTATCTGAGTTTGTAAATTAATTGGTCCATTATAGATCTATTTATTACCCTTGTGCTTATTCATTTTTACTTTTCTTTTTAGCATATCTCAGTATTATAAATTTAGAATATTGTTTATTAAAGTTTTTAAATTAATTGGTATACTATAGATCTATTTATCACCCTTGTTATTCATTTTTATATTATTAACCCTATACTATATTGACCCATCTCAATTTAGGGTATAGTTAGTGTGACTCAAGTTAGGGTATACTTATTATCTAATTTGGATGTAGGTTTTTGGTATATAATACATTCACATAATAAATTGAGTGAAACCACTTGAAACCTTTTGGGTTTTCTATCACATTTACTCTAGTGTGTTTAGATCATATTCATAGGCTATCACTTTTTGTCAAATGATCAAACCCTGGCTTCATCACCCTTGGAGTGACTTGAGAAAAATGTGTTAGTGAGAACATGGTGTCAAGTTAACCTAAGGACCCATCTATCAATGGGCACTAATAAATATCCAATACTTTGAAAAGGGCATGAGACGTATGTAGTTATCCCCTATGTGTTGGCTTATGTGTATCAAGATGCACTATAATGTCCCCACAAAGATTTACTAGAATAATGCAATAATTTATTTTTTAAAACATTTACTTAACACTTATTCTTTAATTATATTACACCATGAGAATCTAATCAATTATTTTCAACATTCTTAACTAAGCACATCAAACTTAAGTAAACATGAACAACTCTATTTACTAATCAATAACAACTTATGTAAATAATCATAATTACATAAGGAAAGTAATCATAATAAAATCCAGCCATGACTGGTACAATAATAAAACCTCTACTATCGATGTATCATAATAATTAATTACATTTCCATAGGGCATTCTACCTCTATATATATATATACATACATATATATATATGTATGTATATATATATGTATGTATATATATATATATATGTATATATATTAAAAAATATATATATATATATATATATATATATATATATATATATATATATATATATATATATATATATACATATATATATAATGCTCTATGGAGCTCAAGTCACAGTAATTCTTGTATCTTTGATAATCTCAAGTATAGTCTCCAAGTAAGTACTACAATGGGGAGGGAGAACATCATCCAAGTGATTTTCCACATCAACTAAGGACCATCGATCCTCCACACAATTCCACAAATAGGAAATGACCCTCCCTTCTTGGATAGGTAGATAGTGATGGTGAAGGAATCTAGAGAGATGTGATAGTACCCTGTGTGCTGTAAGATTCCTACTACATGATGTGTACCATAAAGAAACATGTTTTAACATGATATTGCATAAGCATATAAATCATACATATGAAATGACAATGTCTATCTAAACATTACTTTAGCCAAATTTTTCAAATAATAAATGATCTCTATGATTAGTCAAATTCATATAGACCACTTTATCATATTACCTTCATCTAGAATTGGTGATGCTAACTAAGTTAGTGAATTCCATCTCACTGCTTATTTAGAATCATCAATGCTATATTTGGTTAACATATAGTTATAACTAATAGGTTCATGAAATTATTTATACTAGAAAGTATAAACACATGCTAATTACAAAAATTATTACTATACATAAGTTTAGTCTATCAAACATATGTGTAAACACTCAAAAACTTTTCACAGCATTTCTAATCATCAAAACACCCCATGACCCCCTTTTGTTACTTTGGACCACTCCCTAACCTTCTTAACTGCCAACCATAAGTGTAAATGGTTAATTTTAGCCACTTTATTTCTATTTTCCTAATCATTGATGGTTGACCCTTGACTATTGATGGTTGACTTAACCATCGATGGTTACTTTAGCTCTTGCATGATCAAAGGAGTCAACTACAGTTTGACTATAATTCACTCATTGATTACTAGCTATCTAAATTTAGCTGGCTATTCACATGATCAATACATAAGTAGAATATGTGATTAACCATTTGATTAAAACCTCCCTTTCCTCTATATTAAGAGAGGAAGGGAAAAGTTGAAATCATCAATCATCATCAAGATTAATTACATAGGCTGTGAGAGAGATTATTACTCCTAGGCAAATCAAAGGAACTTCCTAGCAAACCAAGAACCAAATAGAGATTTAAAGCACTTATGAATTTCATCAATCAAGATCCAGGATACCATTAATATACCACCATCACTATAGAATATAAAATAAATTTCAACCAACTTCTGTAACAACATCTAAAAGCTAAGTATCTGCATTCTTTTATCAAATGTTCAGTAATTAGCTCTAGTTATTTAATTTATATTTATCTCCCTTCTATCTCAATTTTTTGTGTTGGAGTTTTCCTTGTAACTATAGAAACTTCCTCAATATACCCTTCTTCTACCCACAACCTATTCCAATCACCCAAACACCTAGTCTCTGAACCAAATACCTCTGAGTATTAACCTATATCTCATAATCAACGTGCAACCCACAATTTACCCTTACATAACCTCTCAAAAATCCCCTTCAACAGACTTCTTTTCCCAAGCCAAGTCTAATAGTAACCATCGATGGTCACCTAACCATCGATGATTGACCCCTAACCACCGATGGTTACCTAATTGTTGATGGTCCTACCCTAATCGTTGATCGTATCTATTTACCATTTGTAACAACAAGCTAATTAGACCCATCTACTTACACCCAAATTCCATTTTTTGAGTTTATATTTTATCATATAATAGTAGCTTATTTTTTGAATCAAGTTGGATTAATTTAGCATTGGTATTCAATCATTTATTGCTATGTTTAGTCAAAATCACCTGTTTATCTCTAAGCATTTCTTGTATTTTGATTCTAGTACCTTTTATTATTTAATGCAATCATCCATTTTTATCATATTAGAATTTAAGTGATTTAAAAGTGTGGATTGACAACATCTAAAGAAGCTTGTGCTTCTTTGATCTAGTTGAAGCTAGGAAATCTACCCTACTATCTAACTAATCAACCATTTTCTTATCTACAGGTCATCCTCCCCAGAAAAAGAGGAGTATCAACAATCATCTAGATTCATGCATGCACAACACATATAGGTTTCAATAACCTCACCCTTCTTTCAATTTTTACTCTCTTTTATAATATAAAATAAAACAAAATTTTAGAAAAACATTCTGGCACGCCCAGTGGAACCCTTGAGATTTTTATTGGGTTCATATCTATAGGAAATTTAGTTGAATTAGAGAAGAGTCATCCATTGCATTATTTTTTTAAAATTAAACATTCCTTATTTCCTTTCTTCCTTTCGAAAATGTAAGTTCTAGTTTCTTTTGGTTTCTTAGAAAAAGGTAAAAAAATTGTCTTATTTTGCTGTCACTTATAAAAATAAAAAATATTCATCATAGGCATAGGATTTGCATCATCGTCTAGGTGCATCTTAGTTTTATATTCATTTGAAAAGACATTGAAATTTTCTTTTGGATTAAAATTAACTTTGCATCCATTATTTGCTTGTGTTGATTAGCTCACATAACTTAATTTAACTAAGTAAATTAATCACAGTCTCACTTCTCTCCACACACACAAGACCAAACCATACATTCAATTAAACATCAAAACATTGACATAAGGCTTGAATAGGATTTAATCACTTAGTAGTCACATTTCCTTGGCTATCATAATTGGATTTCACCACTAAGGAGAGAACTAACTTAGTATGCTGACTGAGTATAGTCCCTAGCAACTTGGTATATTTTGGCTAAACACCTGACACCTTTATCATTATGGTGTGTGAAGTGAGGGCATAGGACCCAATATCAAGCCACATACCAAGTTATAGTATAGATGTTGAGAGCCTTTAACTACCTGAAACCATCCATAGATATCTTCTTCTAATACCCATTGTACAAACCCAAGTTGGTCCTTCATAACTTCTTTAAAAATTGAGGCATAAACCTAAAGAGAGATAATAAAGTATCCTAGGAATTTAATGCACTTTAGTGTATGAATTATTTTCCTTGAGATGTTTTTATCTTGATTTCTTCTCTTTCAAGTTGTGAGATCACTTGTATTTTATTTTTTCCCTTCTTTGTATGCTTCTCACTAGATAACAACTAAGAAACCAAACAAATTGGGATCCACCTGCCAACCACCCATCTTCCTTTTCTTATTTGTTCATAGAGTATGTATTAGATATAGAGGGTTATCCCCATTCTTATATAATTCCTAATATCCATTAGATGGTTGCCTGAGGTGATATGGATTTTGCTACCTTTCTAGATAACAACCCCATAACCCTCCAACATTACCTGAACACCGTATCTCATTGTACCCCTGATTTGGTTCCACCTATTGATCCACCCTATGGTATGTCATACCATATTATGGGTAACACCTATATTTATATAATTTACACCCAACCCTTAGTCAGCCAAACATATTTTTCTACCAACAATCCCACCAATATCACCATCCAAAACTAACCCACACAACCAGCCACCACCCAAACGCCTTCCACCCCAACCAATAACTCTAGTATAGTATTAACCCAACCTTTGGGCACCTATGATCCAATTACCATAGGAGTACCCTCTAATAGTGTTACCACCCTTATTATTACCTCTAACCCACCTACCTCCACTCCATTCTAAAGCTTGGTGGTTCCCATCCCTTCTACCTTTCCACTTATTAGTACCAAGGTTACCATCCATCCTTAACCTATCAACCCAAAAATACCTCCAACCTAACCCATGCCAATTCCTCAACAAGTGCATATTACACCCAACCCAAGCTATATTCTAAACCCATAGGGCTGTATGGTTTCATCCTCTACCCAACCTCCTATATCTACTTACCCATACATGGCATCCTCTCAACCACCCATGTTTACATACTAGTATGTGGAAACCTCCCAACCTTCCACTAGCTATCCTTATGCTTCACCTACCCAAACCCAACAAAATTTGACCTAAAACTATTGGGGTGCACAACCAAAACATATCTAGTTAAGATGTTAATGGACAAGATGACCACTTTGGAGTCATCTATTTCTGGTGTCCATAACTTCTTATCATATGATCAAATTTGAAATGAACCAATTTACCCATCTATCCTAATGCGACCTTATCCTCCTCAATGAGAACTTATAATTTTTTTGAAATTTTAGAGCAAGGAAGATCCTCAACAACATCTTAGAGATTTTAGACACTCTTACTATTTGATTGCTTATGATGATGCTCTACCTCTCCACACCTTTCCCATGTCCCTATTTGGTATGGTATTAGATTGGTACAATGCTATTACCAAACACTCTCTCTTTTTTTTTCCAATTAGATCAAACCTTCTTAGATCATTTTTCCATAAATATATCTAAGAAATTTTCCATTATTGACCTCTACTCCATTTGGCAATTTAAGGATGAGTCGATTGCTGATTTTGTGGCCTGTTAGAGAGTTTTGATAAACCAACTCTCTTTCTATTTGCCCCACCCTGAGATGATTGAGATTTTATCTAGGGCTTATGCTAAAAATATTTCCTCCACTTTTTAGGGTCAAACTTTCAAGACCTTTGATGAAGCTTTTACCATGGCACATAAATTGGAGATTAGAGCCATTGATGAGGGGAAACTAAAATTGAGAAAAAAACTCTAGTTTTAAATCAAATGAAACTTACTCCTCCAAAAACACCAACCACTCAAATAATAATATCAAAACTAGTGGAACCAATAATGTAGTTGTCCTTAAAACCACCCCTCCTCTGGTTGTGAAGTAACCCAACTCTTCTAATTCTTCCAACTAGAATACCCAAAACCAAAATCATAACAACCAAAAGCAATACACTGCATTAGGGGATTCATATGATTAAGTATTGGATTTTTTTTTAAAGCAAACATCATACAAATTTTTTCAATTAAACCCCCACAATAATTCAATTCCTCTCATCCTACACTTGGTTGGTATAAAGAGAACAAATGGTGTGCCTTCCACTGTGTCATTGGTCACAATGTTAGTAGAAGCAATACCTTCAAAAACATTATCCAAGGGTTGATTGAAAAGGGGGAAATTGTGATAGATAACCAAAATGCACCCCCAAATTATTCACTTGACATATTTAGACAACCCTTTCCCAACCATGCCCCTTCCTCTCACAATAAAAATAATATAGCGGAATCCTCTCACAACCATGAGGTCCATACTATTAATATGGTTCTTAGAAAACTCATTTTTGAGGAAAAAATTGATCCAAAACTCAAAATTTTTGGTTGATAAATATTTTAGGAACACAAAAATAACATAGTAATAATGAATTCTCTGAGAAGAGATGTATTATTACTCAAGATCGTAATACAACTATATGCTTATTTCTGGGAAGAGATGTCTAATTTTCCATTTCAGGTTAAATATTCATTTATACCTATTTTTAAAGTAGGAGGAGGATGTGGAAGGTCACAAATATTGAGGGAGATTAAGTGATTTAACCTCCATGCTTTAAAACAATACAGAATTCGAGGAATTACTATTTTTAGACTACACTACTAAAATTGAAATTTAGGGAACTTATATTACGTTTTAGGGGGTAAAAATTCATTTATCAGAGCTCCATGCCATATCACAGTGTTCTTATCATTCTTATCTTTCCAACAGTTTAAATGGTGAGTTAATTAGAGCTACGGTGCAAAAGTTATGGCTCCTGGAAGTTCCATCATTAATTGGGGTGGAACTGCCACCCAAATTGTCACCTAAATTGCTGCCCAGATCATTCCTCCCTCCTTGAAATAAATGGTTCACATTGAGTCAATTTTCCTCATCAAGTGTGGAAGTTGTGTCTTGATTTGATTCTCTATGATCCACTCACCTTGGTGGCTAAGCTGGCCCCTTTTGACCACTCAATAAAGCAGAATAGAGCATCCTCTTGTTGTCTTCATCCAGGTGTCCACAATATGATCCTCCTCCATTGGAGCAAAACTCTATGGATCAAGCTCATCAATGTTGATTTATTTTGATATTATTAAAGTGTATAATAGAGGTGGATGATATGGCTTGAGGAGATCCACATTGAATATTGGATGCAGACCAAGGTAGGCTAGTAGGTTCAACTCAAAAGCATTTTCTCCAACTTTTCTGGTGATGGTGTAGGGACCATATTGCATAGGCCAAATTTTTTTATGTGGGCCTACAAGTCATTCCTTTTGAATCTACAACCAAACCTTATCACCCACAACACAATGGTATATAATCCTATATTTGTCGTGGCATTGCTTATACTTCTGATTCATCTTCTCCAGGATGTCATGAACTTGTTGCTAGATGTGTTGCATTTGTTTAATGAACTTTGTTACTTTTTCTACCTCAGATCTTCCATGAGGTGTGTATTCCATGGTGGATGATGGAAAAAATATATCTATTGGTGCCATGGGTTAGAACTTGAAGAATACTTGGAATAGACTGTGCTTGGTCGAGTTGTGCAGGCCCTGATTATATCCATGTTGTATGAAAAGAAGCCCCTCATCCCATGTTTGTGGATGTTTGGAGTGATACATCCAAATCATATAAAAAATCAAATGGTTCACCACCTTTATCTAACCATCAGTTTATGGATGGAAGGCTGTGGACTTCATCAGCTTGGTATCTATCATCTTCCATAGAGTGGACCAGAAGATGCTCAGGAACCAACTATCTTGATCTGAGACAATGGAATTGGGGAGACCAAAATGGAGCCATACATGATTACAATATAGTTGAGAAATTTATTTAGCAGATATATTTTTCTTATAATCAATCATGATAACCATTTTTGAAAAATGATCAACTACCACAAAAATATAGTCCTTACCATGTTTTGAAGTGGGCAAACTTGAGAGAAAATCCATTGAGATAGATTCCCAAGGCCTGGTTGGTTTTGGAAATGGTGTGTACAATCCTTGCTTCCTATTTGTTGGCTTGGCTATCACACATGGGGTGTAATATTTGAGATATTTTTCCACATCCTTTCACATATGGGGTTAGTAGAAGTGTTTTTGAAGAATTGCCAATGTCTTCTCTATACCAAATTGTCCAGCTGTCCTACTGAAATGTGCTTCCCATATAATCTTCTGTTGCTCTACAGCTGGAACATAGATGTGCCCCATATGATAGAGGACATTATCTTGAAAATATAAATTAGAAACATGTTTACCTTTTTGAAGCATCTAATATGTATCAGCAAAGGTAGGATTTGCTTCATACATAGCACCCCAAGTGGCAGTCTCATGTCCGCACAAGTCAAGAACTATTGTGAGTGCAGTAATTGGCAGATGGCTCAAAGAATCTATAGCTATATTTGAGCTCCCCATTTTGTGTTTGATTATTAGATGGAATTGTTGAAGATACGTGGCCCACTTTTGGTGCCTCTCATTTCATAGTTTTCTCTGTGTCTAGATGAATTCCAATGGTCTATGGTCAGTGTGGATGACCGTCTCTTTTCCCCAGATGTAGTGTTTCCATTATTTATAGGCTTGCACAATGGTATAGAGCTCCTTATCATATGTCAGATATTTCCTGACTATATCAGTGAAATTTTCACTATGATATGCAATAGGATGGCCATGTTATATGATGACTACTCCCATGGCATATTCAAATGAATCTATCATCAACTCAAAAGGTTGATGCAAATCTGGCAAGGCAAGAACAGGGGTTGAGCAAAGTCTATTCTTCTAATTCTCAAATTCCCTCTATTGTATTTCACCCCATTGAAATGTAGCTTTAACTCCTCCTTTAGTCACTTGGGTTAGTGACCAAGCAACATGTGAAAATCTAAGAACAAACCTGCGATAGAAATTTTTAAGACCAAAGAAGCTACAAAGTTTTGTGAGGGTCCTTGGTGTGGGCCATTCTCAAATAACTTGAATATTTTCTAGATCAACATGGACCCCTTCCTCATTCACAATGTACCTGATGTACTGAATTGTTGTCATCTCAAATGTGCATTTGTCAAGATTTGCATACTTGTGCTCCCGAAGAGTTTGAAGCACCTTACAAACATGTTGAAAATGTTCCTCCCATGTTCTACTATAGATGAGTATGTCATCTAGTTAGAAAAATACAAATGAGCTGGTGAAGGGTCATAGGATGTCATCCATCATCCTCATAAATGTTGCAGGTGCGTTAGTTAAACCAAAAGGCATAAGCAACCATTCAAAGAGCCCCTCCTTAGATTTGAATTCAGTCTTCTAGACATTAGTGGGATTGATGGGAATTTGGTGATAGCCAAATTTGAGATCAATTTTGGTGAAGAAATTCACACCATGGAGTTGGTCTAATAGGTCATCAATCTTGGGGAGAGGGTAGCGATTCTTCATAGTGATTTTATTCAGGGCTCAGTAGTTAATGCAAAGCCTCCATGTTTAATCTTTCTTTAGTGACAAGATAATTGGGCTACCACAGGGTGAAGATCTTGGCCTGATGTGACCCTTTTGGATTAATTCTTGAATCTATATTTTTATCTCATCAGTCTCCAAAACTAATATGTGATACACATAACTGTTACGCAAAGGTGATCCTGGGATCAAATTGATAGAATGTTTTACCTAGCAATGTAGTGAAACTCCTGTGGGTGACTTGAATAAGTCATCATATTCTCCTATGATTCATCCTATCTGCTTTTGTTGTTGTGTTGGTTGTGTAGTCAGGACTGCAACATCAACCTTCTTGGGTTTCTATGGTTTGACCACCATGAGAACAAATTGCTTTGTCTTCTCCACTAATCTCTTACATTGTTTAGCACTGATCAGGGAGATAGATGTGGGATGTGGTACCTCAGGTCCCCTATAACATCATGTTCTAAGAGTGAGGGTGATTATTTGGGTTTGTGATTCATAGATGCCATGTTGCTCATACATGAATGGCTGACCAAAGAGTACATCACAAACATCTAGATTGACCACATCACACAAGACTTCATCTCAGAAAGGTTTTATTACATATGAAAGAAGACACTAATGGGTGACACAGAGGTATTTCTTTGGGCTCAACCATCCAATACTATATGGCTTTGGATGAGGCTTCATGGATAGATTCAGACTTTTCACAACTTTATTAGAGATTAAAATCTTTTGACTCCCACTATCAAGAATGAAATACAAAGGCTTACCTTTTACCCATAATTTAGAGTGAAATAATATTTCCTTATCATCTGGCCTTTCCTCATGGGTCTGTGATGAAGTGACGATGGTGTCAGGCTCAACATCTAAAATTTATTCTTCATCCTCTTCGATTGTGGGTTGAGATAGAGTAGTAGATGTCGAGTATTGTGACTCAAAAAGTAGTGACTTGATGGCTCGACATTATTCTTTGGAGTGAGTTCCAATTTTTTGGTAATCACACCATTTTCTAGCCTTCCCCTTCTGGGGTTTCTTATCTTGAAACTCCTTTTGATTCTAATTTTGGCCTCGTGTTTGACCTTCCTTGTCACTTTTCCATTTTGACGGCTGACTCTTCGTATTCTTTTTGCCATGCTTCTACTCAATCTTCACTACGAATTTGTATACCTCACTAAGGGTTTCCAAATTGAAGAGTTATATTTCCCCCCATATGTACCATTGTAGTCCAACATGATATTTTAGAGTCTTATGTTTCTCACTTTCTTGAATGCCCAATCTTGCAAACAAAGAATGAAAAATATCTATATAATCTTGAACAACATAGTCCTTGCCTTGGTGAAGTTGTTGCCACTATATGTTCAGATCATCATATACTCCAATAGGATAGTATTGTTCTTTCACCACTTCCACAAAATCATCCTAGGTAGGCTCCACCTCAAGGCCAATGTCATCTTTACTAAACCTCTTTTTGTACACTTCCCACCATTTTTTCACGGGCAATGATGCTTTCAAAAGAGTAAAAGTGATCTTTTCTCCATTAGTGAATATATTTATTGAGAAGTAGGAAAATAATTGATCTAACAAATTTTATACTACATCAGCATTGATTTTGCATTCTAATTTAGGAATATCAAAATTCACCTGATCCTTGAAGGGTGTTGGGCACTGAAAGGATGTTCTATGGATGAGGAGCCAGGAAGTGTAGCTAAGGAGCCAAAATTTCCCATCAGGAGTTGTTGAAGAATTCGGGCAAATTATTGTATCATTTGTGCTTATTACCATTGGAGGGCTTCATTCACCATTTCCTTGAAAGGATTAGATGTCTCAGTGTCATCCACCATTTGAAGTTGTTTGGAGTGAACAGGTGGATAGTTTAGAAGCTCTAATGTTTTCCACCCAAGCTTTTTATAGCCTGACCTCATCCTCAGGATCATACACTCTCAAGACAAACCACTCTGATACCACTAATATAAAACTCAAAAGTTTTGGTTGATAAATATTTCAAGAACACAGAAATAACATAGTAATAATGAATTCTATGAGAAGAGATGTATTATTACTCAAGATCGCAATACAACTATATGCTTATCTCTGGAAAGAGATGTTTGATTTTCCATTTCAGGTTGCATATTCATTTATACCTATTTTGAAAGTAGGGGGAGGATGTGGAAGGTCACCAATCTCAAGGGAGATTAAGTGATTCAACTTCCATGCTTTAAAACAATATAGAATTTGAGGAATTACTATTTTTAGAAACTTACTATTTTTAGACTGCACTACTAAAATTGAAATTTGGGGCACTTCCATTGGGTTTTAGGGGGTCAAAATTCATCAATCATATCTCCATGCCATCTCATAGTGTTATCCTCATTCTTATCTTTCTAATGATTCAAATGGTGAGTCAATTAGAGCTACGGTGCAAAAGTTATGGCTCCCGAAAGTTTTGTCATCAATTGGGGTGGAATTGTCACCCAAATTATCGCCTAAATTATTGCTCAGATCAACCATTTCCCAAACCACTTCTTCCTTGCCTCCATTTATTGAGGTGGTGGAGTCACCTTTTATTATTTTGAAAACCAAAATAAAGGAATTAACTGTTCCCCTCTCTCCACTTATTGAGGTAGTAGAACTACCAATCTCTCCTTTGGAAGACATACCAAAAGAGGCAGCCATTACCACCATATCCTTCTTTTCTATCATAGAAAAATATAATATTCCTTTAGAAATCATTCCTAAGGAAGAGGTTACTTTATCCACATCTCCCATAGAAGACTCACCTTCCTAAACATTGAAGTCTTTAATTGAGAAAAAGGACAAGGTGATCACTCCCCTCTCTCAACCCATGGGTTTGTCCTTTGAGACCAATACTGAAGGTTTCAAACCCATCTATAAGCCTTTATATAGACTAATTAAAAACTTGGAGTACTTATCCCAACCCAATGCAGATCATGCCACATTTTAGAACCATCTTAGGCTTCTTTACCCAACCAAGTAAGAGCCCTCAACCACACCATTACCAACCCAACCTTCCACTTCCACTATTAAACCCATCATCATCCCAACAAAACCATTAGAAACCTCTACCTCTCAAACCATATTAGAACTAACCAAACCAAATCCACTCAAAGCAGCCCAAGTACCTTCTACCATCCTAATGAATCCCATCAAAAGCCTAGGCATGCTCCCTACTCAGAACCTTGCTCACCCTCCATTAAAATTGGATTTAGCACCATCTATCCGACCAAATAAACCCCACGTTAAGTCAACCAAGAAAGTGGAGCCACCTAAGACCCCAAAACCCAAAATGTTACCACTTATTTATACCTTGCCTTCCATTCTAGGACCACATCCTTATTCCATCCTAGGACCTCATCCTTCCATTAAGAAGACACATCTCCTAAAGATAACCCAAACCTAGCTTCCTATTTTAGATACACCCCTACCTATTCTTTCCATGCCATCTACCTCCAAAACCTCCATTGACAAACATTCTACTTATAACCCTTATATTTCCAAACCACCCACTACCAAGCTTACTATTTCTAAAAATTCTACCTTTAAAACATTAACCACCAAGAATACTCCACCACCTAAAAATTTTGCTGCAAATCCTACTCCCTAGAAGGTTTACACCATGAAATCTAAAGCCAAATCCCCAACATCCTTGTCACATTCACTTGAGTATTACTTAACCATACTAAAAATATTATTGCAAGCTTCTTGCTTAATGTTGCCTCCCATCAAACCATTTGACCCCCATAGTTTAAAGCCATCCTGGCTTAATGATAATATAATTTTCTCATACCATAGAATGCTAGGAAATGATATAAAGAACTATAAATATCTCTAAGTCCTAGTCCATCAAATATGTGCTGATGATGACCTATTATTAAAAGAGCCACCCATAAGCCCATAAACACACCAAGAACCACAATCCACCACCCCAAACCTACCTACTCCCACACTCTCATCTAGGAGTAAGGATTAACTGAAACAACCCTCTAGCCCAACTCTTCCCCAAATCCATACCATCCATGTGGTCACATGATCACAAGGGGATGGTAAAGGTGTCCATTCCATGAACATACCCTTCTTCCACCATCTAATCACCCAACCAAACCCAAACACCCTCACCTTATCCCAAACCCAAGGTATCCATCTTGGGTACCTCTCAATCCAACCCTTTTGATTCAATCTAAAGAGTAGTTCTAAAGAAATTTCACCAAACACTGGTGAATATGAGTTTATATGAACTAATCAATACCTCACCCCATCATTTCCAAGTAATGATAGAGAATTTATAGTTAATAAAGGTCCAACCAAAATATCCACAACCTCTAGCATCTTTTGTTGGATCCCTCTAGCCTTCCACCCTTGTTATCTTTAAGGATTCATAAAACCCTCTGTTCATCCTCAGGATCTAGATCCTCCTTTCTTCATCATGACATACATCAACCAAACCCACATCAAGAGGGTTATGATTGATGGAGGGGCTAGTATCAACATTATCTCCTCCTACACATATGACTAGATAAATTTTTTGGAGAATATTATGTTAGAAACCAAAATGGTGCTCTATTCCTTCAATGATACTATGACAAAAACTCTAGGCACCATCATCTTACACATTTATTTATGACCTTGCACACTTTCTAAGCTTTTCTATGTAGTAGAAGGTAAGTTCTAGTATGATGTTTTGATTAGATTCCCTTAGATCCATTCCATGAATTATATGTCATCTACCCTACATCAATACATAAAATTTGAGCACAAAGGTCAAGTAGTTACCATATAAACTGACCTAAGTCCTTTTACATCATGCAACATGATGTACTAGTTGAATGACATTCTCCTCTTTCCCTCCACCAAGTCTTTACCAACCAACGATGACTCCACTTATTTTACCAATTAAGCTTGAATATCTCATCCATTCCTTCTACCCAAATCCCCACAAAGGACCCCTTGAAATCAAAATTTCAATGTCTCTCACTTATGGAGTATCACTTCTTGGCCTTGGATGCCTTTCCTAATCCCCAGGAGTATGAGAACCTTGACCAAAACCTTGGTTATGACCCCAATACTAGAATTAATTTTCATTTTAGACCTCCTAGTCTCCAAATGAATCTTATCTATGGGGGACTTGATCAACCACTTGCCACCTCCTTGACCTCATCTTATCCTTAACCATTCACCTCTGATTTCTCCTATCTAGATAAATTAGAGTTAATCAAGACATACCTCCATAGATGTGCTTGAAAGGGATTCAGTTTAGGATGTTATGAATATAGATCACATGAGTTTCCTCCATATAAGACTCAAAAATCTCATGAGAGATTTGGTCTTAGTTTCTCTCCACCTAAAGAGCCAATAAATTCACTTCCTATTACTGTCATTGATGAAGAAGTCCCATCCTCATCATCTAATTCACCATCGACATCTAAGTATTTATACATCATTCCCCCTAACTTTTTTTCATCAACATGATCAGCCTTAGACCCCTAGCTCATCAAAAGGAAGGGGAGATTGTAACAATTCCTCTGACTCATCCTGAGATGGTAAGAGATGATGCTCATACCATTAATATCATTTGGTATCAGGATGATGATTCCATTCTTGCCTATTTTGGTGTAGAAGATTCCTCTATCCACAGATCCCTTTCTTTTGAGACTTCAACCATGTTGAAAGAATCCACCATGGATATCAACTTGGGTACTCAAAATAACCTATGCATTGTCAAAATTGGCCAATCACTAAATTCCTCAAAGCTTTAGGATTTCCCCTCTTTCTTGTAAGACCATAGCATAACATTTGCTTGGTCCTATAATGACATGCTAGGAACTGATGCTTCTATTGCCACCCATAATATAGTCACCAACCATGATGCCAAGCTAGTTAGGCAAAAAATTCTTTGGATGTACCCTCACATAGCCCTTCTCATTAAAGAAAAACTTCAATGCCTCCTATCTGTAAATTTAATTCAACCCATTGATTATTCCACAATGGGTCTCAAATGTCATCCCTATAACTAAAGCAATAGGGGGACTTCACATTTATGTAGACTTCTATGACCTTAACTTTGCTTGCCCAAAGGATGAATTTCCTTTTCCAATCATTGACCAACTTGTTGATCTTACAGTCGGGAGATGCTATCTCTTATGGACATGTTCTTGGGTTACAATCAAATCTTAATTAACTTGAAGATCAACACAAAACCACCTTTATCACCCTTTGGGGAAATTTTTGCTATAAGGTCATGCCTTTTGGTCTGAAGAACACTGGTGTAACCTACTAACACACTATGAACTACATCTTCCATGACCTTATTCACAAAATTGTAGAGGACTATGTTGATGACATTCTTGGAAAATCAAAATATGTAAAGATCATTTGGCCATTCTCAAGATTATCTTTGAATGCCTTATTGATTACCATGTTTGCCTTAACCCTAAGAAGTGTATTTATGTATTATTAGGAAATATCCTTCTATTTATCATTTATCTTTGAGGAATCAAAGTTGATCATACCAAAATCAAAGCAATCCTCGACATGCCTCCTCCCACCCACCTCAAACAACTCCATAGTTTGCAGGGGAACTCCAATCCATTAGTCACTTTATCTCTCAGCTTTTTGATCAATGCCAACTTTTTCACCACCTTATAAAAAAAGATGTATATTTTAAGTGGAATATAGACTATAAAAATTCCTTTGATTCACTTAAAGAGTACCTTCTATCTCCACCCGTACTCATTCCTCCCAAAGAAGATCAACCTTTTTACCTTTATATTTTTTCCACTGACCACTCCTTAAGGGCAATGCTGGTACATCGAGCTGCAAAACATAAAGAGATAGAAATATACTATATAAGTCAAACACTTATAGAATACAAGACTTAGTACAACCATATGAAAAAAACTTTACCTTGCCTTGGTATTTGTGGCCTTTAAAATCTGCCACTACCTTCTTAACCACAAGACCTATGTCATAACTAATACTGACCCACTCAAGTATATACACTCCAAGCCATACCAAAGATAAAAAATGGATAAATGGATCATGATCTTAGATGAGTTTGACCTTGAGTTCCTCTAGTAGAAGTCCATAAAAGGGCAAGTTATTTCTGACCAATTGGCTATAACACCCTTAGCAGGTAACCAACCATCTCCTCTTGAGTTTCTTGATGAGTCCATTGCCACCCTTTATCAAGAGGACATCACCTATCAAATGATCATGTTATTTAAGGGATCAAATTTTTAATGTGGTTGGGGAGTTAATATCATCCTTATTCTTCTTGATGCTGAACCTCTTTCTTTATCCTTCAAACTTGACTTTGATTGTACCAAGGCTAAGTACGAAGCCCTAGTGATAGGTCTTCAAACTATTTTAGCCTTGGGAGTCAAGATGATCAGTATTTTTGGTGACTCCCAACTCATGATCAACTAAATCAATGGCTCTTATCAATGTAAGAATGATGTTTTGAAAGAGTACAAGTAACTAGTGTATGTACTCTTAGCATCATTTGAATAATACCATATCCAAACCATTCCATGATCTGTGAACAAGTTTGTTGATATAATGGCTTCCCTTACTTCCTAGATCCCATCTACATGCTCCAAATCTAAAATATTTGTCACCATTAATCTCCTTACCAAACCCTCTTATAATAAATTATACATTCTCTCCATCTATAATGTGGAGGAGACCTCATTTGACATTTGGTATAAGCCAATATTTGAATATCTCAACCTTGCCATCATCCCTTAAAATCTTTCTAGGAATGGCCAAAGAGCATTCATTCAGAGTAGCTCTCATTACACCATATTAGGGGGAATCCTTTACAAGCATGATTTTAATGACCTTCTTTTCCACTACCTACATAACCACGATATCTCTCATGCTATCAAGGAAACACATGATGGGGTTTGTGGAGGACACTTTAGTGACCTAGCTGTTGCTAAATGTATCCTTTGCCTTGGCTACTATTCACCCACCCTTAACCAAGAATATTGTGATTACATGAAGAAGTGTGTTAAATGTCAACAACATGCCAATTTACATCATGCACCTAACTATAGTCTCCAAGTATCCAAGGATTTATAGCCCTTCTCATAGTGGGGATTATATATTATTGGTGAAATTAATTCCTATTATTAACAGTGACATCATTCTATCATTACTATGATAGAATATTTCACCAAATGGGTAGAGGATATTCCTCTTATCTCAACCAAAATCTAAAAATATTGTTAATTTTATCAACCATCACATTATCTACCATTTTGGTGTTCTTCATAAGATAATCACTAATAATGGTAAATATTTTAAGAACAATAGAGTTCAAGGTCTTTGTGACACATTTGGCATTAAGTTAAGTTTCTCCTCGCCCTATCATCTACAAGATAATGCATAGGTAGAAGCTTCCAACAAAACTTTTAACAAAATGCTAACTAAAATGGTTAATGCATCAGGTCAGGATTGGCATTTACATATCCTCTTTGCCCTATGGGCATATCACACTAGCATTCAAACCCCTATGGGTGCTACCCTTTTGTCTCTCATTTTTGGTGTAGAGGCTATCTTGCCTCTTGAATTCCAAATTCCCTCTCTTTACATATCCCTATAGGATATCATTTCTGAAGGTGATTATCATCAAGAACATTTAGATCAACTTGAGCTCTTTGATGAGCATCATTTGGCCATGCTTAACCATCTTCATGTCTACCAAGAACAAATCAAACATGCCTATAACAAACACCTAAGAAAATGAGAAATCAACATCGAAGACCTCATCTTAAAGGAAAATCAACATGTCACTAATATGGAAAAAAGTAACCGAGGAAAATTTTCTTTCAATTGACTTGGACCTTATATCATAACACACAATTATGGATTGGGAACTTACCAGTTATTCTCTTTTAAAGGGAAACCAGAAACTGAGCCTCTCAATGTTTCACATCTGCATCCTTTTTTTGTTAAATAAGACCAAGCTCACCTTCTATATAACTTAATCTCATCACTTATTTTTATGAGATTATCACCTTCATCCCATCACTTTGAAGACAACTGATTAAAACATAGAATCATGTGATTTTACATCATAGTTATAGCCTAATCCTAGATATGGGTATCACAGCTCTACCCATGGCATGATTCTCATGGATACTTTTCATCCTTAATAAGATGGAATCCCATGGTTGTAATTCCTCCAAGCATCCTCTCAACCACTTTTTGACCTTTGTGTGCTTTAGTTTGTCTTCATAAAGGTGAACCTTTGAGCCTATATAATAAATTTTATGTTAACAAAATAGTAAAAACAAAATCATATATATCCTATGGGTCATTCCTAGCATTAGAAGACTGCTCCCTTGAAGGATAGCTACCAAAAACTATCAATATTTCTCAATGTAAGGTAGACCATTCCCTTGAAGGACATCTATAAAAAGGCCTAAAACAAATCTCAAAAATTTAGACCACTCCATTGAAGGATGGTTGAGTAAAGTATTTGCCAAATCAAGCAATTTATTGGAAGCTTCTCACATTGATTAGCTTCCCCAAACTCTCAAAAAAGCAATAACAAAATATCAAGAGACCCATTATTAAAATTAAAAAAGGCAAAAATAATTTTTGGAAGCCCCAATCGGTTTTCATAAGTAGACTTCTTGCATCAATCAATCTACACCCTATATGACATAGACTTGTTTATACCACCTCTTTGGAAACCTATAGAAGAGGCAAGTAAGCTTCGAAAGAAAGTTCCATTATCATCCACCTCTCCTCTTTTCCCCCTCTATGAAACAAATTATTTTGAGCTTACTTTACACTATGTGATCAAGGTCATTTTTAACTAACCAATGAACCCTAATGCAAAGCATGTGAAGGGCTTATGTTTATAAGCCAATGTAGCTTCTTTTTATTTTGTTCCTCACCACTAAAACATCATCATGCCTTCTTCTTCTTTCTTTAACTTACTTGTTGAAACATCCATTTAGACGTGTGTCTTTTGGATTGTTTCATCTTTTCTCACATCTAGTTTTGTTAGCCAAATGAAATTCATGTGTTTTAAGATTAGTTGACCTTCTTCTAATTAAAAACAATTCATTAACTAACATTACATAAACATTTTATGTTTTGTTTAGTGATTTACTTTTACCTTATTTATTTAAAGTGTTTTATCAATAAAACATTTTAATAAATTACACCATCTTATCAATCAAAAACAATAAAAAGTCATCTCTTTTATCTAACTAACCAATCACATCAACTAATCATCACCATTCAATCATCCATCATAAATCAATGAGTCATCACATATGTAATCCATCACATATAGATAATAGAGAACATAGATTAATTAATTTAAAACATCCACATTTATAACAAAACATAAATATACTCATAAACAAAAATGATAATCATAAGCAACATCATCACATCATCCATAACCATAAAAAAATCATCATAAACCTCAAATAATCAATAATAATTATACTTCATTTTAAAGTTTTTGAAATTTTGGTAATGGTAAATTTTTTTGAAATGTTGGAACTTGGTGTAATATTACATTATTGGGAGTTTTCAAGGAATTCATGATTTCCTTGTAAATATTGAAGAATGTTTTATGATAAAATGATGGATAATTTGGCCCACATGTATCCAAGTTTATTTTAGGAGGTGGAGGAACATGTTAACCATAACCATGATGTGATGACCTACATTTTTGGTTACTAATAGTATGCACCAAAAAACCCAACTCATAACCATAACAACATCATCATAAACATCAAATAATCAACAATAACCATAAACCATTTCCATAACCATAATAACATCATCTTAAACATCAAATAATCAACTAATCCATAAACCATATCCATAACCATAATCACATCATGATATCATAATCATAAATCATAGTATATATAACATCATCTCTCAAATGGGAATGTACATCTCGCTACATTAGCTCACAGGCTAGTATCAAAATCATATACTACATCAAAATGAGAGTCTCACAGGAGTCTAAGCTGGGGGATAACTACTACTCCATAGAGCTTACCTATCTCCAAAACTTGTTTATGCACCTACAAAGGCTTCTCACTTACCTAGTGTCACACTGCTAATTCCCCCAGTAACCAATGCCCTATACTCACCATATTAAGGCTCATCATGCAGTTATCTAAAGACCAATGCCTTGTAATATATGAGCTCCTCCATAGTGGCCACATATTTCTCCAAAGGAATAGTCTTCAAAGGTCCTACAAGTGTTGGTGCCCACCCTCCTACTTGTCTAAGGGTATCTCCCTCTTGTGTAACCAAGGCTAGCTAGGATCTAGCTTGATACCTCTCCTATGTTAGAGTGGATACCTGACCCTAAGCTGTATCTCTCTCTAGGGTCACTGTTACTAGATCTACCTATGTTTTTGCTAGTGTTTCCCTATATTGATCTCTCTCTATGATGAATGCCTCCCTATTAGGGGCATCCACATCCATCTGATCCCCACCTATCTCCTCCATTTCAACATCCATGGATTACTACCCAACCTATCCACCATCTAGTCTAAACTCCACCACATCATAGTGTGCTTTGAACCAAACAAGGTACTCTTGTGTAACCCATATATCATCACTATCTAGCCTCACTAGTATCTCCTTTTGATCAAACTTTATATCTTATAGCTCTAGAACCGATAGTGGAAACTCTATATCCTCTCTCCTATACCTCAGGAAAGTACTTATGATACCCTACACTAGACCGAATTGTCTCTCGACCCTCTCAAAAGGAATCAAATCTACCTTTGGATCCCATCTTCCATAAATCCACCTATAACTCTACAATGGCAAGATCAGTCTCATATGACCTACCATATAAGAAATCAAGTATATGGCCTCTAAATGACCTCCCCCTTAACCAATGCCTCTATCCTATCCCTGTACCACTCTAAGTCTCATGCTCCTCCCCCTGGTAGTGTGAGAGTGTAATCATACCTCCATCACATAAAACCAACTTTGAAGTTCATTTGAACCCATCCATGCCATGACAATCCACGTGGTCAAAGAACCTTGATGTGATTGTATGGCTAACAATATAACACAAATCTAACACTAATGCCATACCACCTATATAACCTATAGCCCTAAAGCTCTCAATAGATCTATACTAGTAACATTAGATCCTAAGCATACAATATTTGGTCATCATCATCCCTACTAGATTGCATAAAAATAAGAAGGGAAATCTACCACTACTAGAGTCTGATAGTACATAACAGGTCATGGCCATCATGATCATTGTGATAACTTATCTTTCTCCCCTATCCCTATGATATAGGGGTGCATAATGGATTTCTCCCATGTGTCACCTCATGTGCACCAAGTCCTCTCCATACATCACATCCATGAGTTCATCTCAATCCTCACTACTGATGTGCTCTATTAACTCACCTTGTATTGATAGCCTCATAATTTGATGAATATCCTCTGGTAGGATAGTGATCTCCCTGATTGATAGAAAGAACATGTTGGTGGCCAAGTTCCATCTCTCAATGAGGGATACAAACATAGTTATGTCTTTAAGCATGCACTGATCATATCTAATGCCTCTAAGGCCCACAACTATCATGTGCTCCCATTCCTAGTCTATCATCACCCTATAGAGCTCATCTAAGAGCTAAGGCACTCAGTCTTATACATATAGCTACTCCCTTACTTGTACAATTAGATGTATGCCTTAGTTTACTTTACCTTTCAAAGCATCACCTATGGATACTACCTATTAACACTACATCTTACCTTAACCTATTTCACCTCATCTACACAACACTCACCCAATCTAACCTAAACCTAACACTTATCTTACACCTATCATCCCTAACCAACTTTCACCCATTCCAAAACCATCCTTTAACTATTTTTTCAAGATATCCTACCTTTATGCTAACCAATGATAGTCGAGTATCAAATAGAATTAGTTACTTATGGAATTGTCACCAATCACCCTTAATCACTAATGGTTAAGTGGTGGACCATCGACAGTCCACACATTGATGATCACCTATCATTTGGTGATGGTTGCTTATTAATCAACAATGATCAATAATGACTACCAACGGTCACTATGTGGTGACTGCTAGTGAGCCTCAAAGCCCTAGGGCTTACCTTAACCTAATCAAACATCAATAATACCTAAAATTTCTAATTACACATGACTTATTCATCCCTAACCTTCCCTCCCTCAACCTATTTCCCACCCCTCTACCAATGTCAAACAAAACACCCAACCCCCATTTTTCATAAAACCCCCACCCTAAATAATTACTAATTTAAGCAATAGCAAAAAATTCAATCACATCACCAACCTCATTCCATGACCTCCATCATGGTGGCACCCTTGGCACTACTACCACCACTCATTCCCATACTCTACCTCCACCTTGCTACATCCTCACTAGTTCACCTCTGTTCTAGCCCACCTTGATCAAGCCTCCACCTCACACCATCCTTAGTCAAACCTCACTCACTCAGTCACACTCACCTATACACTTAACCAACATAAACCTCTAAATAATTCACTATCATTTTCACATAAAGTACAAATAAAAAACACCATGGGTCACTTTGCTATTTTTAAATGAGGACATAAAACCTCATTTGACCTTTAATGGTTTCCCTTTTAGGGCTTATGTCTAACTATTGATAGTCACTAGGTGATCACCGATGGTCTACCCTGACCATCAATAGTTGACCCTCTATAGAATTTTCTTATCCTATCATACTTGTTCTAATAACCACCTTAAAATAAACATGTAACCATTGGAGAATAACTCATTTTCCACCAACCACCCAACCACATAACCTCACCTTGGTTATTTTTGCCCACCTTTTAAATTTTTTATGACACCCTTGCCTTGGTCATTTTGACCACATTGATTACCTTGCCATATTTGATGAACTTGCACCACTTTTTTGCACTGACCATTTAGGTGCCTTAGATCACGACCCTTCACAGTCCTGACACCTGCACCCATTTTATTTTTTCAAGATCACATCCTACCTTGGATACTTATGAATACATTGACCTTGCCTATGAGACTTGAGTTTATAGGTGCTAACCCAACACGCACACACTTTTTCTATAGTTTGTTACCCTATCACTTGTCCTTCTAGTACCAACCTTGTTTTAACAAACTACCTCAACTATGGTGACCTAGTCTATGTACGGTATATGTTATCACACTTAGTCACATTCTTTGCATTTGTTAATGCTTAAATTCCCAATCAATAAACCTTATCACCTTTACCCATTTTGTCACCCACTTATCCATTTATAAAACCCACACTTGACTCTGCTTCACTTTATTGATTCCTATTTTGAGGGGAAATACCTCCTCCCATACTTGGGGCATCCAACCTTTTACCAATTTCTCCATTTTTTGTTTTACATCTTGCTAACACAAATTTCACAATAGAAAGGGGAAAAATCTAGACAATAAAAAATCGTGCATTACATTTCTAGTCATTGAAACACCCCATGACCCCCTTTTGTGACCTTAGACCACTCAACCTTCTCAACTGTTAACCATAAGTACAAATGGATAATTTTATCCGCTTTATTTCTATCTCCCTAACTATTGATGGTTGACCCTCAACCACCGAAAATTGACCTAACCATCAATGATTACCTTAGCTCTTGCATGATCAAAGGAGTCAACTGTAGTTCAACTATAATTTACTCATTGATCACTAGCTATCAAAATTTAGCAAACTATTCACATGATCAATGCATAATTAGACTCTGTGATCAACCATTTGTTAAACCCTTTGATTGGAACCTCCCTTTCCTCTATATTAAGAGAGGAATGGAAGGGTTGAAATCATCAATCATTATCAAGATCAATCAGGTAGGCTGTAAGAGAGATTCTTACTCCTAAGCAAATTAGAAGAGATTCCCAATGAACTAAGAAATAAATAGAGATTTTACAACTCATCAATCAAGAGCCAGGACACCATTACTCTACCAACATCACTCTAGAATATACAATAGCTTTTAGCTAACTTCTGTAGCAACATATAAAATATATGTATCTACATTATTTTATCAAAAGTTCAGTAATTAGCTCTATTTGTTTCATTTCTCTTTATCTCCCTTCCATCTCACCTTTTTGTGTTGGAGTTTTACCTATAACTCTAGACACTTCCTCACCATAACCTTCTTCCACCCACAACCTATTCTAATCACCCAAATACCCAATCCCTAAACTAAATACCTCTGAGTATTACCCTCTATCTCTTAACCAACCTACAACCCATAACTTATCCTTCTAGAACCTTTCAAAAATCTCATTCAATAGACTTATTTTCCCAAGCCAAGTCTAACAGTAATTGCCCATGATCACCTAACCACTGATGGTTTACCCCTAACTACCAATGGTCACCAACCATTGATGATCACCTAACTGTCGATGGTCCTACCCTAATTGTTGATGGTCTCTATTTTCCATCTATAACAACAAGCTGATTATACCCATATAATCATACCTAAATTCAATTTTTTGAGTTTTTATTTTATCACATAACTGCAATTTATTTTTTGAATCAAGTTGGATTAATTTGGCATTGGTATTCAATCATTTATTGCTATTTTTAGTCAAAATCAGTTGTTTCTCTCTAAGCATTTCTTATATTTTGATTCTAGTACCTTCTGTTATTTAATGCAATCATATATTTTTAGCATATCATAACTTAAGTGTTTTAAAAGTGTGGATTGACAGCCTCTAAAGAAGCTTGTGCTTCTTTGATCTAGCCCTCACTAGGCAATCCACCCTACTATCCAATTAATCAACCATTTTCTTAGTATTTTCTTATCTGTAGGTCATCCTCCCTAGACAAAGAAGAGTATCAACAATCATCTGGATTCATGCATGCATAACACACCTAGGTTCTAATAACCTCACCCTTATTTCATGTTTTACTCTCTTCTATAACAAAAAATAAAGAAAATTCTTAGTGAAACAATATGAATAAACCTCATTATATTATTTATATCATAAATAATATTTATGACAAGCAAGTTTATTTACCATACAAATATAATACAAGTCATTCCAAGAGTCTATTTTCCATTAGTAAATGTTAAGATCAAAATTTACAATTTCATAACATAAAGTTCATACCACTCAATATAACCAACATTCACAATTTTTATAAAGAATAATAAACGTTCACTTACTCATCCTTTTTGGAATTTAGGCTATGTTCATATAGTTATAATCTCCTATCTTTTGGGATTCCATGACTTAACTTATTAGTCACTACTATAACTATAAGCACACTACCTATTTTATAAATATATGCTATACGCATGTAAGAGGACCTATGTTTTCTTATATGTGTATTATGTATATTTATATTATCATATATATATATATATATATATATATATATATCAATATCATACAACTAACATTCTGAAATACTGACATAACGTTTTATTTTAATTATTTTTATATCCTAAAAGATAATACTTCTAAGAAAAACTCTTGAGAACAAATAGGGATTTCATAATTTCCAAACCCTTGTTCTTATAATTTAATATCAGAAATAATGAATTCAATTAGGCTCTATTTTGTTCCTAATTTCATATTTTTGCTATTTCCAAAAAATTAAGTCATTTATTCAATAATCTAAATTACCAATTACCATGGTAAAATAGTTAATAAATATCTTAACACTAAAATATGTTTTCAAATTATCTCAATGCTCATGGTTTCCATTTCTAGCCATAAACTTATTTGATTACCTATGACCTCATGTTATAAATCAAATTCACTGTTAAGACTGGTCTAGTTCAAAAGCATGCAAGTCTTAAAATCTTTCTCAAACACATAAAACTAGATGTCTCACATAATTCATTACGTCTATAAATATACACAGTATACATATTTTCTCAAACCGTGACTGTATGTCTTCATACTCATAGTATCTATGCATAATCTATTTGTATGCCTTCAATTCATAACATTTCAAACAATAGACTTCTGTTAATATGAAAACCTTATCCCACAAACCCGTGTGACTATCTTAATACATAGGTTATATATATATATATATATATATATAAACTTATCTATTAAAAAATACATTTCCTATATATATCCTATATATACAGTTTGTATATAAATATCCATACTATATTTTATATAAACTCCACTTCAAACAAAATGCTACAGTCAATATATATTTATATGTCACATATGGTACTCGAATTCATGTCACATATGGTACACATAGGGAGCATATAATAAAACCCCTTTTGAAACCTGTTCAACATTTTCATAATTTTGATATGGAGTATATCCCATGTACATACATGAATAACAATTTATTATTTCCTAAAACTTTTACCCACTCAAATATAACTCTGTTACACCTAAATTTTGACTGTCACCAAGATATCTTTGTTAATAAAATAGTAGTATCCTATTTTCCCAAATAGGATACTGTCTAACATTTTATGACCCAGTCAACATTTTTATAAAATAGGGATAAATCGATACTCCCATATTATAACTGAGTATGTAGGTATAAAATGTTTTAAAAAAACTCATTCTTTATTTGCATATAACTATTCCTTCAGGTTATTATTGTCCTAAACTAGGGTAGTATGCCATTTGTCTGTAAAACTTCATTTAACCCTATAGTTTAACATTATTTCAATTCTAAAATAAAACACTTAGGATTTGAAGATAATGGTTAACTCTATAGATGGTCGAGCCATTAATAGGGCAAAGCCTATATCCATTAAAAACTATATACCATTTCTTAGAACCTAAGTTTCATAATTATACCTAGAAATTTCTTTTACAATTGAATGTAAAAATAAAACCAACCTTCTAAATGTTCCTATTTTAAAACTCCAAGAACTTAAAATCCCTTTTCTTTACTATTATGTGCTTTTCCTCTTTTCTCTTCCTTGCATGTCCTTCCTTTCCTTCCATAACTCCTTATTCTTTTTCCTTGCTGACCTCCTTCCATTTCCAACTTAACATGCCACTGTTCACTTATTTTAAAGTCCATGCATAATATCCAAATTTTCCTCTAACTCCACTAATCCATAGTTATCCCTCCATTAAACTTACTAGAATCCCTAATTTCTCTCCTTTTCAAACTTTCTCAAATATTATAAACATTTAATTTGTTTAACAATTTTTTTTCATGATCACTTCGCTATAAGTCCTTGAGTATATCCACTACTTAAGTCTATGTTAATCATTTACATAATGATATTCATACTTATAATTTTTAACATAGTCTCATGCATGACAATCAAAGACTAGGTTTAGAATGGACTTAACTCCTAGGTTAGTATTTTTAGGATAGTTTAATCTCCTTGAATATAAAACAAAACAAAAGTAATTATCTCTTTATCAAAAGATAGATAAATCTATAATTGATTCCATAACAAGATAACTATTTAGTCAATTAATAGAATATATAAGCTATATATATGTCTTAATTTAATTTAATAGCTTATCTTATATTGATATTCTTGAATATTAATAATAGTAAGCTAAACATTCAATGATGTTTTTAAATACATTATACTAGTCTATATATATAATAGCAATTAGATATTTATTATTTGATTTACTCTCAAAAATCATAGACAAACATAAATAAAGTAACCTTATGTAATCATATTGCAACATCAAGTACCAAATATACGTACAAAATGCAATCACATATAATATTTATTCCATACTTATGTATTAACATTTACAACACGTAAATTATAATATCTAATAATCCAAATAAATAATGCATATAATATTTTTAATCTAATGTGGTGTGTGCAAGAGTCTTAGAAATTCCTCTATTGTACTTCACTATCTCTATCTATGCCACCCTCTCTAATGATGCTCTCCCTCCATCATAATCTGAGGGATAAATTATCCTACATCCATCTCATGACAAGAAGGTAGTTAGTCCAGTATATCATGATACATATAAAATAATGCTATAATAACAAATGTAACAAAATCATTTATGTATAAAATTCATAATTTGTCATCTCAAAATAATGAACTCATGAAATCTAAATAACATACATCTATCCCATAACAATATATGATTTATGATTTAGTTAAAATCTAATAATAAGTTTAATCAACCTTATTAATCCACAGATAATTAGGTAAATCAATTTAGTGAGAGAATCATGATGTAACCGGTTCCCCCCTAAATTTTTTTATCATCATGATGACACTTATTCAAACAAAAGTTATGAATAAAAAAGAGAGTTTAATAGAATAAAAACATAGTATCTAGTATCAAATCAAGCAAACAAATATGGAAATAGAATATAAAACTCATTATAGTCCTCCTAAGTAGCACTATCTTTAGAGTATTGATCCGATAGGACCCTACACTCTGACACTTATCTATTTCACAAACAAAATTTTTGAGTGTCAATTACTCTAATTGGTTCTACTGTGACGACCTCGAGATCTAGAACCTGCAAAGCATTCTAATCTAACACATGCGAAGGATCAACTTTATACTTCTTAAAATAAGATACAAGGAAGACATTATGAAATAGATCTAAGATTGGTGGTAATGTAAGCCTATACACTATAATATTAACCAATTATAAAACCTCAAATGTTCCCTCATATCTCGATAAAAGTTTTGTTGACTTCCCTAATTTAATTGAGCTCTTTTGTGGCTTAACATGAAAAAATAATTTGTCACCTACTTTAAGCTACCTAGCCATTCTCTTCAAATTAACATAGCCATTTTACCTATTATTGGCCTCAACCAATCTCTACCTAATTGTTTTAACCTATTCCTCCATTTCTAAAAGCATCTCAGGTCCCAAGACTACCCTATCTTCCAACCTATCCCAACTAATTGGTGTCTTGCACTTTCTCCCATAAAGTGCTTCATATAGTACCATATTTAAAGTAGATTGGTATGAGTGATTTATTCAAACTCAATCAATGGAAGGTATTATTCCCATTTTTATTGTTGATTCATGTAATACATATGAAGAATATCCTCTAACACTTGATTAACTCATTTAGTTTGACCATCAGTCTATGGGTGATATGCAGTGCTAAAAATTAGTTACGTACCCAAAACTAAATTCATAGTTAACAAAAATTTAGAAGTCATTATTGGATCATGATCTGATATGATATCTAAAAATCCATGTAATTGATACACTTCTTTTACAAATATTTTTACAAAAGTTGGTGTGTCATCTATCAAATTGCCTAGGATAAAATGTGCTACCTTGGCTAATTTATCAACTATAACCAAGATCATGTTATGCCTATTTTGTGATAATGGTAATCTTTGGACAAAGTCCATACTTATTACATAAAAATTACACTTTGGTAATGTCATGTGGATATAACAATCTAGTGGGATGCACATGTTCATATTTTACTCACTGACATTCCAGACAATGTGACATGAATTTTACTACATCTTTCTTGATTCCCTTCTAGAAATAAAGTGGTCTAAGCTCTATCATAAGCTTGGTTAATCCTAGATGTAATGAATATAGGGCATTATGTAGTTCCTTTACAATTGTGCTCTTCAATTTTTTTTGATCTGGCACATACATCCTTCTATTATATTGCATAAGGCCATCACTTTCTAAGTTGTATCCTTTATACCTAGGATTTTGAGCATTCTTAGACAAAAATTTCTTGATTTGATCATATAATTCATCTCTTGAAGAGAACTAAATCACATGATCCCTAAAAGTACTCCTAATGGTAGATACAACTAATATGTACCTTCTACGACTCAAAGTGTTAGCTACTCTATTCTTTTTACCTTTGATGTAATTGAGATCAAAGTCATAGTCAGACAAAAAATCTAACCAATGCCTCTGATGAGCATTCAAATTTGGTTGGGTGAAAATGTAGTTGAGTCCCAAGTTATCAATCTTGAGCTCAAATGATTTTCCCAATAAATAATGTCTCCAAACTTGCAAATCATGGATAATTGTTGCAAGTTCAAGATCATGAGGGGGATAATTCACCTCATAAGGATTCAACTTCCTTGAATCATAAGATAATACTAGACCATCTTGTATAATGAATCCTCCTAGTCCATCCCCAGACATATTTGTGATCACTAAAAATTGACCATTGGGATTAGGAGCTCTTTACACTGGTACAAAAGTAAGCCTTCTTTTCAATTCTTTGAAAACCACTTCAAATTTATCTGACCAGATAAAACTCTAATTTTTATGCTACACAAAATTAATTAGATTAACTATATTGAAAAAATTTGGGATGAATTTTTTGTAATAACCTGTTAATCCCATAAAACTCCTAACCTAGTGCACATTCCTTGGTACCATCCACTCCATAATGGCTCTTATCTTAGTTTGATCAATAAAAATTCCATCCACTAAGTTAATATGTCCTAGATATTATACTTTCTTTTGAAAAAATTCACACTTGGACAATTTTACATATAACCTGTGCCTCCACAGATGTTGCAAAAATATCTCCAGTTGTTGAATATTCTCTTCTTCATCCTTAGAATATATAAAAATATCATTTAAAAATACTAAAATAAAATGATCTAGGTAATCTCTAAACACACTGCTCATGAGATTCATGAATGTTATATGTGCATTCATCAACCCAAATGGTAATACTACAAATTTATATTTCCCATAATGAGTTTTAAATGTTATCTTTAGAATATATTCATGTTTTATCCTTAACCAATGATATCTAGATTTAAAATCAATCTTAGAAAATATCATTAATCCTCGTATTTGATTAAAAAGATCATCTACTTGAGGTAGTGGATACCTATTCTTGATGGTCACTTTATTCAACATTCTATAATCAATTCAAAGTTGAAGAGTGTCATCCTTATTCTTAATGAAAATAACTGATGCACCTTATGGTGACACACTTGGTCTGATCAATCTTTTGGATAATAATTCCTAAAGTTCTACATTAAATTCTACTGATTCAATGGTTGTCATTTGATATGGAGCCTTAGATTGAGGTTTTGATCCTAGTTTGATATCAATGGAGAAGTTATATTCTCATTTAGGAGGTAATCCTAGAAATTCTTCTAAAAACACATCATGAAAATTCCTAAGAAAAGGATAATCTTCAATTGATGGTTCTTTAGTTTCCTCCATTTCATTTATCTTAACTATAAATGCTTGACATCCCTTACCTTGGGTATTCTTGAGTTGAATTAAAAAAATCTACCTAAGCCTTAATTCCTTTTTCTCAACTTGAATTAGTATATATTTTTTAGATTTATTTAGACAATCTACTCTTTTTAGATAATAATCAACCTTGCCTTTGTGCTTCACAAACTAATTGACTCCTAAGATCACATCATATGACCCTAGTGGTGCTATGTAAAGATCCACAAACATTGTGAATTATAGCAACCTAATTTTGGCTTTAACTAAACACTTGTCAACCTAGACTTTAGAGTCATTCCCATTTTGTACTAACCATACATTTGCCATTACACTAACTTTCCTAGATAATTTATTTATAATTATAGGAGCTATAAAATATTTTACATCCCTTGTATCTATCAAAATAGAAACTAGATGTTTAAACAAAATAATTGACAATTTTATGGGTGAAGCTTAAAATTTAGGTTCTTGATTATCAATCGTTGCATGAATACATTATTGAAAAGTTCCTTACTGAGGGGTAAAACCTTTGTTCCTCAACTTATCTTGAGTACATTCACACACAAAATGGTCACTTTCATAGATGAAGTAACCTCTTGGTGGTCTCTTCCTATCGAATTATTGGTTTCACTTAAAACCACCCTTGGAACCATCACCCAGTTTCTTGCTACTTGAACCACTATTGAATCTAGTATTTTGATTCCTAAACTGACTCTTGGAGTCTCCACTCCTATGATTCTAGTTATTATTTTTGAAAGTTGGATTTAAACTTACAAACTTTTTATTAAACTTATCCTTGACCTAAGTAAGAGACTTAAACTTTTATTCCTATTTGATTGCTTTCTCAAAGACTTGGTCCATGGTAGATGGTCTATGAACATCCACCTCTCCACCAAGCTAGTGTTTTAATCCCATGATAAAATTTCTAATCTTGAACATCTAATTTGCCTAATACTAAGGTACACATTTTATAAGTTTGGTGAGCTATTCTTAATACTCATTTACTGACAAGTCTCCTTACTTTAGATTTTGAAAATTTATTAGCTTTTGGTCAAAATAAAAATATAAAATCCACTGTGATCTAAATAGTATCACAAAGTGATCCCAAGTAGTGGTGGTTGAGTTCATATTCATTTCCAACTTCTCACTAGCCTACCACATAGTGTACTCTATAACCTACTGATAAACTCCCCAAATAGATTTAATGACCTTAGAGTAGTTTTGAATCTCAAAATACTTATCCATTTTAGTCAACCATGCTTTAGCTCCATCTCCCATAATGGTTTGATCAAATTTAGGTAGATTCACCTTTTTCATATCCCTTACCAATTCTGTGGCTACACATTCACTCACATCTTGAGGCACTTCCTTATGTCTATACTCTTGAAAAATTTCCTACTTATAAGGATGCTCTTCAAGCTCATCCTAATGAGATTCTTCCTCTTGTCCATGAATTTATTATTCTAGGACTATAACTCTGTCCCTAGTCTCATTCATGGTCGCAAGAATTTGATCTAACTTTATTACTTGTTTAGTGGAAAATTCATTAAGATAAAACATAAGGTTACATTAACATTAAGTCCTAGAGTTTAAGCCATAGCTCTGATACCATAATCTAATGCCCCCACAGAGATTTACTAGAATATTTTAATAATTTAAAAAAAATTACTCAACACTTATTCTTTCATTAGATTACACCACAATAATATAATTAGTGATTTTCAACATACTTAACTAAGCATATCAAACTTAAGTAAACATGAACAACTCTATTTATTAATCACTAGAAACTTATGTAAATAACCATAATTGCATAAGGAAAGTAATCATAATAAAATCTAGCCATAATTAGTACAATAATATAACCTCTGCTGTCAATGCATAATAATAATCAATTACATTTCCATTAGGCATTCTAATTCAATATATATATATATATATATATATATATATATATATATATATATATATATATATATATATATATATATATATATATACAATGTTTCATAGAGCTTGAGTTACAATAACTCTTGAATCTCTAATAATCTCAAGTGTATTATTCAAGTAACTATTATAGTGGGGGGGGGAGAGAATCATTTGAGTGCTTTTCTATACCAACCATAGACCATCGATCCCCTGCATAATCCCCCAATAGGGAATGGCCCTCTTTTCATGGATGGGTGGATAGTGACTGTGCAGGAATCTAGAGAGACATGCTAGTACACATTGTGCTATAAGATTATTACTATATGATGTGCACCATAAAGAAATATTTTCTAATATGATATTTCATAAACATTTAAATCATACGTATGAAATGACTGTTTCTCTTAATTTTTTTTCATTTCTTAATTTAGAAGCAAGTAAGAAACTAATAAAAGGGGTGTGTAAAAGAATACATGATAAAAGTGCATGTGTGATCCAAATGATGATGGGAACTCCTCTTTGGTTTGGAAATAATAACCTATAGATTAAAAAATACACTAAAAAAAGGGTTGTTAGAAATATAGTTGAGTGGACTGCCTAACATGAGCTAGATTCAAGAAGCATATGCTTGCTAGGAGGCTGTCAATCCACCATTGATAACACTTAAGTTGATATAGATGAAAAGAAAAAATAATTACATTTAGTAATGTGAAAGTAAATGCATGAAGGGAAAAAAAATTAAAATTATTATTTAAATAAAATGACTAAGTGTAGCAAAAGTGGGTCAATACTCATGTTAAGATAGTTGAGGTTAGGTTCAAAAAATTAGGGAAGGCTCTGTAAAAAAGCAAGAACATAGAAATTATGGTTTGGTTGGGGTAAGGGGATGAAAATAACTTATTTTTTTTCCACAGTGACCATAGGTGGTTGGGTGAACCATCAGTAGTTAGGCTAACCATCGATGGTTGGGTAACCATCGATGGTTGAGGTGACCATTAATGGTTGGGCTAACTGTCTATAGTTTCTTATGTATTTATAAAAATGATCAAAAGGGAATTATGGATTGGATAAATGGTTAGGTGGGGATTTGAATATGGGTCTAGTCAAAGCTAAGAAGCTAGGAGATAAGTTTGATTAGGTCAGGAGGGTTATAGATGAAGTAAAATAAAGAAACAAGTACAAAGTTACCTCTAACTTGCTAAGATACTAATGGTGGAAGTCTAGAGTAATAGTACTTTAGCCTTGATAAAAACATAGATATAGGTTTGAATCTCCATTTCTATTAATTTATTTTTGAAGGAAGGCTAGATACTTGTGTGTAAGAAGATTTGATAGCTTGGATGTCATCCCCATTCACCTCCTACTATTCTCCTTTTATAGGATGAAGTTACTAATTGAGTAGGAGGAAGTTATTAATTGGATATGGGGATAAAGTTATTATTTATGATGTTTTGTAATGGTTGTAAATTAGGTTATTATTTAGGAAGAAGTTTCTCATCTCATACACATTTGCTAATGCTTTAAAGTAGGTTGAAGACTTGAATGTTGATGTTTAGGCTAATTGTCAATGGTTAGGTTGACTATCAATAGTTGAGTGCCTAGGAAAAATGGGTGAAGATAGGTTTAAAAAGTGGTTGATTAAAGGGGTTTTTAAAGGTTTAAGTTATTAACTAAGCTTAGTTAACTAGGTGGTCAACTAGCTTCAGGGTCGGGTAGGGGTCTAAGGCATTTTGCCATCTAAAACTATCATGTGCAGTTTTTGAGTGTCTATATTTTACCCCTTTTTGTTATGTAGCTTTGAATTAACAAGACAAAAAACAAAAACAAATTATTGGTCAAGGTTTGATTTCCCTAAGTATGGGAGGAGGTGTTCCCCCTCAAACCAAGAGTTGATGAGGTGAAAATAAAATTGGGCCAGGGTTTGATAAATTGTAGATGGTGAGGCATGAAGTGGGTGAAAAAAAAGGTTGGTCATTTAAAATGAAAACATGTGCAAAAAATGTGACTAAGTGCAATAGTAAAGATCACACAAAGGCTAAAGTTGCCAATATTGGTAAAAATAAGGTCAATTCTAAAGGGATGTATAATGAGGGTAATCTATCCACAATATTGGTCATAGATGATTAGATTATTCCCATAAAGTCATCAAGATAGGGTTAGTGTTTGTCATAGGTATCTAAGGTAAGAATTACTCCCTTGAAAAAATAAATGGTTGGGTCATGCATGGGGTGGTGCAAAGTGTAAAAGCTCAAAATGGAAAGGTTGGTCGATGTGGTCAAGATGACCAAGTAGGGTCATCATAAAACATGCAAATAGTTTATGTCAAAAATATCTAACATTGAGGTGGACATGGTCAAATAGGTGGTCAGAGAAGGGTAATCTCTAAAAGGTCAAGTGGTTTTAGAGTGGAGATTAGATGAGCTTCAAAAGCTAACACGTACGTGGGGTATAATAAAATGTTAAAATTTAGGGGACCCTAACCATCATCGATCAAGGGTCTTTAGGGTTGATCATCGATGGTCACACCCTAAACGTCAATGGTTAGGTAAAAAAACCCTAAAATGTTGAGACACAAAAAGTAAAAATGTAAAATCATTTTTACCATTTGACATTTTAACCTTGATGATTGGTACTCTAGAGTTTTGCATTTGTACTTGCTGAGGTGGAGTGTTGTGAGTGGGTAAGTTCATGTGTCGAGTGAGGGTTGAATCGATAGAGGGTGGATGAGGACCTGGATGAGTAGTTAGATGATGGCTCTGACCATGTTAATGATCACAAAATAAGGTAGGTATTATTTTTTGAAACTGATAGGTAGTGGAGGGAATTTGTTTAGAAGTTGTATTGAGTAGATTTAATAAAGTTTAATAGTGATTTTGAATTGGTTTGGGTAGGTTTTTAGGGGGTTTTACCCTAATTGAGGTTTTAGTTAAAATTGGTCAATTTATAGGTAAAATTGAGAGTGGAAGGGTTTATTAGGTTGGAAATGGGTTGTAGGACAAGGTTAGGTAGATTACTTATAGGAATTTAGGTGATTGTTGGGGTTTATAGGTGGGAATTGGTAGAGGGTTTCACCACCAATGGTCACACATAATGACCATTGGTGGTTTGACCCAATCATAAATGATCAATCATAGGGCTAAAAGGATCCTAAGGGATTGTTGATGGTTTAATGAATCATAGATGATCAAAAGGTTGGGGGAGTAGGTAGTAAAAAATATTTAAAGTTCTTTAAGGTTTGGAAAGTTTTTAAAGTTGTAAAATGGTTAAAGCTTTTTAAATGGTTGTTAAAGCTTAGAATTTTTTTAAGGTAAGTTGAAAGGTTATTTAGGGTTTTAAGGTATGTGTCAAGTTGTGTTTAAATGGTTTGAAGAGGTTTTGAAAAGTTTTTTATTTGAAGTGTTGGAAAGGTGAGAGTTTGTAATAATGTTTGTGTGGTGAAATTTGAATGGATATATATAAAGTTTTGTAAAGTGTGTAAAAGTTGTTGAAGTTGAAAAGTTTTGTTAAGGTGTGTGTAGAAGTGGTTTTCAAAGTTTTTTTAAGCTTAAGTGTTGTTAAAGAATTAAATAGTTATGTTAAGTGGTGTATAAGGTTGAAGCTAGGTTTGATAGGATGAGATATTTTGTTACAATGATTGGTGGGTATAGTCAAGTAAAAGAAATGTCAGGTATAGAAAATAGTGTGTTAGAGTTGGTGTTGAATAGTAGTTATGATAAGTAGGACAATTGGTTGATTGATAGAGGTAATATGGTAGATGTGATGGGTTGGATGGGAATAAGTTGAAAAAGCTAGGTATAGGTTGGTTCTTAGCTCAAAGTATGCATGCTAATGTGATTATTATGGAGGTATGCAGCTAGATTCAGATGAAGGACTATGTCTTTAAGATATTCATAGAGGTCTATGATTGGATGACTGATGATGAGTGGAGATACATGGAGGAGGTTGGCCTAGGGGCCATGAGACACTAACAAAACCTACCATGGGATGTGGCTATGATCATGACCCTCATCAAGAGATGGGACCCATCCACAAACACATTTTTGTTGTCAACTACGGAGATGAGTATCCTACTAGAGGATATGCATAGGATTACATGGCTACCCATTCGAGGGGAGCTGATTTATCACATAGAGAGTGAGGAGAGGAACTACCACATGGATATGATATATGGAGTAGATTAGGCCCATGCTAGGTGTTGGTTGAATATTTTGTCAATCAGCGTATTGATAAAAAAAATAAGTCTGATCAGCCAAAGTAGGAAGATTAGTCATCCAAATGTGTAGGTTTACCACATCAGAAGGACACTGATCTCTCCTCTCATCAAGGGGATGTTCCCTATAGGTATGCTATATATATATAAATAGAAAATAATACTCAAGGGTAGGACAAACCATCCATCTCTCTTTCTTCAGAGATGATGCATGCAGATCAAAGGAGAAACTCAAGGAAAATGACAGAAAGCACTCCTCTTCTTTCAGAAGTACTATTCAACAAGCCACAAGAATACTCCAGGTAGTAACAACAAAATGTAGCAAATGATGTAATAACCAGCAAATCGAGATGCAGCACAAAGTCTTCACTTGGATTTCTCAAGAGTAAGATACGAAGGACAATGAGGGCACAAATTTTTCCCAAGGTCCTTTACAGAGAAATGAAAAGAAAACACTCTAAAAGCAATTATGGGGGCACAAAGTCTCTCCACACTTGAATCTTCAAGACACCTTTCTAATTGCTATCACTAATTTTGCTTATTGAATTAAAGGAATAGAAGATGGATTAAGGAAAAAGACATAAGAACAATTTCCCCAACAACAAAGATATCACAACACAAAGTCTAAAAAATCACTTGCTTTCTTATTCCAATAACAAAATATGATTAACAAACTGAGCTCAAAGTCTTAGAAGTGCCTTTCAATTTGGGCAAAGTTTCATTTTGATTGTCAAAAAGAGATCCTTTTACAATAGAAGAGAGTCCCTTATATAGCCACTTCAAGAAGGACTGGAGAACAGTAACACATCATGTTGCGTTAAAAACTGTTAGGAAGATAGGTTGGAAATTGGGGGCATCTACACATTTGTTTTTCTCAATGCAAGGAAACAAGTCACGCTTATTGAAAGTTTGCAACTTTCAATGTCCACCTAGTGATCTAATCCTTCCTTCATCGTTCCTTCTTTTCTGGTTAATTGAATCTAGTCCTGGATTCAATTTGCTATTCTATTCCTTCCTCGCTTTCTACTGGCCCTGGCCTTAAAGTCTATGAATGTATTCAGGTCTGTAGATTCAAAGGATCAATGGCTAGTTTGTTGTTTTGAATTTGACATCTTCGGGCGTGTCACCCCTTGGTCCTTCTTTGGATTTTCTATTTGGCACTTTCCCAGATTGAACTTGCCCTTTCGAGCCTTAATAAATGACCTAATTTCTTGTTTCATGTCTTCTCAAAGGGAAGGTGACCCTTCAGCTTAAGGGAAGTATCCTTTAATTTGTCAGTCGAGAGTCTCCTACAAGGGCACCCACCCTTCGGTGTCCTTCGGTGGCCTTTTCTTTAGTGGACTATTCATCTGGCTTTCTTGCAGACAATTCCCATGGGTATTTTCCCCAAGTTTTCTCCTTTGATCTGCACGCATCATCTCTGAAGAAAGAGAGATGGATGGTTTGTCCTACCCTTGAGTATTATTTTTTGTTTATATATATATATATATATATAGCATACCTATAGGGAACCTCCCCTTGATGAAAAGAGAGATTAGTGTCCTTTTGATGTGGTAAACATACACATTTGGATGACTAATCTTCCTACTTTGGCTGATCAGACCTATTTTATTTATCAGTACACTGATTGACAAAATATTCAACCAACAATTTTTGGTGACTCCGCTGGGGAACTTCTGTCAATTGCAAAAAGAATTGAAAGGAGTAGAATCTAGAATCTCCAGTGTCTTCATGTGTACCATTGGGTTACGAAGTCATGCTACCCAAAAATGAAAGGCATAAAAAATGGAAACAAACAAAACAAAATAGAAATAAAAACTATATAAATATACATATGTATAGATGGAATGATTTGATACTTCAAGAATTGAAGTATTTTAGATGCTGTTTCTTGGGAGATAGTGAAAATAGTGATCTATTTTGATAAACTAGCAAGAAGACATTTTGCCCCTAGAAACGGTGATGGGTGAATGGAGTTCTTAACCAATAAACCAATTTTATGTGTCTTCCCCTTAGATTTTTCTTCTTCTTCTCCCATGATAGGATGTGGTCTTCAATTTGAAAGCCATAACTCCTTGCTTTCTTGGCAAAGGGTTCCTTTGTCTGATTTTGATTTGTAGTAGCATAGTCCATTACCATAATTGGTTGTTCTTCTAGCTCAATCCAGCATATGATTGGATTGTCCACACTAAAATCTTGACAAATTATCAGCTTAGCATCTCCTTTGATGTGAAGGAGTTTGATTTCTTCATCTTGAGCAATCTTCAATCCGAGCAACAGAGATTCACATCCAGCTGTGTTGTTGGTGTTTTTGACTTTCAAATTGCATGAAGGAAGAATATCTCCTTGAGGAGATATCAACATAGTCCCAACTCCATTATTGGTGGAAAAATTGTTGCCATTAGATTTTAGGATTGAAGCATCATCAGAAGTTGATCTCCTATCAGATTTCTCTTCATTAGAGATGGAAGATCCTTCCTTACTTGTACTGTGCTCTACCAATTCTCCTCAAGTCTTTTTTGGATCAATTCCTAGATTGTTAGCTATAGAACTTTCATCTATAAAAACATGAACATCCTCTATGGTAAAGAAATAATTACCCCTGCCTAAAGATTCAAATAGAATTTATGCTGCAGGGGCTGATGTTTGGGTGACCACGTATTTTGCTTCCTTTTCAGGGAGCAATCTCTTCATTACACCTTGGACATGAATCCTTACTTTAGACAGGTCCATGTTTAGTTCTCCTCCCATGTCCTTGCATAAATTTTGTTTGAGAAAAATTCCATAGGATGCTAAGACGTTAGCCACCAAGACAGTGATCCTGATTCTCTTGTCTGGAAAGACTGCCAATGCAAATTGGGCATCTTTAATTTGCCACAGCAATGGTACTTGCTTGTTCTCCATAGAGAAACATCTCCCAAAGGTTTTGGTCAATGTGAGACCTAGAGACTTAGCTACTTTAGTAGGCATGACATTTTTAGATGCCCCACAATCAATGATGCAATTGTTGAGATGATAAGCATTTATTAATAGGGAAACATAGAAAGGTTCTATTTTCCTGGGAGCAGTTGGAGGAGTAATGAAAAGATTATTTGGAATGGGCATGTTCTTTGGGGAATCAGGAATTATTTTCTTAACCTCTTATCTTGTAAGAATGGGTTGGTTCTTGACACATTAGACTAACTTATCCAATTGATCAGGATTAGACTACAAATATTCAAATTTAGACATTTGTATTTTGGTCTTTTTGACATGATCAATTATGTCAAATGGCTAAATTAGACTAAGTACAAAGGAAGGCATTTCAACTTTTTGGGTTTTAGGAGGGATGGGAGGAGGGCTAGTTTGTGAAATGGGAGTAGAAGGTGAAGGTGAAATTGATGTACTTACATTTTGAGTGATCACCAAATCCTTTGCTTGAAAAGGAAGAGGGGTTCTATGCTTAGCAATCGTAACTGCTGATTGAGGTTGCTCCTCTGTCTTCCCTTTATCAACTTGATGGACTGATTGGTTATTGGATTTAGTAAACACTACATATGATCCATTAATAGCTTCTCCTTTGCTTTCGAGTTCATCCTAGTAGTTCAAGAAACCAATGTGGGAGTCACCAGCCGATTTTTCTTGATTGTTTTTAAGGAGATCAACATCATTTTCTTGATTCAATTTAGGCTAGAAAGAGAACTCTGATTCTGCTTCAAGATATCCCATTACTGAATTGGTTAAAGGAACTTCAAGGGAAAGTTTCCCTTATGGGGGAGGAAGGTGATTCTATTGCCCTTGATTCCTGGCAGTATTGCTCTGATATGACTAATTTGGAAATGTCTTTCTTGGCATATCTCTATATGAAGGAGTAGAAGACATTTGCTTTTTCAAGGCTAACACTTCATTTGTCAGCTTTTGCACCATTGGATTAGTGGTGCCTGTATATGCATATTTAGAAGATGATGAGGATCTATTTCTGTTTGGATCTCTTCTTATCTTCCCTGCTAAGATGAGATCATCTTCTACCTCAGTGGCCAAAAGATGAGCTGTAGCAAGATCTATTTGACCAGCATGTCTCAAAAGAAAACTGACTTTAGGTAACTGAGAATTAATGAAGAAGCATTTGAGATTCTCAGCTGTAGGTTAAGCAATTATAGGAATTCTATTTCTCAATTTGTCAAATTTGGCTATGAAGTCTCTCATAGGCTCATGAGGATCTTTTTTCATCTGTGTAAGTTGAGCCAGAAGTGTATGTGCATCTTCTACAGGTTTGAATCTGGATTCAAACTTAGCTTTGAGAGTATTCCAATTAGTCACTGACCGAGCCTGTAGATGATAAAACCAATTTTTAGTAGCGCCTTTTAGTGTCTCCATAAAAAGCTTGACTGCTACATCTTCAAATTCTACTCTGATTACTCCACAAGCTATGCTGAAAGCTGTAATGTTCTCATCAGGATGAAATTTCCCATCACCATAAACTTTGGGGAAATTCTTCCTTAAACTATGTGGAAGCTCATGTAGAGGTGGAGTAAGATTGAGGGGACCAAAAGCATTACCCTAGGGGCCTTGAACTACCATTGTAAGATTATGAAAAGGAGGGATAATAAATCTCAGAGGGGTAATTATTGGCAAAGCTTTATCAATAATAGAAGTAGATACTTCATCTGGCAATGGAGATCTAACTTTAGTAGGAGTAAAACTCTTGGTTCATTGGAGATGAGATGGTGAAGGAAACATATCAAAATCACTTTTCTGTACCAACTCGAATACAGGTTCAATGATACCTTTAGCCCTTTGGCTTCATGTATACCTTGAATTTGCCAGATTGTGAAATAAAAATGGAAAAGAATTAACCTTGCTTCAGTTAAAGCTTGAGGCTTTAAACTGTGCATTCTTTCTCGATTAGTGTGGAGGTGAATGGATAGATTATAAATGGATAACGGGTTATATCCCTAGCAGAGTCACCAAAAACTATTGGGCGAGGCTGGGAGGAAAATTTTAACAATGGGAAAACACTAGAGCAGTTCACTCTTCCACAGCAGAGTACAATGGATAGGTTATAACAATAATGGGTTATATCCCCAGTAGAGTCACCAAAAATTATTGGCTGATTAGAACTATTTTGTTTATTAGTACGCTAATTGACAAAATAATCAACCAACACTAGGTATCATACAAGTGGTATTTTCTACGGGCCACTATACCAAAGGGCTCTAGGGGATAGATGCTTGCTTATTATGATGATGATGGATACATCCTACTTTAATCTACCAAATTCAAGTAACGGTTAATTTTCATACCCATTACTAGGGATGTTGGAGGAGATGCTACTAGGGAGGACTATGTTTGGGTGGGCCCCAGTGTTATTGGTCTAGATCTACAAGGAGCTCTAGGCATTCAAAGCACATAGGCAATATGGGATTATTATAAGCTTTGTTCTTTATTGCTGGGTATATGAGCATATTCATGTGGTGAGACCTTTAGGGATACTATGGGATGGTTATGCACTGATAGAGTATAGAGTGGGTTTATTATGATGGTGAGGAGATTATGAATTGATAGGGGTAAGTGGTGGTGGTAGGGACATTGACTAGTTCAGGGATACTTTGGAGAGATTAGTGGTGGGTGACATAGTGTAGAGGCCATATGTGGGCCTAGTACAATTACCACACATTATCAATATAGAGTTGGTGATGGATATATGGGAGGTGGGAGGGTGAGATTGAGCTTATCCCATTCAATTTAAGTTTAGAGGTAGTTTGGCTTTGTGTAGGGGATTCCACTAGATTTACCAAGATACAGGAGGGAGGATGCAAAGTTTTTACTCCTAGAACTGCAACCATAAGATGCTAGGTTAGATCATGAGGAATTATCGATGAGAACCATGATAGATGATATAGGTATTATAGATGGTTATGTGGCATGATACTAGGCTTGATATGCAATGACTAATTTTGGGTGGGGTGATAGGGGCTATCAGCCCATGGATGTGGATCTTGTTTGGGTACCTGTATAGGGTGGCTAGGATGGACAAACAAATGTAACACTTTTAGTAGCATAAGCCTAGATCACTAGATTATAGGGATAGGTGGCCACTTTATAGGGCCAGATTATCATATTATAGGGTCAGGTGGTGATGCTGACTAGAGAGCAAGATAAGGAAAGTATATCTCTTAGGTTAGTGATTCAGGAGAGAAATTCACTAAGGTAGAGAGTAGGAGTGGTGATGGTACCAATAGGGGCACTGATAGGAGGACTTGATATGATTCTTATGACATGGTACTTATCCACCATTAAGGAGTTGAGGTATTTTAAGGAAATAGTGCTAACATAATTGCCATTAGAGCTTCAATAAGGAGAGTACAGGGCTAGTTTAGCAGGTGGTCCATCTATAGCTACTTTAAGATAGTGGGCTTCTATAGTGGGGTAGGCAAAGAGATTAGCGGGACTACCACTAGATGGTAATGCAAGTGCAGGTGGGGCTAATTGGATTGGTGCCCCAGGGGCCTAATATATGAGATTATGTGATGTATATGTGTTTGATTTTAATACCGACTTATGTGTCAATGATGTAAGGTGTATATATGTGTGTGAGAGAGATTTATATAGTGTGACATGTATTTATTATTGAAGATTGTAGATGCATTGGCATGTGTTACTTTGATTATGATATATATGATGATGAGGTTTTATGATGATTATGGATGTTTATTAATGTTGATGGGTTTTATGGTTGTTCTATTTATTTGATGATTTGAGATATTTATGGATGATGCTTATGAAATTTATGGTTTATTAGTTTAGGTATGTTGTAATGTTTATGGATGTTCATGATGAAATATTTATGGTAATATTTTTTTATGATGAAATGATAGGTTTCTCATGCTCCATGCTCTATGAGATGATATGTAGACTCATATTTTAGGCATATGATGATGTTTATGGATGATATGTGTGTGTTCATTGATGGATGTGATGTTGATGATCATGGGTGATTTTATGAGGTTACATGATGATGTGATGAGGGAATTTGAAACATGATTATGATGAGATGTTTTGATCTTATGATGAATATTTTAATATGTGTATAGTTTAGGTGATGTTTGGGATTATATATAGTGGATAATGTGTGTGTACATAGATATGTTCTTGGACATGTGATTGATGGTTTTGATTATGGTTTGTGTGATGATGTTTGTCTATATGATGATGTGGTTCATAGAGAGGATTTTATATGGTGATGTGGGTCATGGTTTCTTAAGATGTGATGTGTCGATGTTTTGAATTGGTGTTCTGTTTATGGAAGTAGTATAGGACATGGTCTATGATGTTTATTTATATGATGTGGTTTATGTTGTTTATGCTATGATAAATGATTATTGTTTTGATAATGATGTTGTAATGTGATTGTTGAAGTTTTATGGTTTTGATGTTTTGTTCATGGATAGGATATGGTTTATATGATATGATATGATATGTGATATGGGATATAATGAAAGCACATGAAGTAGGTTTAGATAACACACTAAATGTGGAAAAGAGAGAAGAGTCAAAAGACATATATTCACTTAAACTAATGAGTAGAGGGTAAGAAAAAGGCATGATGTGTTCGCTGATAAGATCCTAACAAAACTAAATTTAGATGGAATTAATGATAATAAGCCCTTCTAATTCTTCGCATGAGCATTCTTTAATTGGCAAAGAAGGTATCTTAATCACTTTGTGTCAAGCAAGCTCATAGTCCCTTGATTTTAGAGAGGGTATGAAGGGAAATTAGGTGATAGGTTGAAAGGGGAAATGGGTGATATGATAATGTGATATGGGTCAGCTTTCCCCTTTTATAGGTGACCAAATAACCGTAATAGATAAGTCCATGTATTAATATAATGTGTAGACTGATTGATGCAGGAAGTCTACTAATGTCATATGTAAATGCTGATTATGGCTTCTTTGCTTTGACTTTGACATAGGGTTGTTTGTTATTTTTGTTGTTTTGATAGGTTGGTGAAGCTGATCGATGCAAAAAGCTTCAAATGTTTATTTTTGATAAACTTAACTTAGCCATCCTTCAAGGGAGTGGTCTAAAGTTGGATTTTTATAACTGTCCTTCAAGGGAGTAGTCTATCTTTAAGCAATTTAGTTGTTGGGTAGTTGTCCTTCAAGGGAGCAGTCTACAATACTAGAGATATGGACCCAATTGATATTTGGTATCCCAATTTAATTTTGAATGCTAGGTTTAGACATGGACAAGTCTATTTAGGCTTAAAGGTCTACTTTTATAGAGGCAATAATTTTAGCACAAAAGGTCAATGATAGATGAGGGAAAGTGGTTTGAGAGACAACTAATCATGGGATTCCATCTGATTAGAGACAAAAAGTATCCATGAGAACCATGCCATGGGTAGAGCCATGGTATCCATGCTTAGGATTAGGCTATAACTATGATGGATAATCACATAGTCCTATGCTGCAATCAATTATCCCTAAGAGGAATAGAGTGAATGTGTAAGGAAAGTGAAAATATCATAAACCAAGGGACAAACTTAAGTTAGACACAAAGGTGAATGTGATCCTATTTTAAAAAAATAAAGGATGTAGATGTGAAGCATTGAGAGGCTCATGTTCTAGTTTTCCTTCAAGAGAAGATAAATGATAAGCTCCTGATCCATACTTATGGGATATGATGTAGGGTAAAATTCAATTGAAAGTAAACTTACCTCTTTTGATTTTCTCCATATTAGTTACATGTTGGTTTTACTTAAGGATAAGGTCTTTGATATTGAATTCTCACTCTTTTAGGTGTTTATTTTAAGTGTGCTTGATTCATTTTTGATAGACATGGAGATTATTAAGTACTACGAGGTGATGTTTGTCAAGTAGTTGAATACATGCGAGACGTTCCTAATGATAATCACTCTTAGAAATGATCTCATGCAAAGATATGCAAAGAAAAGAAATCCAGACTTTGAGAGACAAGACTACCTCTACCCCAAAGATAAGAGAGAAATGAGTAGCACCTATAGAGGTTAGAATGCTAGTGTGATAGGCCCATAAAGCGAAAGGGATGTGCTAGTGCCAATCTTGACATGAAGTATGTACTACTTTGGTTAACATTTTGGTGAGGGTTTTACTAGAGGCTTCTACCTATCCATTTTCTTCGGGATGATAGGGCAAGGAAAAGCTTAATTTGATGCCACCAAAAGTGTCTTAAAGACCTTGTACTTTCTTATTTTTAAAATATTTGCCATTATCAGTGATGATCTTATGGGGAACATCGAAGCAGTAGATGATGTGGTGATTGATGAAATTGATAATATTTTTAGATTTGGTTGAGATAAGATGAATGACTTCCACCCACTTTGTGAAATGTTTGGTATTAGTAATGAATATAGTGTCATTATGAAGAATTAGTATTGATTTCCCTAATAAGATTGAGACCCCATTGTGAGAAGGGCTAATAGTCTTTGGATACTCGAAGGCCATGAGTAGGTACGTAATGTAAGTTAATGTGATATTGACATTTGACACACTTATTTACATAATAACAACAATCTTGATTGAGGGTGGGCCAATAATAGCCAAGGTAAAGGATACATTTAGCAACAACTAAGCCACAAAAATGTCCCCCATAGATTCCATCATGTATTTCCTTGATGGCATGGGAAGCTTCATGACATGTAGATAATGGAGAAGGAGGCCATCAAAGCCATGTTTATAAAATATTCCCCCTAGTATGGTGTAATAAGAGGTAATCTGAACAAAATCTCTTTGAGCATTCCTTAAAAGGTGGGGAGGAACAATGCTGAGGTTAAGGTAGTTAAAATTTTGGTCGTACCGAATGTCAAAATGAGATGCTTCCATACTAAAAATGGTAGGAAGGTTATAATTGATATATGAGGGTGTGATAAAATAATGAATGGTGACAAATAGTTTAGATTCGATAGGTTGAGATGGGATTTGGGAAGCAAGGGAAGCCATCATGTCCATAGATTTATTGGTAGATCGATGAACTAAACTGATAAGGTAATGATCAAATGATGATAAGAGTGTGTATACGAGTTATTTGTAATTTAATAAGACATCATTTTTACATTGATAAGATTCATTGACCTAGTTGATCACAATTTAGGAATCACCAAAGACATTGATTGTCTTGAACCCTAGGGCTAGAGTGGTTTGGAGACCTATGACCAGGGCTTCATACTCAGCCACATTGTTGGTGCATTCAAAGTCATGTTTAAAGGAAAGGGGAAGAGTTTAACCATTAAGGGGAGTGAGAATAACTTAGGCACCCCCACCATGTTAGCATTTGGAGCCATTAAAAAATATGGTCATTTGGTAGGTGGGTTCTTTTTGGGAAAGAGTTGTGATGGACTTGTCTAGAAAAGCAAGAGAAAGTAGTTGATTTTCTGGTAGAGGAGATTTAACCAATTGATCAGTGATGACTTACCCTTTAATGTAATTTTACTAAAGGAACTCAAGATCAAACTTAACTAAGAACATGAGCCACTTAGCCATACACTGGTTTTGGTATGGTTTAGAGTGCATGTACTTGAGTGGGTCAGTGTTAGTGAGACATAGGTTTTATGATTAAGAAGGTAGTGATAGAGTTTGAAGGCCACAAAGAATAAGGTGATCTAAAATTTCTTAGGATGATTATACCAAATATAATATTCTGTAAGTGTGTGGCTAATATAATAGATGGTTTTCTCTTTGTTCTATTTATCATGATGAGTGAGCATTACCCCTAAGGAATGGTTCATGGTGGATATATAAAAGTATAAGGGTTGGTCTTCTCTAGGAGGGATGAGGATAGGTGGAGAGAGAAGGTACTCCTTGATTTAATTAAAATATTATTGACAATCCTTTGTCTACTTAAATGAGGTGTCTTTCTTGAGGAGATGGTGAAAGGGTTGACATCTATTTGATAACTGGGAGATGAAGTGATGAATGGATTAGAGCTTCCCTTGAAGGCTATAGAGTTGATTAAGGTTAGTAAGGGGAGGCATCTCCAAGAATAATTTGAATTTAGTGGGGTCTATTTTGATTCCTTGAAGAGAGATGATAAATCCAAGAAGCTTTCCTAATTAGACCCCAAAAATACATTTCTTGGGGTTGAGCCTTACATGATAATGGATTAGTCGATTGAAGATTATTATGAGAATCGCTAGGTGAACCTTGTGGTGTTTGGATTTTACAATGAGATCATCCACATAGTCCTCTATAATTTTATGGATGAGATCATGAAAAATGTAGGTCATGGCATGCTAATAGGTTACTCTAGTGTTTTTAGACCGAAAGACATGAACTTGTAATAGAAGGTTCCCCATAGGGTGATAAATGACATTTTGTGTTGATCTTTGGGGGAAATCAAGATCTTATTATATCCTAAAAAACCATTCATGAGAGATAACATCTCATGGCCAGTTGTAAGATCAATAAGTTGGTTCATGTTTGGCAAAGGAAAGTCATCCTTTGGGCAAGTGAGGTGGAGGTCATGAAAGTTGATATAGAGGTGATGTCCCCCTATGGGTTTGGTAATGGGAACAACGTTATAAATCCATTATGGATAGTTAATGGGATGAATGAAGTCAATGGATAAGAGATGCTAAGGTTATTCTTTGACAAGAAGGGCTATGTGATGATTCGTCCTAAAAAGCTTCTATCAAACTGGCTTAACCTTAGGATGGGTGATAATGTTATGGAGGGCAATAGAGGGGTCAATTCTAGGCATAAACTAATAAGACCAAGCAAATGTTATGCTACAGTCATGGAGGAAACAAGGTTAATCTTCTTGCTCCATGGAATTTAAGGATTGGCCAATCTTGATGATATAGGGGTTATCTTGAGTACCCAAGTTTCCAAGTTGACATCAATAGTGGATTCATTTAACATGGTTTGGTTCTTAGGAGGAAGGGATTATGAATAGAAGAATTCCTTGCATTGAGGTAGGTGAGAATGGAATCATCATCCTAACGTTGGATGGTGTTGTTGGTAGGAGAATTTCACTCTATCATTTTAGAATGGATGAGAGGAAGGGTTTTAGTTTGGCCATTCTTTTGATAGGTTAGGGGGCCTAAACTAACAGTGTTAAAAAAAATGTTAGATAGGATGATATCAAAGTCTTCAATCTTTAAGGTAGATAGGATTGGTGAAGATGAAACATCCTCAACGATGGGTTTTGGTGAGGTGGGTTCTTCGGGTGGTATGAACCCAAGGCCAAATAACTCATGAGGTTTTTGGGTTTTTATTATGGGCAGCTCATGAGGTCCCTATTCATAAACGCTGAGACCAAACCCCTTCCAAGCACACCTATAAAGGTAAGATTTGGTAAAGGCTAGTTTTTTGAGGTAGGATAAATCAATGGTGAATGGTCAGATGAAAAAGGTAGTGGTGGAAGTGAGAAGTGGCTAATCAAATCCACCATAGATGAAATTTATTTTATGGTTGGAGAGCCTAAAAGGGATGATGGTTCTGATGTTAGGATCATAGGAAGGGTCATGCTTTAGGTTCCCATATTATTGTAGAGTAGGGAAAGAATTCAAGGATAAAAGGAAATATTACCCAAGTGAGAGACATTGGAATGTGGGTTCTAAGGGGTCCTCTATGGGGATCTAAGAAGAAGGGATAAATGAGCTAGTGGAAGATTCATCAATGGTATGGGTAGGAGTGTTGCTAGTTTTGGCTCATGGTGAGGTGGATGAGGGAGGAATAAAAACATCATTAGGTTGATATGTCATATTTCAAGAGGCAAAAGGACTTGGATCAACTTTGATGGTAACTATAGACACCAAAATTATGTCACACACATGTGTGTAACTCCCTGTGTTGAAACTCCCCTTAAGCCCATTTCAATAATAATAATTAATCTCCCTAACCCATACTTTTACCCCTCACACATTTAATTAATTTAAAATACTTAATTAAGTTAATTAAAAACTCCTATTACCACCTTACCTGGCCACCTCACCCTAGACTAATTCTCACCTAATGAGTCACCTGAAGAGCTGATCCCCTCATCCTAAATACCCAAGACTTATTCCCACTTCCAAACTAAATTCATAATCAACTACTTCCTTTTTAACCTCTTATTTTTATTGTTTTATAATAGGTATCACACTTGGCACGAATAACTATAAAAAACATGCCAAAAATAGTAAGGTTTACCTATTCTAGGGCCATCGATGTCGATCAACCCATGGCTGACGTCAGTGGGATCATCGATGTTGGCAATATAAGCCAAGATTTAACCTGTAGTTTAGGTTAGTAGAAATTAAGAAAATTGATTCTTACTCTCATTAAGGCTCTTATCATTCTATTGTTTTACATCCTGGCTTAAAATCATCCTACATAAGTCAATCACAATCAAAAATTGAGCTCTTGAGGACCAAAAACACCTAATTATTCTCTCTATTTAGGCATTCAGATTTAGACTCCTTGATAGGATCCATCAACCTGGCACTTATCATTCAAAAACCACCCTAGCTAAGTACATCACTGATATTGTAAGTTATTTAAATATTTATTGTACTATTTCTTTATATTTACTCTGTATTGCTTTACGCACTTCTGACCGTACCCCTGTGAGGGAGTTAAAAATCTTCTTTGATTGTTTCCACTTAAAATGACATACCAAACCTTTGAATAGACTTAACCAAGCCATAATATCCCTCTCATAACTCTCCCAACCACCTTGACCTCATCCAAATCATTTCCCAGACTTGGGAAAGCCTTCTACTTGCTCCTAAACAATTATTGCCCCTACTGACCTTGATAGCCTAACCAACATCGATCACCTCACTACCAACCTTGGTAGTATAACTGATATCAGTCATTCTCGTATTGATCTCGGTGACTATGGATTCACTAGCCTCTTCAAAACCTACCTAGACAACTTCTAAAATATAAACATAATACCTCACATGTACCCTATCACTCTCTGTTGCATATAGGTTGTTAATAATGGTAATCTTATCTCTTTTTCACTCTCTCTTTACCTCTCTTTTAGTTATTTATTATTATGTTATCTCTCATAAGTGGACTATCATCTCTAGGGAAGTTTCACACTTCCTAGAACAAGCACGTAGCTTGGTAGCCCACTCATTTATCTGATAACAAAAATCTTGTGGTAGTGCTTTCTTACTTGCAGGTAGTCCTCCCTAGCCAAAGAGGAGTGCTCACAATGTCTAGATACAGTGCACAAACCAAATCTAGGTTCATTCTAATCACTTATCCCCATCCTTCTTTCTATTTTCCTTTAGACTTAAAATAGACAAAATTTAGAGAAACATTTCTGGCACGCTCGGTGGGAACTTGGAGTTTTCCTTGGGTTCATTTATTGTTTTAAACATTCATATAGGTGCATTATAGTGAAAATTTCATTTCTTGCACTTCCTCCTCTTTTCTCTTAAAAATGAAAAATTCAATATCTTATTCTTTGTTTAAAAGGCATTAAACTAAAATTTTCTTTCTTTTCTCCTTGACTCTAAAATCAATTTATCATTTTATTTTACAAAAAAAAAAAGAGAATCCATTCTTTACTTCCTCTTACATGCACATTAGGATAGTGAAATTGATACTCTATTCCTATTTCCTCTCTATTTTCATTCAAATCTAAACATTTTAGATTTGGGTTTAAAACTTACTATATTTCATAGTTTGCTTATTGCATATTAACTCACCTAGTTAATTACAAGCATTTTAAATAAATCATAGTCACCTATGTTAAACAACTAAATCACATTCACATAAACCTGAGAAAAGTCCCATTAGGATTTCATCACTTGGTGGATCACCTTACCCTACCCGGCTATCCTACTTGGATTTCACCACCAAGGGGAGAACCCACTCCATTCTCTGGCAGAGTATAATCTCTAGATAGAAGGTATATTTTGGCTAAGCAGCCTAGCTCAACTCCAGGTTTATGAAGTGTAGAGAGCAAGCTCCTATAACAAGCCACATACCTAGTCTAACATAGATTTCCTCTTAAATATCAAAACTAACCTGAAACCAGCTCTATATTTCTTTCTAGTACCTTTGATAACAAAATTCTCTTCTCACTATCTGATTAAGGCATAAGCCAACATGAGACAAAAAATTAATCTCTAGGACTTAATAGTTGCTAGCTGAATATTCTTTTTCTACTTTTCAATTACCTTCTATATTTTTGAGTTGGTAAGGACACTTCTATATTGATTCACAAAATCAATATTATTTCTAAAACTCAGTTTGTATAACTTGTTATCTCAATTTTTTTGAGTGTTATTCCTTCTTACACAAACCTTTTACATCCACTATTTTAACTAGTTTCAACCTCTAGTTTCTTACAACATCATACTTTCTATATTCTAAGATTTCATAATGACCAACATTGGTTAACCCTACTAGTATCAATAGACTTTACCTACCGACATATGTTATTTCATCGATGTTAGTGAACTATTCCTATAGATATCCATCACTTCTATATCAATGTTAGTGACTATGTAATTTCATCTACTCAAAACATCAAGCTAAAATAACCCATTTACCTGCACTCAAACCTGGTTTTTATTTATTCTATTTTAAATACAAGGCAACAAGACTATTTAAACCTCCTCTTGCATGGTATTGACATGAGCTCAAGCCAAAATTCTTACCGATTATGTAAGCTGGTAACCACTTCCACCTTCCCCTCTCACTTCTAATTCTGTCATGAAGCATACTTCATATACAAAGCATACTCCCTACCCTAACTAAATTCCAATTATGCCTGAGGGAGATCAAGATTTTGCTAAATTTCTTGATCACAATGTGGCAGCCCTTCAACATTACCTTGCTATGAGTCAAACTCATAATTCTTCGGGTGACCTAATCTATGGTATACCAACCTCTTTAATGGAGAGAAATTTAGTTTTAGTTGCCTCTAATATTTTCCCCATGGTTACCCAAACCACCAATTCGATGAGTAACCCAACTATATATAATGTTCAAAATATAGCATCTCCAACTTCCCAATCCCACCTAAACCCTAGTGTAACTTCCCTACTTTCATAACCACAACTAGTTCAGCCAAGTCACACCCCATTCCAAAATTTAGTGGTACCTATTCCATCCACCCTCACACCTATAATTACTTGAGTTATGACTCACCCTTCATCTAATCTAACCATGCCAATAATCCAACTTGTAGTAACAACAACCAATCAAGGCATAATCTCCAACCCAATGGGACAAGTCCCTTTTCTTTTTGCATCTCAGCCTATGACTCATTATCCTTATGTTACATTGACACAACCTAAACAAGATATGTCATACACTCCCTCTACTTCCTATCAGCTTCCCTATAACTTAAGAGGTATCCCCCAAACTAATCCCCCTCTATACCTCATTAAGATGCTAATGGACAAGATGTCTAATATAGAGACATCTATTTTTGGTTCAAAGAATGTATTATCTTATGATCAGATATGAAATGAACAAATCCATCCTTATGTGCCTATTCACCCTTATCCAAGTAAATGGGAAATCTCTAAATTTACTCATTTCTAGAGTAAAGATGACCCACAATATCACTTGCAAGTATTTAGACATGCTTGTTATTTAATAGGGCATGATGATGCATTACTACTTCACACTTTCCCTATGTCTCTTTGAGGTGCTACCTTAGATTGGTATAGCTCTATACCTCAACACTCCCTTTTCTCATTTACCCAACTTGTACAAATATTTCTAGACCATTTCTCTATTAACATTTCTAAGGAGGTTTCTATAACAAACCTTTATTCTATCAAACAATTTGATGATGAATCTATTGTAGATTTTGTTACTCATTAGAGAAGCTTGATCAATCAAATTTCCTTTTCCTTACCCCAACTTGAGCTTATTAAGATTTTCTCAAGGGCATATGATAAGCACATCTCATCCACACTCTAGGCATAAACTTTCCACACATTTTATGAAGCTTTTACAATGGTACAGAAGCTCAAGGTTCATGTTATAGATGAATACAAAGTCAAGTTGCATAGTAATAATTCCAATACCAAGTCAAATGACTCCTCCTCCTCTAAAAATTATCCCTTTAACTAGAAGGATAAAGGCTCCACCAACATAGTGGTCATTAAGTTATCCTCTTCCACAACCACAAACCAATCAAATTCTTCAACTTCTCAAAATTTGACCAAGCAATTCCAATAATGGTATGAACAAATAAAATACACTCCCATTGGGGAATCATATACATCCATCTTGGAGAAACTATTGCAACAAGGTGTCATAACCCTTACTAAGATTAAACCTCCTAAAAACTTCAACCCTTCCTATCTTATCCCAACTTGGTACAAAGAAGATGAGTTTTATGATTACCATTGAGTTAAAGGCCACAACTTTAATAATTGTAAGACACTCAAGAACATTGTTCTAGATATGATTGATAGAAGTGATCTCATCTTGGATAATCCTAACACACCTCCTAATCAAAGTATGGATGTGTTCAAACACCCTTTTCCTAACTATTCACCAAATTGAAATATTATCTAGTCCATAATTAACTCAGGTGATCATAATATCCATACAGTTAATATGGCCTTTCCTTTATCCTCAATTCAACCTATGCCTCAATAGGAGACATCTATTTCATCGAGTCCTCCCCCACATTTAGTGGCATCTATTTTGCCCATTCTTCTTCCTCAGGTAGAAGATCCTCTTTCACCCGTTCCACTACCTCGAGAGGAAGAGCCTCCTTTACAACTCCTTTTGCCACCCGAGGATCTTGTAATGCCAATTCCATATGCACCAATATTACCTATACTCTTACTGCTTGAAGACCACACCCTACCTATTCCTCAGCCACATGTTGAAGGGAACATCATTCCTACATTATAACCTCTTAAGGAAACTTCTTTGCTTACTTATCTTCCACCTATAGAGAGAGGTACCCCACCCACTTCACCTTTGCACGTAGAAGAGTCCATATCATCTACTCCCATAATAGATGAGAGACCTATTGTGCCTACTCCAATTGCACCACTCTTACCCCTTCTTTTACCTATGGAGGATCATACTTTACCCATGCCTCACCCACATGTTGAGGGAGCCATAATACCTATGCTTTACTCTCTTGAGGAACCTAGTTTACCAACCTCCCCTATACCTTTGGTAGACCAAGTCTCTTCTCCCATCTCTATCGAAGAGGACCCCATTGTGGTTCTTTCTCATCTTTGGCCCAAATTAGTATAAACCAATAATTTCCCTCTTTCTAAAACACTGTATCCTTCTAAAAACACAATTTTAAGGCCTACGTCAACTTCATCTAAACCCTTCTCATGTTTGGTAAAAAGTCTAAAATTTCTTGACTCCATGAAGCTAGACCATGTAACATTTTGGGACTAGCTTAAAACTCTGTATCCAACACAATTAATGTCAACCTTTACCTCTAAACCCTTTATTACCCTTTACCCCAAGGTCTTTGACAAAGTTAGATCTTATTCACCAAAAACACCTAAAGTTTAACCATTTATGTCAAAACCCTCACCCTCACAAAAATCTATTACATTAAAGCATATCAGGCCCTTAGGTGTATGCCCCATTTATAATTTAATCCATCCATATGTAAAATTAGATTTAACTCCTCAACCACAAGTTAGATTTTTCACCTTAAAGTATAGAATATGTTAAGCCTCCTAGATCTCACCGATCCCTTCTTCAACCCTCAACTTTACCATCCATTTTGGGGCCAGACCCTTCTACTTTAGTTGGAATATCATCTAACCAAGCCAAACAAAAGGTTAAGCTACCTCCACTCCTACCTTTTCCATTTGGTATGCCTCACATCCAAAACTAAGAAAGTGACAACAAAACATGTAACTCTACCATCACCAAACAAGACAGTAAAATTGCCGTTTCCACACCAAAACAAAAGAAGGTGTCCACTCTTGTTAGAATAACAAGCATGAGCCCACTTGCAGGATCTCAAAGATTTTTATTACATCAATCATTGTAATCTTAGGTAATAACTCTTCCTCTCGTTAAGCTTTATAGTCCTCTTGGAATGAAGCCATCTTGGTTTGATGATACACAGTTGTGTTTATATCATCATTCACCTAAACATGATACTAAGAATTGTAAATCCTTCACAATAGTTATTCAGTAACACTTCGATGTTGAGACTCTCTTTGATGATACTACCATTAATTTTATTATTATTCCACCTTTGGTATGCATAGTGCCTCCTACTATTCCACCTAAATTCAAACCTAAATATATCATCGTAACCCATTTACCACCTCCTTCACCAACATTTCAAAGCAACATACTTAATGTGGCCACACGGTCACAAAATAAAAAAGATAAAGCTAAGGAAAAGGTCACTAGTCCTTGGACCCATCCCTTCACCAAAGATACTCCCCCTACTAATCCTAAGATTTCCATCTTGGGTGTTCCTCAAACAACATCTTTAGATGTTATTCAAAGCTCAATGGTGAAATAACTTTACCAAACTCCTATGAAAATGTCTTTGTATGAGTTAATATAAAACTCATCCGAACACTATTAAGCTTTGATTAGTGCTTTGTAAGTGATTGATGTATAACCAAATGATCCCCAACCTCTTATAGCTTTGATCAACTCCCTTAATTTTGTCTCCCTAATTTCTTTTAGTGATTCAAAAATTCCACTTCAACACCCTAAAGATCAGGATTATGCCCTTTTTATTACCATATATATTGATCAAAATCATATCAAGAGATTTATGATCAATGGAGGATCTAGTATTAATATTATTTCCACTCATGCCTACAAATAAATAACCCTTATTAATAATTGCATGTCTCAAATAGATGTGGTACTCCATTCCTTAACGACACTACAACTACTATAGTGGACACTATTGTCTTACATATTCATGTAGGTCCCCACATAATTATTAAGATATTCTATGTTGTGAAAGGAGAGTTACAATATAACATACTACTTAGATGACCTTTCATACATGATATGGCATGTGTACCTCAACTTTGCACCATTATGTCAAGTTTGAACATGATGGACAAGTACATGTTATACCTAATGACCCACCTCTGTTTAAAACATGTAATATGACATATAGTCCCAATGATGTTCTCATCCTATTGAAAACATCATCTTACTTGCATAATGATTTTGAAGCTTCCACAAGCTCTACTCCCATGATTACATAGATATCAGTAACACAAATTCTTGACAAAGATCCCATGGAGGAGATATTTCAACATTTGTCACTCGATGAATATCATTTATTGATGCTTGACATGTTCTATAATCCATAAGAGTATGTAAGGCTTCACATGTACCTAAATTATGATCCTTGTATTGGGATGGTCATCCCTTATGCCCCCCCAACCTTCAAACCAATTCCACATATGTGGGAATTGATCAAGCTTCCGCTGTCAATAATCCATCTTCTTCACCACAACCATTTACCTATGAATTCTCTTTCCTAACTAACCCTAGATTTACTCACACCTATATTATAGGTGTGATTGGAAAGGATTTGGTTTGGGTCATTATGAACAAGGTGTCCATACACCTATTGAATATCCTACTAGCAACACCATTGAAAATGCTAAAAAGAGGCATGGGGTGGGATATGACAAACCAAATAAACTCACTAAAACCTCCCATGAACTAATTACTGAAGAACCAATCTCTCCTTCTCCACCTTCTTCTCTGCCATCACCTATAGAATCGAAGGATCTATACCTCCTATTTTTTTTTCAATAAATACCATCCATTTGAGGCCTCTCACCTATCCTCAGGGTAAGGAAACAAGGTCCCTTCCTCTCATTCATCTTGAAATAATTGATGGAGACTCTCTCACTATTAACACTATCCAATGTCAAGATGATGATTCAATTCTCACCTACAGGGGCTTTGATTATTCCTATATCCAACGATCACTCCCATACAAAACATAAGCTATGTTAAATGAATCAACCATTGACATCAACCTGCCTTCTCATGATAACCCTTGCATCCTCAAGATTAGCTAATCCTTAGATTCCTCTGAGCAAGATGATTATACTAAATTTCTTAATGACCATAGCAAATTCTTTGCTTGATCTTACAATGACTTGCCTGGTATTGAACCCTCTATCATCACCCATAACATTGTCACCAATCGAGATGCTAAACCTGTTAAATAAAAGCTTCATAAAATGCATCCTCGTATTGCTCTCCTTGTCAAAGAAGAGCTTTGATGCCTCATTTTTGTTAACTTTATCCAACCCATCGACTACCCATAATGGATTTCCAATATTTTTCCTATCACAAAAGCAACTGGGGGAATCTACATTTGCATTAACTATCATGATTTAAATATCACCTATCCAAAAGATGATTTCCCATTGCCTAATATCAACCAATTTGTTGATCTAACGGCTAGCCATGAGATGCTATCACTTATGGATAGATTATTTGTATATAATCAAATCTTGGTCACTCTTAAGGATCAACACAATACAAATTTTATTACCCCATGGGGGACTTTTTGTTATTAGGGCATGCCTTTTGGCCTAAAAAATGTTGTTTCAACTTACCAACATGCCATGACCTACATTTTCCATGATCTCCTACACAAAATTATGGAAAATTATGTGGATGAGTTACTCGGCAAGTCTAAACTTCATTAATAACACTTGACAATTCTCAAAACCATATTCACTGATCTCCTCCAATATAACATTCGACTAAACCCAAAGAAATGTGTCCTTAGTGTTCTTTATGGTAAACTCTTAGGTTTTATCATTTCTCTCTATGGTATCGAGGTTGATCTTGCTAATGTTAGAGCAATCCTAAAAATACCTCCACAGACTAATATTAAACAACTTCGTAGGCTATAAGGCAAACTTCAGTCCATTCATCACTTCATTTCCCAATTGTCAGATTGCTACCAACCCTTTCACCTTTAACTCAAAAAGGATGTCTCCTTCAATTGGAGTACAGATTACCAAGAACCCTGTGACACACTTAAACAATACCTCCTTTCCCCACCAGTTTTTATTTCACCTAAGGAAAATTAGCCTTTCTACCTATACATCTCTGTAATAGACTATTTTCTAGGTGATATGATTACACATCGAGATGACCAACATTGAGAGTAGGTAGTTTATTACATAAGCCACACACTTATTAACTATGAAACTTGATATACCCATACTGAAAAACTTTGCCTTGTGTTGGTATTTTCTACCTCTAAGCTTCACCATTATCTCCTTAATAACAAAAACTATGTGGTCACCCATACTGATTCCCTCAAATATATGCATTCCAAACCATATCACAATGAATGTGTAGCTTGATAGCTCATGCTTCTTGCTAAATTTGACTTAGAGTTCATTCAATGAAAATTTATTAAAGGGCAAACAATCACTGACCAGTTAGCTACTACCCCTTTACCTAACAATCAACCTTCAAACCTTGAATTCCTTCATGAATCTATTGTAATGCTCTCCACTAATGACATCTCCTATCAAATGATGATGCTATTTGATAGATCTAAATACCAACATGGTGTGGATGTGGGAGTAATTCTTATCCCTCTAGATGGTGAACATATGCCTTTTTCATTTAAACTAGATTTTTAATGCACTAACAATATGGTCAAATATGAGGCTTTGATTATAGGACTCCAAATAACTCTCTTCGTGAGTATCAAATCCATAACCATTTTTAGTGATTCTCAGCTAGTGGTTAACCAAGTTAATGGTTCCTACCTATGCAAAAATGAAATTATGTAGTGGTATAAACATCATGTAGATACACTCTTGAGATCATTTGCTCTTATCTCTTATAAACTATTCCTTGATCTACAAACAAGTTTGCTAACATGATGGCTTCACTTGCTTCACACATACCCTTTTCATCCTCCAATTCAAGAATCTATGTCACCATGCATCGTTTAACATTACCCTCCTATGTCTCAACTAACATCCTCTTTGTTATAAATGTAAAAACCAACCCATAAGACTTATGTTACAAATAACTCATGGATTATCTTTCCTTCTCTATTACCCCTCTTGATCTCTCCAATAATGGGAAATGGGTCTTCATAAAATGTGCCACTTGTTACACTATACTCAGGGGACTTCTCTACAAGAAAAGTTTTGATGGTCTTCTACTTATATGCCTAACTAGTACTGAGACTCCCTTTGTTATTAAGGAATTCCATGATGGGATTTATGGTGGATATTTCAATGGTCACATAGTTACCAAACTTATCCTCTAACTTAGCTATTATTGGCCCACACTTCATCAAGACTGTGATGCTTCATTTGATGTTGCATCAAGTGTCAACAACATGCTAACCTCCTTCATGTTCCTTGTCATGCATTGCAAATCAACAAATATTTTTGGCCCTTCTCCCAATGGGGCTTATATCTAATTAGAGAGATTAACTCTCATTCATCACTTTGTCATTATTCTATCATTACTGCCACTAAATACTTTACCAAGTGGGTCAAGCCATCCCTTCATCTCTACTAAAGCTGATAAAATTATTAACCTCATTAACCATCACATCATCTATACTTTTGGTGTACCTTATAAGATTATAATAGATAATGGCTTCTCATCACCACACTATCCCTAAGCTAATGGACAGGCAGAAGCTTCTAACAAAATATTGACCAAAATTCTCATGAAGGTATTCAATGATATAGGCAAGGATTGGGACACACACATTCTTTTTACTTTATGGGCTTACCGCACTAGCATTCAAACCCCTATGGGTGTTACACCTTTTTCATTGGTATATGGGATAAAGGCTATTTTGCCTCTTGAGGTCTAGATTCCTTCTCTTCACATTTCTCTACATGACATACTTACTAACGATGACTTTTACCAAGAATGTTTGGCCCAACTTGAATTGTTTAATGAGCACTGTCTCATAGCCCTTAATAACCTCCAAATATATCAAGAGCGTATCAAACTTGTTTATAACAAAAACCTCAAAGAGAAAGATTTTAATATAGGAGATCTCATCTTAAAATAAAATTAACATGTGATTAATATGGAGAGAAGCAAATGGGGTAAGTTTGCTCCTAATTGGCTTAGACCTTATATCATAACTCACAAGTATGGTTCAGGAATTTATCACATGTCTTCTCTTGAAGGAAGGATAGAACATGAGCTTTTAAATGCCTTACACCTATGACCATTCTTTTGTTAAAAAATCATCACTTTACTTCATGTTTAACTTGAGCTCATCCCTTGAGCATTCCTATTACATTCATTTCCCTTCCTCTTCACCCTTACTCTTATACACTTAGTTAACTTACACAAAGGTATGATTTTTTCCTCATAGTGAAAAAATCCTAAGCCTCTATAGTCTTTTCCATGACTAAAAGCAAAAAAAAAGATGGGATATTTGAAAAATTTATAAAATCTCAGGTCATGCTTTTCAATGTAGACTGCTCCCTCGAAGGACAACTACGTAACTTCCCTTTGCTACTATCAATAGACTGCTCCCTTAAAAGACAAATATTTAAAATTTAAAACAAATGCTTGGAATGCTCCCTTAAAGGATTTCTAAGTTAAGATTTTTTCTCAAAATAAAAGAAAAAAACAAATGCAAAGGGCTCTTCACAGCTTTACATGACCTTACCCCATACAAAATCCCATTGTACGCTTCATGCATTGATCAAATTACACAAAAAAAAGCTTTAAGTCATGGAATTGCCTATATTAGTTCTCATGTCACCCACAAAAGGGACATATGATCTCTACTTGGTAGGTTATGCTACCTAAACATTTTTCCTCATTTTACCCTTTTTCCCCTCATACTCTTTCAAGGGACTGAGAAGCTCACTTAACATAAGGTAAATACGATGCTTCTCTAACAAACACAAGGGTTCAAATATATAAGGCATGAAAGAGGCTCATTTTATTGAGCCTATTTATGTTCTAAATTATGGTCTTTATCAATGCATAAGCATCATGCCTCTTTATTTTACCATCCACATCACATGTCAATATCTCTATTTGAGATGAAGAAACAATGTCATACCAACACTAACATAACCAATCTATTTATTTTATGCATACACCATCACAAATATGGAAAAATGCTGAAATAAACTAACATAACTAGTCTATTTATTTTATGCATACACCATCACAAATATCAAAAAATGCTGAAATAAACTAACATAACTAATCTATTTATTTTATGCATACACCATCACAAATATGGAAAAATTATGAAATAAACTAATATAACTAGTCTATTTATTTTACACATACACCATCAAAAATATGGAAAAATACTAAAATGAACTAACATAACTATCACACGTGACATCAACCTCTCCTACTCTCTAAACTTTGAATATCTTTACATCTATGAGAACTCTCTAATCACCCTCTCATAGTAGGTAATCTCATTTAGGGTAGTAAAATATCTCACCATAGATACAGTCTATGGAGGAACCATAGCACTTGATGATGGCCCAGCCTATACTAGTCCCTATGGTGGTGGTGGAGGAGGAAGAGCCTAGCCTACTACTCTAAAACTATCTCTCTCTATTATCACTATAGTCATTTGACCCTGTAAAACAATCACCTAGCCTTGTAGTGCTATAATTTAACCCTGTAAATCCCCAATCTAACCCTACAACATCAAAACCTACCCCTATAAGACTAAAACCTATGCCTAGTCTATCTCTCAAGCCTTTACTATTGCATCTTAGGCCTACACTACTTTATCTCAAGCCTATAGCACTACATCCCTCTCTAACTAACCCCTATAAATCTAGTGGTGGCCTTCTGACCTCCACCATTGGATGTAACCCTACCCACCAAGCTGTATAGGCCAATGTACACCCTGGGTCCCCAACACCTAGCCCTACTAGGAGCTCCTCAAAATTTGGCCCATCTATCTCTTGGGAAAATGGTAGGGGTGCCTCTATGTCATCCTACCTATATCGAGGGAAGGCAGGCAAAATATCTTGTAGTAGCCCAAACTACCTCCTGACTCATGCCATGGGTACCATCTTCAACTCATTGGCCCATATCCCCCTAACCCATAGTGAACTCTGTAACCCAACAAGCTACTCTACTTGCCCTCTAAAAATTGGGTATGTTAGATACAACCTCCACAAAATATCTATAGGGATCAAGCCCTCAATCATGTGCCTATAGTAGGTAATGTCTCATATCACACTATCTACTCGAGTCTGTGCCATCCCCAATCTCACCATCTAAAACTAACCCTGAAGCTAGCTAGGATAGTGGTAGGTAACCCTAGTGGTCATGTCACCATGATGTGCTCATATGCCTAACAATGTAGGAGATGACTGAAACATAAACTATATCACCATCATAGCTTCAAACCCCATAGTTCTTTATATAACTATGCCAAAAATACTGGACCTTAGGCAAAAATGGTCCACTGCTCAACCATTTTTATAAGCACACCTATCAATACAATTAGAAATCTCCCACTATCTACATCTGGTAATGCATACACCATGATCCTGATCATCATGAGGATGCTTAGATGATGCTACTCCTCATCAACCATATAGAGTAGCTCATATGCAAAACTTGTAGGATGGCAAGTCACCTCACTAACATGCTCTTCATATAAAGTGACCATGTGTATATCATGCTCCTCTCTCAAGAATACAAAGAGATCCTCACCCTGGAGTGGTAGTGGTACAATTTTATACACATCCTCTTGCATCACTATCAACTCTCTAATCGGTAGATGGAAAGTGTTGGTGGTATGATTCAACCTATTAATCAATGCTATCATTAGAGACACATCCCATGCAACTCGATATTACCATCACACTCCTCTTAATCCCATGGCTACCATATGCTCCCACTCATCTGGAGTGTCATCCCTCCTCATACATGTCAATAGCCTTGATAAATGATCTCATAGTATCAACTCCATTCTTGCATGCATCCATACACACAAATAACTCAAGTCACATACCTTTTAATATAATCTATCAAAATATTTTT